>VZSV01000007.1:11467792-11517829 GCA_013398735.1 Nothocercus julius | reverse complement strand
AAAAAAAAGCAAGTCATTTTATTCTGCAAAAAAAAGAAAAGTTTCTAGTTGTAACTAGCTAAGCAAAAAATAAGAAAATGATAGAAATGTCATGGGACTATCTCATCTTTTTTTCTTTTTCTGCTGGAGAATTTCCAGTATTCCAGCTCAAAATAATTGAAAAAGCAGTATAGAAAAGTTTAAATTCTTAGCTGACTCTGAGATCATCTGCCATTTCATTACTCGTATAATTTTGTGAAGAGCTTGCACATACACTGAATAGGTTACTGAAGATATCTGACCATTGATATTTGCCTCTAAACAAAAAACAAAAACAAAACAAAACAAAAAAAATTCACTTTCTTTTTTTTTTGTTGCTCTTTTGAGGATGATCTTTCATCCGCATCATCTTGAGGATTGCTTTCTAGTGGAACTGGGTGTTTTGCCACTACATACAAATAGTATCTTTTAGGACAGATTGAAATCAAAGGAAGATTAGCTACAGGGGAGAAAAGGTTTTCAGAGGGAAGATGCAAGTATGGCTGTTTATACCTACTAAAATTCTAACTTATGTCATTTGACACTTACCTTCAGCTGCTTCAAGTCTCCTTTAACATGTGTATTTCAATCCAGTTATATAAACAAAATCAGGAACCTAAACACCTTACAGTAACTCAAGATTCTTGGTGGTATCTGAAATGTCTGCACAGGGATTGTATTTAGACCTTAGGACCCACAGGAGATTCAGGACCTGACCCTCTAAGACCAGCAGCTAAAGGGCAGTTAAAATAGCTCAGTTGTTTGAATAGCTCATTCAGGTTTGCCACTTGTTACTAAATTTACAGCCAAGAAGAAAATTTTAAGAAATAACTGTCTGTTCAAAAAACCTTTGGCTGTATGTGAGCCTGAGTCTCATTTGCTACTGATTTCTTTGCTTTGTAATTAAAACGAAACCAGAAGAATTATCCTCTACTTACACTATTGTGAGATTATACTAACACTTGCTGACAACATGTATAGCAGGATAACAAAAAAAAAAAGGAAAAAAACGTGCTTCTAGCATACCTTCCTAGCAGTGCAAGTAAAGCTAATTATTAATAAGTAGATTTTTTTATTTCAGAATTAGTTTTAAGAAAGTCTATCTTTTTCCAAGCTATCCATGAGTTTTTGAAAGTCCTATAGGATAAGTGAAAATAATTTTCTTTTGCGGGCAAGGCTGCAGATACAGTTGGCATAGCAGCAGACGAGGCAGAGTTACTAAATGCCTTCTTTGCTTCAGTCTTTACTGCTAAGGCTAGTCCCCATGAACTACAGAGCACAGACACAAGAGAAAGAATTGGGAAAGAGGAAGTCTTTGTGATGGTCGAGGAGGATTGGGTTAGAGATTATTTAGGCAAACTGGACACCCCTAAATCTATGGGCCTGGATGAGATGCACCCAAGAGTGCTGAGGGAACTGGTAGGGGTTATTGCTAAGCCGCTCAGTGGGAGAGGTGTTGGAGGACTGGAAGAAAGCCAGTGCCACTCCAGTCTTCAAAAAGGGGCAACAGGGAGGACCCAGGAAAATACAGGCCTGTCAGCCTTACCCATCCCTGGAAAGGTGATGGGGCAGTTCATCCTAGAGACCATCTTTAGGCATGTGAAGGAAAAAAAGGTGATCAGGAGTAGTCAGCATGAAGGGGAAGTTGTGTCTGATCAACCTGATAGCCTTCTATGATGGAATGACTGGATGGATGGATGAGGAGAGGGCTGTGGATGTTGTCTACCTTGACTTCAGGAAGGCTTTTGACACCATATCCCATAACATCCTCATCGGGAAGCTCAGGAATTGTGGGTTAGATAAGTGGACAGTGAGGTAGATGGAGGACTGGCTGGATGGCAGAGCTCAGAGGGTGGTGATAAATGGTGCTGAGTCTAGTTGGAGGCCTGTGGCCAGTGGTGTCATCCAGGGATAAATACTGGCCCCAGCATCGTTCAATTTATTCATCAATGACTTGGACAAGGGCACAGAGTACACCCTCAGTACGTTTGCAAACAATACCAAACTGGGTGGAGTGGCCAACACTCCAGAGGGCTGCGCTGCCATTCAGAGGGACCTAGCCAGGTTGGAGAGTTGGGCAGAGAGGAACCTCAGGAGGTTCAACAAGGACAACTGCAGGGGCCTGCACCTGGAAAGGAATAACCCCAAGCACCAGCACAGATTAGGGGTTGACCTGCTGGAAAGCGGCTCCGTGGAGAGGGATTTGGGAGTCCTGATTGACAACAAGTTAACCATGAGGCAGCAGTGTGCCCTCGTGGCCAAGAAGGCCAATGGGCTCCTGGCCTGCATGAGGAGCAGTGTTGCCAGCAGGTCGAGTGAGGGGATCCTGCCCCTCTCCTCTGCTCTGGTGAGGCCGCACCTGGAGTACTGGGTGCAGTTCTGGGCTGCCCAGGACAAGAAGGACGTGGAACTTCTAGCGAGGGTCCAGTGCAGAGCAACAAAACTGATTGACGGACTCGAACATCTATCTTATGAGGCAAGCCTAAGCGAGCTAGGCCTGTTTAGCCTGGAGAAGAGAATATTGAAAGATCTTATCAACATGTACAAATACCTGAGGGGAGAAAGCAGGGAGGATTGGGCTAAACACTTCTCGGTGGTGGCCAGTGACAGAATAACATGTAATGGGTATAAATTGAAAGACAGGAAGTTTCATCTCCATACAAGGAAGAACAGCTTTCCTGTGAGGGTGACAGAGCCCTGGCACAGGCTGCCCAGAGAGGTTGTGGAGTCTCCTTCTCTGGAGATCTTCAAACCTGCCTGGTTGTGAGCCCGTGCCCCGTGCTCTGGGTGTCCCTGCTTGAGCAGCGGAGTTGGACTAGATGATCTCTAGAGGTCCCTTCCAACTTTAACCATTCTGCGATTCTGTTTTTCAGCTCCTTAAACAATTTAGAGTGATCTAGAATCACGGTACAAAGACACATTATTATATTAATTAGCTTTCTACACACAAGTCACATGAATTGCAATTAATAAAATCATTTGATAACACGATGGCCGTGTTCCTTGCTATGAAGTTCATAGAGGGCTGTCATTAATTTTGCAGTCAGGTTGTGTTAAGACCCTCTTGCTCCCCAGCCCCTTCCTCCACCAAGGTGACCCTCCCCAAGAGCTTTGCAAAAGAGGTTGCTGCTGTGAAGTTGTCAGTGACCTCGCATCCATCTTAAAGGATTTATCTGTATCTTTAACAGCTGTGGAGGAGAAGAAAAGAATAAGGTGATTCTTCTTCCTATGAGCTGAGGCACTGTGCCAGTAAATATAGGCATTTTATATTTGCTTGTTACTTCTGCTCTTTGAAGGTTAGATCTGTATCTGTTATGGACCTGTCACTGGGATGTTTGATCACCCAGAGAGGGAAAACATAGTTTAGTTCCTTAAAACTAAATCACAGCTAAATACAGCCAAATTCAGGAAACTTCCACACAGAAGTGTCCCTGCTTTATAACAGTGCCCAGTTCTAATGTTTCAGATGTATTACTGTGACAAAGCTGGAGCAGACCACCTAATCAAAACGTCTGGGAGATGCTCAAGAAGCAGAGACACATGAGTAACAGCAATCAACTTAATGCTATTGGAGCTACTACTGCCTGGTAGCTGAGCTCTGGTAACTCTGTGTTCCTAATGATGACTGTTAACTAAATTTCATTATGGAAAAGGAGAGTATATTCAGAAAGAACCTAAGATTTGAGTTGTTGAGCTGTATCTTTTTTATTTTAACTTCAGGACTTGTTTGATCTTATTTTATTATACTTTTACTGGATTGTAAAGTAAAATTATTTGTTATAGCTTTGTTTGTTAATATTTTGCATTTCATAACTGCGTATTTACCCAGTGCAATTTCTATATTTACGATATTCAAAATCTGTAAAAAAGCATATATTGAACCGTACTTTACGAACAGTTATAGAGCAATTGCAACTTATCACAGTAATGTATTTGATAGAAAAATCAAGCCAATGAAGTTTGCTGTTAAAATAGGATGAGACAAGGGTTGGTGAGGCTGCAGGAAAGTATTCTGGACATGCTGGAAAAATGAGTATAGGGTGAATGGTTTCACTCCTTGATATGAGTGATATAACTGAAAAAAATGGACCTGAATAAGCGCACGTATTATTTTCTGGTATATACTTGGTAATGTACACTGATAGAAGATGCAAGAGGAATTTAATTAGTGAGTTCTTAATTAAACAAACTTGTCATGTTTTGCAGCAAAAGTTAGGATCTTCCAACTGTCTTCCAACCCCTTTCTAAGCATGATCTAACTGTTTCACCTCCCATCTGGCATTTATGGAGTCTTGTCAACTCCTACAAATTCTTAGGATTTTCATGGTTGGAAAAAGCACATTTGGTGAAGCTTTACTGAAATAAGCAAAATCACTCCCTGCATTTCCTTCAGACATCTTTTAGCAATATCTAAGAACAGACATTCCTTTTGGTCTTTTCATTTTAAAGCCTGCAATAAGTTACACACAATTTCCTATCTTTTTGAACAAGCAGTTATTTACATAAGGACATATTTTAATGGCAGTGGCTTTCACAGGGTGCTGATCATATCCTGTCTGGCAAGCACTGTACACAAAGTTGGTGCTGAAACTCACCGTTGCTTTTTAGGTCCAGGAATGACATGGCCCAGTAGCAAATGCAATTAATAGAGGGTATAGTAGCCAGAACTACTGATCAAACAATTCCCAAATATCATCAATTGATATGTTTTATAAAGATTGAAACTTGTGAAAATTACCTTTCTGAATACTTAAGTGTTTTTTTTGTCTTTAAAATAGAAGTGTTTTCACTGATTTCTTGAAAGCTTGCTGAGTTCCATGAATTTGGTGAGTTGTTCAAATACATTTCAGACACAGCGATCTTTTCACAAGACATATGCAAAATGTAAAGGAAAAATAAAATTAGAATATAAATATATTTGTGTAACAAAATAATGTTCAAGAACTAACAATGTGAATTATTTACCCCAAATTTGCTTTTTCTAGCAAGCCATAAAGGTTTTCAGGACTGAGGCCAGAAATTATACTTGGAAAAAAAATGTGTCTTGGAAGCCCTGTAACATTGTTTTTTTTCAACTATGAACTTAATAAATGGATTACATTTTAATATTAAATCAGGAAAATATGGCAATAAACATCCACATGATCTGGTGACTTTCAGAATATTCATACTTGGGTATGATTAAATATCTTTGTACAATGAGGACATGGAAATAGTGTAGATGACTGAAAGCCTTAAAACCATGCTATACATCAACTTTAGATTATAGCTGCCATTCTACAGTTTGCTACTCTAGGACTAGCAGTGGTCAGGGTATAGATTAAACAGATTCTCACTGCTAAAGAATTTCAAAACCAGGAAACAAAAGAAGTGGATGAATTTAAAATGGTTTTTTAAAGAAAAAAATATATCCAGAATTTGTTTCTGCCCGTTATGGACAGAAAAGCAAACAAAAGCCTGAAATGAATGTGCTATACAGCATCCAGCCTAACAAGACATAGGATGGCAGATATTTATGTGTGGACATGAACTCTTTGAGGCAAGCAAAAAAATGAGTAAAACACAGAAGTGCGTGCCTTTGAGATTATGACAGTAGTATCTGTTCACTTAGAGGATTTTCTTGCCTTTTACAACCTATTATGGTGTTTTCTTCCTGTAAAAAGGCAGTGACTACCCCGGGTAGACCCCTATGAAAGGAGGCGAGATTGCGCCTTCTCTTGGGGACACCCAAGGTGACTCTGAGGACAGAAGCTGCCAGATGACAGACTGTGAGATAACAACTGAAATCTCTGCAAGGAAAAAGCCAGAAGCCACTGGACTGCTGGAGGGGACTGGGGAGAAGATACAGCCAGAGTAGAGAGGTGATAGATCCCTTCCTAGGGATCAGTGAGCGTGGGGTGCTTGCAGGAGTGCAGATGTGTGTGCGAAAGGGATGAAAGGACCATTCACAAGAAGGGTATTCAGCAGGAAGAGAGTTGTTTCTAAATCATTTTGTTAGCATTTGTATTCTCTTTTACCTAGTCATTTTGGGATTATTTTTATTTTTAAAGATACATATGCATATTTAAATTTTATTTAGAATTTCCTTTTGAATTTAAAAGCTTTTGGGTCTTTGTGGGGCTGACTTTAAGGTTCAATTCGCTCCTGAAACATATGACTGACTTAGATTCTTTCTTTTCCCATGTTGCCTTTTGCTTAGCAGTTAAAACACACTTCATTAGTGATCATCCTCTTTTGATTGTTCTTTTCATTTTCTCAGCCCATGCTGGCTGCTCTTTTCATTCTTCTCAGTGTGAATGTAAATATCAAACCTCAGCAAATAAGAGACCTAGCTGAATAACGAAGAAAGTGTTTTACTAATATTTTATCACTAGAAATACTGCATTCAGCTGTGGACGTCATTACCAGTGCCCTAAAGGGACACTGGAGAAACTGGATGGAAGAGATGAAAATTCTTGTAAATACTGAAAATTCGTTAATTTTGCATAAAGATTCATATTAATCTATTAGGCATTTATTCCTATTTTCTTAATAGTTCAATCATGCAACTCAGGAGGAGAAAATAATTAAGAGCCAGGCTGTTAAAGATATTTGAGCAGCTAGGACAGCTAGGAGTATTTTTAGGTCTCTTGCAGAATTTGAAATAATGCCTGGGAACTTAGCTCTCCGTTACCATTGAAAATCCACGTGATAGTCAAACTGTACTTTAAGATACTTCCATCACTCCACTTTTAAAAGCCTGAGCTCTCCAAATTCTTGAATTCTCATGCATTGGATATTATGGCATAGATATCAACACGGCAAAAGAAATTAAACCTTGAAGTGCATACCTTTTGTGACCTTTTGATAAGATTTACTGTGACATCCTCCTGATATTTTCAAATGTAATGAGTGAACTAATTCAAAGGTGACTCCCTGAAAAGTGAGGCTTCATGGATAGTTAAGATCTATTAAAATACACCAGAACAGTTTCAGTTTTTGCTACTATAACAATAGTTAATAGTCTTATACCTTAGTAATAGGTAAAATTATCTGTATTTCCTGCTTTCCTCTGTGCTCTGAAGTTCTGTGTTACTTCCCCACCTTTATATCTATTACTATCCTGTCAGTAAGCACTTCA
This sequence comes from Nothocercus julius, assembly GCA_013398735.1. NCBI lineage: Eukaryota > Metazoa > Chordata > Aves > Tinamiformes > Tinamidae > Nothocercus > Nothocercus julius. The sequence goes on along the minus strand of VZSV01000007.1, from coordinate 11,510,691 downwards.
AACATTATCCAGTACTCTGGCAATGGATATGTGTTTTTCAGATCAAAATGGGCCATCAAAGGATCCTTTCTGTGGTCCAGGCCTAGGGAAAGTAGCTACAGTGAGAAACTTTATTTTCTCTCTCTTTCACTGAGAGACATAAAGCTCAGAAACATGTCTTACAAGGTACTAGATTTAAAGATAACCACTTGTCAGTCTGGACACAGAGCCAAAGGATGAAAGAAAAGAAAAGCTTAAAGCTTAAATAGCTCAGTACAGAGAAAATATGATTTTTTTTTTAATAACAAATCTAGAGTTGATTAAATCTGCCAGACTAAAAGTCCTGGAAACAAATGCCTTCTATCAATCTCAGATGCATTCTGAGCCTTGCCAGCCCATGAGCATGACATAGTTAAGGAACAACAGTGCCAGCCGCAGAGGGATGCTATGCAGTTTGTACCTTTGGTCCTCAGTGTGATGGCCACGCTCTCACTCCGGCTCCTTTTTGGGGTGACATGCACAGCCTCGGCACGGAAGACCACTGATGTGGTAGGTGGTCTCCAAGTTGCAGTGGAGCAGCAGCAGTGTGCAGAAACTCGGATCAGCTCATACCTCTATTTTAACCACCTCTTTATCATTCCTGGTTCTTATCCCTGTCTCCTCATGCACTGGGTAATGGCTATCCAGTGCTCACTAGGTAAGTGCGTTCTGGCAAATTTGTCATTGCAGAAGAGGCAGACATTTTTAACCAATCTCAACTCAGATTTCCAGGTTCTTAGGATCTGTCAATGCCGTGCAGTGCAGCACTGCATGTTGTAATAGAAGCATCAGATGCATAGGGTTGCAAGAAATGCAGCTGAGTAAGGACAGCTGTCTTGCTTCTGATCAGCTCTGTGGATATGCCAGCTCACTTGGGTCCAGCTTAAGAAGTTTTGCACAGCGCTGGGCTATGCGCTGTAGACTAAACTTTCATTGTCACAAGCCTTGAGTCTGCCACTGAGCTAACATACACTTGCAAAGGTGGTGCTTTGTTTACCCCAAAATTGAATTAAAGGTTGCAGTTTGAGAGATGAAAGCTTGTGTCACTCTAAAGGGCCTACAAGCATGCTTCATCCTTGAGCTTTCTGCCTCCCTTCCTCAATCATTTAAGATTTAAATTAATTACTAATAGAGAACTTGAGGCATAAGCCTCTCAAAAAAAGAAATGTGTGCAGTGAAAAGTGAAAGACCATCTGGAGCTTGGGTCGAGTGATATTAAAAGACTGATTAATGGTGTAGTGTCTAAAATCGAACAAAAAAATCTCAAACCAAGCCATTAGGCAAATGTAATCCATTACATGAACAGACACTCCAGTGCTTCAGGGAAATCTTTGTCTTTCCCATTTCTCTCCATCTTGCTCTTTTAATTTGTGTTTTGTATCTATCCATCTTCAGCTTAAAACTGAATTGTTGTCCATTCCAAATCTTATCCCCCAGGCTCCTTTCTCTTGTTACATAAACTTCAGTAACTGTCCCTCTTAGCTACTTTCAAACTGGTCTCTTGGTTGAAGTGCACATTCTAGTTTTAGCTACTCAGAGACAAAAACAAAGTAAAACAGCAGCCATGGAAAAAATAAAATCATAATAACAACAAAAAAAGCATGCCAAACTAGCAATCCAGCAAGCAAAAACAATGAAATTGCCTTCTAAAATCCTGCTGTCTCTATTGGTCCTGCAGGTACCATTATTCTCTGAGCATTTTGGATTGTTTTCAGAAAGCAATCATAAGAATAGAAGAAAATTTCTGGTGGTTATGGGCTCTTAATTAACTATGCTATGGAAAATTCTGTTGAACTGAGGGCCCCGTCAAGAAATTACTTTAACAATTGATGTTGCTGTTCTGCTCTGCTGTGCTTGTTAATATTTATTAATGGGGATTTTCAAAACAATAAAACAGGACAAATGGGATAGAATGAAACCAAAAAAGTAATAAATCCATAGAGGAAAGTAAGTAATAGAGGAAAAAGAATAGCTATAGAATCAAAAATAGGAAATAGGAGAAGGGAAAAAAAAATAGAGCAACAGAATGGAAAAGGTTTGTTAAAGGACTGAATAGAGAGGCAGAGAGAGAGATGTTTATCTTTAAATAGAATGAGGAAAACAAAACCAGTCATTGATAAATTCCATTATTTCTTTGAAGCATTAGAAAACTAAATAATGCCTTTTTGTAATGGGGAGAGCAGCTCTGGGTTTCAGACAAGGACATATTTTCTCTGTATAAATATTTGACCTGTCCTTATTGACAGGGAATTATTACATATTAATATTGTGCAACATAATATAGGACTACATGCCCAACATTAGTAGTCCATTGTAGGTAAAAAGGTAAAACTTTTGTCCTCCGTTTCTTACAGTACTCTGAGTTATGTCAAATATCTTAAATGGATAGTTCTGGCACTAGTTCTGGCAGTCTACAGGTCAGATAACATTCTCATTTATATTACAGCCCATGGCATCCTCCTCAGTTGCAAGTTCAGTAATAGCTAGTCAGAACTCATTGTACTCAGTATTATTTTTTTTCTCAGCTGGGTTCTAATTATTAGAGCCTTCGTCTCCAATTCACCACACACAAGGTAAAACGAATTCCTCAGAGCTTCAGCAGACTGTCAGGTGGCTACATACGTGTCTGGTCTGTGATCTTATTTACACTGATCCAACTCTAGAGAAAACAAACGAAATAGCTGAGGCTACTGTGTGCATAAATAAATCAGGATGTAGATTCGCATCGCTGAAATCAGAAGAGATGTTTCATAATACACAGAAGGAAGGAAATATGTTCCCATACAAAGCCAAGCTTAATAAGATTGGCTTAAATGGTACTCATGCCTTGTGCCAGATTAGTTCAAAGAGATGATTTTGAGGCAAGAAGCTCTCCTCCTGAAAGTTTTTTTTTTTTTTTTTTTTTGTAAGACAACTATACACTGAGGGCCAAATCCTGCTTCCCTTAAAATCAATGAAAGTTTTGTTCATAGCGTCAGTGGGAGTAGAATCGAATCAGACCAAAAGAGTGTGTGGGTATTTCCTGTCCCGAGTTTCCACTGAAGCCATTTCTATTTCTTTTTTCTGATGTATGACTGTAGGAGTTCAACCGTGGAGTAGCAATTATCTGTGAGGAACAAGCTGGAAATCAAATGTCCTTTGGGATCTTTATCAGATGATTTAAAAATTACTGCTCCAACACATAGGAGCAGTAAAAATTCAACAGATGAATAAACAATGCTTTTCACAGCCTGTTTTCTAGTAAATGCCTTTCTTAGGAAAAGTGGTTAATCTACTTTTTCTTTGTCTGTCTCTTCTAATATACAACTGTGACTGTCCTGATGTTTATTTAATCTTATTTATTTGATGCCACTGAGTATAGATTTTTTTTGTTCTTTTGTAAAACTATCTGTTGTAAATCTTTTTCTCAACAATGACAGAATCTGCAGATGCTCTTTCCTCTGCATTATCTCAGTTTGGGCTGTTTTTCAAACGCTTAAACACCTGAAACATGTCCCACTTGACTCCTGTGACAAGAAGCTTGGAAGGTGACTGTCACATGTATATATTTGAAAGAATTAAAACAAATATTACATTTAAAGTATAGTAAAACAGTTAGACTTTGCCACATGCACATACATATGTCTACCTATTTGTCTCTCTATTTAACATAGTTATTTTATGTATTGATTTATGTATTTATTAGTTCTAAAGCTGTAAGAAAGCTATAAATGCCAATAAATAGTTCCCCATAAAGAAATATTTCAACATGGTAGAAATTGTGTAAATGGTACAATGTATGTAGAATTTACGAAGTGTATTTACTTAAGGCTATTGATTTTTATAGCTAATTCATGCATTTTCCTAATATTCACTATGAAAATCAATGCAAATATGTTCTCTAAAATTTAAAATATTAAACGTGTTAACTTACAAGATCTTAGGTAAGCCTGGGTGTTCCTACATCTAATAGGGATATAGGAGTTCTGAAGATTTGTGCAACTTGGAGTGTGATGTTCTTGGACAAAGAAGTAAGTAGTCATTAGATCTTGGGTGTCTCATCTTTCAAATGACAATGATGTGAGGGAAATGCCCTCTAAATGTCAATTTCTCTACAGTCAACTTTTCAGTAAAGATGTATGCTAATGGTTTCTTTCTACTCTCCCTATTGCATTTTTTCCTATACTGCTTTTCTAAAGCATATACTTACTTATTATGAATCTTATCAGCTTTCCATGTTGTTAAATTCACAAAAGTCTCAGATACTTATAAAACCACAGTTTTCATCAACTTTAGAAATTTACCTGATATTTTTATACCTCAAGTTTCTAATTTATAAGGCCCTTCTGCAGGGGCTTATTTATATTATTTTTTGAAAACTACATAAAAAAAAAAAAAGTATTACTTAATCAGCAACCACTGAAAGAAGTACTACATTTTGACATTAGTTTCTGTACTGGAAACAACATTTTGCGTGGACTTATATTGCAGTAAAGTTTTCTATGTAGCTTAAAACTCTAAAAGAAAACGTTATCCCATACTCAAATATCATCAATGTTACCAAATCACCATGGTTATTAAATCATGTTACCAAAATATAATTTACAAATCACAAAATGCATTAGGTAATCTAATAGCAGCAGTCTCACAGGTGAAGAGCTGGCCAGTAGTTTTGTAGATCTCTCCTTCTTCTAGGAGGTCAGAGGAAATCTCTTCTTCCCAGCTCATGTCTTTTAAAGTCTTTTCTTGTCTGTGTTTCTCTCTGAGTAAAAGAAGAAATGTGACAGAAGAGTTAATCAATCCATGAGTCATGTGTGACATACTAGAATTAAAGCTAAGAATAAATTATAATAATTATATAAACTTTGCATCCTTAAAAGCATACTAAGCCAAGACAATTAACATGCAAAATGTGGTAACCTCCTGCCAAGACAATTAGCATGCAAAATCATGGTCATTAGGGCCAGCACCAAGGGCAGATGGTGTTGGAGCGAAGGATTCTTGCTCACAGTGTTAAAATGTGAAGGTGAAACAAGAAAAAAAAAAAAGAAAAAGAGATTGAAACTGTCTGTTTGGAGCAGAGATTGCCAGGCTAAGAATAAACAATGGAAGAAGCGTAATATACTCTGGATAATACTTAGGCCCCCTTTTGGACAGGAGAGTAGCTGGTGTTTAAAAATGAGCTTGCAAAGATTTTACAAGATTTCAGACAGAGAGGAAAATGATATGCAAATTACTTGAAAACAAGAAGAATATTTCTCTGAATGACTGACTAAACAAAAGGGTCAAGGAGATGAAAGGGAGTATAAAATTGCACACTGATGTAACATGTCTAGTTTTTTCTCTGTCTTAAATTTCTCTAAGTATTATGCATGATATATTATTCAAATAGTCTCTGATTTTATCTCTCTGAATCTGATTTTATCTCTCTATTAATAAATCCTGGTTTTAATCATACCACTTGAATCATTGGACTGCTAAGGTTATATTACACAGACTGTTTCAAAGAGATGAAATAACATTTAATGTCTAGAGAGATATTATGAAGGGAGAGCAGCTGGAACCATAAGGGATTTTCAGCTGAAGAGATTTGGAGCTGCCTCCTGGAAGGCAAGGAGTCAAAGGCAAATGCCAAGTGGATGGCCAGTTCCCAAGGCAGCAGTTCCCAAGATTATCAGGTAAAAAGAGGAATCTACTGGCTGACAGATAGCAGCTGTCTTTCTTGTTTTCTGTTGGTTTGTTTTTGAGCATTATCTTTTTGGTAAGTATGGGAATAAGGTAGTAAATTAACAAATACATACAGAAAGTGCAAAAAGGGTAGAATAAGGAAAGGGAGAGGCAGAAAAAAGTTTAAAAAGAAAGGAGAGAGAGAAGAAAAAGGGAATCGGAGGGAAGGACAGGAAACAAAGCTGAAGATGAGTCACCTGTAAAATGTGGCTCATATTAGAACTATTTGAATGCTAACACAATACATTATTCTACCAAAGCGAACATCCTTTCTTGCTTTTCTATAAGGCTCTGTGAAGCACAAAAATTCTTGTTAAGGTAACAAAATGTTCTTTCCCCTCAAGAAAGCTTTTCCGGAGTGTAATCAATCCAGGATCACTGATGTGTCAAGTCTGTAATAGTTCTAGGTTGGTAAGAGATCGTCATCTTCTTTGCCAGGGTTTGTCTTAACCCTTCCCCTGCCACAGAGTTTTTTATGTGTGCATAATCCACCAGGATAATATACAGTAGGGTAATCTGTGCATGGCAGAAGAATGCTCTTCCTAGTCATATGAAGATCAAAAGGTGCAAATCTTGTCCATGCTTGTGCATGAAACAAGTCTCCAGGTGTATCTAGAAGCCCTCGCCTCCAGGGGCATTTATGAGACAGCTTTCTAGTTCTGTCCATTTCCATGACTATTACTACTTGCCACAATACCTTGCAGTATTTCATATCACTCTGATTGTGTCTCACTGTTTTGCAGAAAAAAATCCACCACCATTTTATTGACAGTGATTTTCTCCTGATTATAACATTTCTGTCCAACCTTCCTCACTGTCCTCCTTGTCTCCCCCTTGCCCCCACCACATTAACATGGATATTCTTTCAGGGTGCTGGGATATTTAAGCAGTCAAGCACAATCTTCTGATAAGATTCCAGAGGACTGGATAAAGCCCATTTCCCTAGTCTCTCCTTGGATAATTTGTAGACAATGTTCCGTGGTTAATATTCATCTTTCTGCAGCCTCTTTTCAAGCTAAATTCTGTGATCATTCCAGATATTCCAGGTAGCCTGCTTCTAATATATTTTTCTCATAGTTTTCTGGCTGTACTTTCTGCTTTTATTCTATGTCCTTCCTGATACTTCCAGTACTTGAATGTCATCAGCATGGTGTTTATTCTTTTTTTCCACATCATTAACAAAGTCACTAAGGAAGACTTAATCTAAGATGAGGCATTGCCTCCTAACTCAGTACTTTCCTCTTTATCAGTGTGCTTTGTTTATGATCTTCCACACAATTTTCAATCAATATAACAATGTTTCTATATATCAAAAGAAGTGATTTGAGTTAATTTTCTAGGTAAGATTTCCTTATTCACTTCATCAAGTGCTTTGCTAAAGTATTTTACATAAAGTGTTTTTATAACATCTACTGATTTTGCAATTCTGTTTTAAAAAAAGCAATTAAGTTTCTCTGGCAAGATTTAACCTTTAGGAGTAAAATGTTATCTACTTTCTGAATAGGCAAATATACTTTTTAATATACAAAAACTTTGCTGCATGGCAAGAGTAGCTGTGCTTTAAGTTGTGAAGCAGGCTCACTGGCAGAAAGAAAATAGAAAAAAAGACAAAAAGAGAAAGAGGAATATCCACAAGTGAATAAGAAGAGGTGTGAACTAGGCCCAAGGGACATCTCTGCTAACATTTATTTCTGACAGGAGACAGAGGAAGAGAGGAGGATATTCAATCATACTTGTCAAGTCTCTTGCTTTTCTTTTATCTCCTCCATCCTTGGCCTCATAATTGAAGTAATAAGTAGTTCACAGCTTTTGTGTGGTGGCTCACTGTGTTCCTGTGTCAGAAGGTGGCAGAAATGACTTTTATGAATTTAACAGTTTTTGAACTTATCCAGCCATTTACCAGTCATGTAGTATTAAATTTCAGAGTAAATCTAATTATATATTTTGCTTCTTGTTTGCGACTTTCTGAACTTGATCCCTTCATTTATGTCTCCTCCATTTATGTTTATTGCAAGAAACAGTGAAGAGTCTTTCTCTGCTCACCTTCTCCATGAGACTCAGGATATGCACCCACCTACCACACCTATCAAACCACTTGTCATTTTTTCCAGGCTGGAGACTCACAAGCTTTTAATTTCTCTGTGCAAGGGGGCTAATCTGTTCCTGTGATCATCTCCGCCCTGTCCAGTTTTTCTTCAGATGGATTTTGCAGGGGCACATACATTTCAACACACTGTGCATTTAACTAGTGCTATAGAAACATTTCCTATTTTATTCTTTATTTGTTACCTGGTTCATAACATTCTTTTTCCCTTTGGACTGCTGCCGAGCATTCGGCTCATGTTTTGTAGTCTGTGAACTAACAGAGCTATTTCTCTTCACATCCAAGATATGCTAGAATATATTTTGAGTGATAATAGCTCATCTGTGTGTCCTCATTTTGTCAGTATCATGAGGGTTATTTTTCCACTTGTGCACAATTTGCATTTATAGACAGTGAATTTCATCTTTCATTTTGTTTTGAGAAAGATACCATACTTTCTCTAGCATTAAGCAAGGACATTTCCTCAGCTTCTCAAAGACTTTATCTAGCTTTTCTTCTTCAACATTACCTTCTTTCATAAGCGTGTGGGGTGAAGTGAGGAAGACATGAATCACCAAGCACACAAAGAATATATAAAGGAGAAAGAATATGAAAAGAGAGAGGAAAAATGAAGTGAAAGGGACAGTAAAAGAAGAAAGGAATTAAAACTGAAGAAAAGGAACCCATAAAACCTGAAATTGTTTGGGCTACTTGAATGGCAAACAACAATTTCTATACTATTGCCCTGCACCTCCACAGTGGAAGCCTGACCTGTCTATTTGGACCTCTGAACTTTGAATGACTGAGGGATTGTGTTACTGGCTGTCAGCTGCAATATTCTATCCATTTCCTGCATTTTATACCTACCTGATGATGGAAGCATTCTTACTTTCTGCATAAAAATCTATTTTCTGAGGTAAATGTGGTATTTTTTTTCCAGTTTGTATGGCAAGGAAACTCCGGGAGGTGGAGAGTTTCTCTTGAAGATGGGCTTGAGTCTGCTGAATCACGGTCCTTTGGTGTGTGACAGATTTCCTGAAAAAGGTTAGAGAAAGCTGTAATCTCTCCTACTCACCCCATTAAAGAACTAAAATCTCCTCTATGTTATTAAACTGCTTCTGATGTCATTTATGAATTTCAAATAAATCTTTTAAATGAGCTGCATTTAGTCAGTTTTAAATGCATTCTATTTGCAATTAGTTATGGTGCTAGACCTCTTTTTCCTTGTTTCACTAATGGCTAAACTGCTTGAATAAAGTTCAGTCTAAATATAACATCATTTTGTTCTGAATATGCCTTTTTAGAATGTTTACTTGACATTTGCTAGATGAGCCCTCTAAATAACCTAAATCTAGGAAAATCTTCATCAAAAGGTCATTTGCTAATGCTGAAAAAGTCACCATGATTTTTTTCTGAAATTATCTCCTTTTCCCTTTTCAGATCGTTGGTGCGTAATGCCCCCAGACCTCTTTATGCCCCTTGTGTTGGTGGGATTTGAAATCTAGAGTGGTGTTTGTCAGCAAACAGCAACTGGGAAATGATAGCAGAGATGTGTCTTTGGGACAGACTGGACTAGCTGAGAGAATCTTTTCCCAGGGGCATGACTGATAAATGGAAATGCTTTCAGCCATTCAAGGCACAGGGAAGTGTGCAGTCACTTACCAAATTCTTAACTATGCAACTCTGAATTCCCTGTTTTTTTATAGACGGTGTAAGACTATTTCTTGGAAGAAATGTAGCTAATCCTCTACACCATAATCAGATTTACTGCTTGAATGCTACTTGTGATTTACTAATGTAACTTGCTTTCTCTTTTCCTATCTCTGTGCTTTCAAGGCTTCTTCTACAACCTTTTCTTGGAGTACTTTATACAAGGGCCTACTTACACAGTTCATATTTTCGAAGTTAACATTGTCACACACATTACAACATGTTATATTCAGCCATCAAATTTTCCCCTCTCTTATTTCCTCAGATTTCTTTCTCGCTCTTTACTCCTTCACTCCATGTGTTTTCTCATTCTAGTTTACTTAAACATGATTGATTGAAGTATTTCAGTGGAGCATCTGTGTCTTTAAATGTTGTTAGGACCAAAATGAAATTGCAAGGAAGATTGTGCAAGTGAAGAAGTAAATACACAATGAACTCTGATAATCATGGTTATTATAGTAGCAGTGATTTTCCATTACTGTATGATTTTTATATGTGACTTTGCAGATCTGATTTACCTGAGATGAGCGTTTGGTGGTAGTGCTGATTAATATTATACAAATCTCTGAAATAAATGAGGTATAAAGCACGTTGGACACAGATAACAGCACAAGTTACTCTTTCAGAGTGATTACTAAATAAATAGTTAACGAGCAGACAGTGGGAATCAGAAGAGAATAGACTTTACATTAGCAGAAGATAATGTGTTTTCTTCTTCTTGCTATTAGCTGTATTATCCCAAATCCAAAATAAACAGTCTCTACTTGTTATTCTTTATCTCCACCATTCTTCCATATTCTTCCATATTTTGACCCTTTTGCTTAACTTAACTCATTGCATCCTGTTAGTGAAAATGAATTGGAGTGGTCTTTTTAAATATAGAGAAATGAGAAAGCTACCTGAATTTTATTTTTAAAAAATCAATCAAAACAATAACCTATTTGTTTTAAGTGGGAAATATCATGCCATAGATAGTTCTGCTGTAGGTATTTGACAAATTTTTAGTAGTCTCTATGCTGTATTTTAAAATAAATGATGATTTTCAAAACTTGTGGAAAGAGAAAAATAAAGCATTAGATATTGCTTGATAATGCACTGTGCTTATGATAAACCTCTTATTTGGTTAAACTATTTCTCTTTATTAGACCCACTTTTTTGTAGGAATATACTGAATGATGCAAAAAAATAGACACTTGAATTTCCAAGAAGTGTTTGAAACAAAGCCTCTTAATTTGTTTTGAAATTAATATTGTTAATACTTATCTATTAAAGCAGATAACGTGACTTTAGTTTCTTCTTGCTTTCTCAAGTACACATATATTTGGTCTGTCTCAGCTGTGTCAGATCATATCCACCTCATTAAAATGTGCAATCTATTCTACTTGGCTCTTGTTTCTGAAGAGAAAAGATCTAGAATTGCGTAATTTCTGAATTAATAGCAATAGTTCCCAATACTTTATTTTTTGCATAGCTAAGATAACTTACAATAGTCATAATAATCTTGACTTTAAAATCTCTGTTTTTTTCTTTCTTTTTTAAAATACAATAATATTCCTAGTAGAAAAATACGGTACCAACTAAGAAGAAAGTATACAACATCATCACAGTGTCTGAGAATCATATCTAGAAAAACAGCTGAGCTGAAAAGATATCTCCAACTTTAACCTTGTATGAAAATGAACATGCTGAACATTATCATTTCATTTGGCCTCCACTAATGTAAATAAATTGTGTGAGTCCAGCTTCTTTATTCATTACAAGACACTAAGTTTGTGTTTTCCAAAAGAACTAGGATAAGAAGCATGTGTTTGAATTAATTTAATTTTGCAATGGAAATCAACAATATTTGAAGTACTTGAGATAGGAAAGTTCAACAGTGTTTGTAGGATATAAAATGTGTGTGTATATATATATATTTTTATACACATTTATATACTACACTTTATATATATATAAATGTAGTTTGAAATATAAAAAGATAAGCTTTTGTCTTGATGAACTGTCTTTGTCTCCAGCATGGTCAAGTACTAACTTTTTGTCCTCAGGGTAAAATTTAAGGTTGACTAGGTTAACTGGAACTACCCACTTGTAGCCAAGCAATCATACAAGACAGATTTGTCAAGAATAAATTGTTTCAAACGAATTTAATATGCTTTTCTAATAGGCAACACATCTCATGGACTGAAAAGTGTAGTAGATGTCATGCTGCTTCACTGAAGGAAAACTTCAGATATGACATTCTCAGAAACAGAGTAAACACAGTATAGATTAACCCTACTATAACTCAGAGTAGTTTGGCTTTTCAGATAATTCATGTCCCTCTGCTGCTAAGGGTTTAATGACAAAATGGAGTAATGTACTGACTGGGATTCTGTAAGAATCTAGACAAAATCTGGTGCAGTCAGAAGTCTGGTGCAGTTTTTCATTACTAACCTAGTTGATGGAAGAGAGTGTATTCTTACTGAATTTGCAGATGATGAGAAGACAGCAAGTACTTTGGAAGACAGGCATGGGCTCAAAAAGATCTTGACAAGTAAAAATATGAACTGAAAAAAGGGATACAGTTCAACAAAAGTAACAGCACTTGGCAAGAATTACCAAAATTATACAATATCAGAAACAAATAAGAGACAAAGCCATTCTGACCGTGTGTTTATACTTTCTTGAATTTGGAACTTGAATCAGCAATGTCTGTTGTTGTAAGAAATGCAAATACAATAAAATACATGGTGTTATATAGTATATGTAATATAAGCACATAAGCATATATAACACATAAGCAGGAGTTCAGATTACCAAACACATCTAGCACTACATTTTTTTCTCTACATTTGTAAGTCCTCAGTTAGAGTATTCCTTCAGTGCTGAGTACCACACAACAAGTACAATATGTATCTCTCAGAAAGGAGCAAGAATATTCTCAGTCTTGGTGAGGAAAACTTAAAAAACAAACAACAACAACAACAAACCCTGCAGATCTTTAGCTTAAAGAAATGTGGGCAAGGAACGAGATTGTTGTTCTCAAGGATCAAAAAGTTTGTTGATAATTTAAGGAAATCTGCTCTTTGTATCCACAGTATATTACAAAAAGGAATGAGAGAGATCATAGTGAACAAAGCTTTAGAGTAATTAATGTAAAGCAGTGGAAGAGGCTACCTGGGAGAAGCTACAAATATTAATGGTGTAATTACAATCTGTCTGGACAAACAGTTTTTATTACTGGGCTATGGGGATGATATGGAAGACTTCCTACAATTTCCTCCCTCCTCAAGACTGTAGCAAATTCGTGGAAAGGCAGGAAGAACTCAAATGTTGTTCATTCTGCTAATCAGTAGTTGATCTAACGAGGCTTACCATTTTTTTTACTGTTTTGTTAGTGGAAAAGTTGGTAGAAGGTTACTTTATTCATTAATGGGAGGAATCTCTATCATGGGACTAATTTTTTTGAAAAAAAAAAAAAAATAGAGCCCAATCTTAATCCAATATAAACACTCTCTAGATCATTCCTTCATTTGTTAAATTAAAGCAGAGTAGTTTTTATTTTTCCAAATATCATTCAGGAAGTATATTAACTTGCTGGATAGATAATTTTTGGAATTCTGGACCATTGGTGTTGCTGTGGCATCTAAAGTACAGAAGCTTTGACACTTATAAAGTACTTTGGTACTTGTAAAGTTTTACAGGTTTTCATAACCTGCTAGGAATCAGTCAGTTTATGGAATGCTTTGCATATATGATGTTTTACTTTTCAAAATATGTCAAGCTGCATTTTAGGTACTCTTTGGTTTCTCTTACCAAGTGTATTTTTTATTCTCCTGGAAAAAGAACAACTGAAAAATAAACAATTTTTCAAAACCTTCTCTGGAAAAGAAAAATTCCTATATAATTTCAAACTTTGTAATTTGAAAAAAAAATCTAAACTACATAGAAATTATCAATGTCATAGAAACATAACAGTGGAGTATTCAATGCTTGTAATATGTAATTCAGTCACAATGTTGAGATTCAATGGGCCAAGTTAAGATAAATATATGCCATCTGAAACTCTTTGGCAGTAAATGAATTTTAATGTTTTATTTTAATTGCCAGTTTAATGGAAGTTTAGGAAAGATTCAAGTGGAATTTCTCACAGTTATCCCAGAGAGATTCGTCCAGAGAGGGGTTGAACTCCTTACAGCTCATGCTTGCAATCACTGAAAAATGCACAAACTCAAGGCACATTACAACATGCATTAAAAGAAATAAGATCAGTGATTTTTATATAATATTTTCAAGGTAATTACTAGAAAAGGATCCTTTTTCAATTAAAAGTATTGCTGTGTTAGAAAACTATGAATGATTTTGGCCATAGCAGCTTTTCAAGTCCAAAGTTCAACAGTGTCCATGAAAGTACAGCTGCTCCATGACAGACTCTGTGTGACACTGAGAAGCCACAGTTCATCACAGGAACATATCGCACTGATGTAATCTGCTGGGCAACAGGAACCTATCCCAGCATTAGGATCTCCTCAGGGACAGGACAGCAGCCAACCACAACACTTTTGCTGACAGCAGTCCAAGAATTATTTTACTCTTCCATCTGTCTCTCTGTTTTACTTTTTCTCCCTTTAGTATATCGCTCTTTAAAAATACAAGGAGGAGGCAATAGAGTGGAAGGAAGCAGGGGCTTTTTTCTATTTGTCTTTGGATTATACAGGCATATATAGTTTCTTTTTTAATATAAAATAAAGAAGAAATTATTGTAGCTCTTGTAAAATAAATACATACAAATAACTAAGAAAAGTCCTTTTCAATTTGCAGCTGATTTTTTTTTTCTCAAATTCCTGGGGGAGGAAGAAACAAAGACAATTTTTTCTCATCTCTTTTTGGCTTGTACTTTCCAGCTCAGTGGCGTGCTAAATGTGAGGCCAAATATGGGGTAAATTCACAGGCAATTCTCATCAAATTTACCTAATATATCTCTAAGAATAAATCATAGTGTTTTGAATGTTACAATGCAAGATTTAGGTCCATGTTTTAATGAAAGGCATTGACTTTGCTTACGTAGGATCAAATCACAACCAAGCCCTCTGCAAGCTTTGTTGTGAATAGAACTTTGCTGTTTCAAAGGCCTTTTAAATATTGAAGATATGAATTTTATGAGTCACATTCATGATGAGGATGGCTTCTTAGAGCAATAGTGACAAAAAGAAAGGCAGAGTCTGCCATGTGTCCTTACACAAATATTGTCAGGATGACGATGAATAATAATGTCACCTCTGTTTTTCAATAATCTCCTTTCTTCTGTTAGAGCATTTGTAGTGACATTGTTATTACATATCGTTACAAATGGAATTCAAATATAAGAAAACAGGAGTGGCCCGTTCTTCACTTCTTAACCTTTGCGATGATTCACCATAGGTCTTTTTAACCACAAACAGTCCTTAACTCTGGAAGCAGAAGTAATGGATTAGCTTTTGGGGTATTCTTTTACAGGCCACAGGAGCTACAGATAGGGATGATATTTGCTGGAGTGGTGGTATGTGTGTATACATATGAATATATATGTATATTTATATGGCCTACTCGATGACCTAGCCTCTTAGACTTAGATGCTTCTCTGTTTTGCAGTGTTTCTATTAGCTCTCCTTTCTTCATCTCCAGGCACTCATGAAGTATGTCCATTTTCTCCACAACAGCTGCAGAACCAACTAACTATTCTGGAAAAAAAAAAAAAAAAAAAAGACCAGTGTGCTCACTTGGCTACAAATTTTGATGGCATGATCAAGATTTACTGGAAACCTGAGGTATCTGCTAGGCTTCGAGAATGCTTTCACAGTTATTCTTAGCACGTCTAAAGCTCCTTAAGGAATCCAAACTCAGATCACAGCTTCCTTATCTATTTCTGTAGTGCTGGTACCTCATTACTACCAATCCCCTTCTTCTGTTGCTTTCATCATCCTACCATGTGCTAGGGATGGAGAAAACACTATTTTCTGTATTTTCATTTTCCTTTTAATCATAGGCATTTTCTGCTGTTACTTGGTGTTCTCATTTCTTTTTTCTCTCGTATTTCCTGCTTTCACTATGGAAAAGATATCTGGTTTTCTAGCCTCTCTAAGGGACCAGTTTAGACAAATGCCACCAAATGGATGGTATCAAATGTATCCCTTAAAATCTGATTTAACTGCATCTGACTAGTCCAGACTGAATGTATGCATAATAATAGCAACTCATTACAGTTAAGTATTCACATGTTAAGGAAAGGAGAAACATTTCTTTTCATCTTATTTTGGCTGCGTTGTCCTCTCCTGTTTGTCCTATAATCTAATCTATACAATCATTAGCAGTGGTAACTTACATATACAGTTATAACTGTATATGTAAGTTATAACTTATATATATATAACTTATGTAAGTTATAACTTATATATACAGTTATAACTTTTTTTTTTTTTGGTACATTTCCTGTCTATAACTGGACAATATGGTTTAACTGTGTTACTGGAAATAGTGCCACACCATGAGCTAGCACTGTCTAAAGTAGAAGATGTACCAATAACCTACAGAGTATGGCTAAGGCATCACTGCCATACATTGTAATATCTTCCTGAGCAGCTAAAAGAATTCTCATGTTACACAGTGTGATGAATTTAAGTCTTTATATAATTTTGCTTGGAGCTAAAATGGGAACCTGGCAGCCATCAACAACTAGTAAATGTATTCCACACTTTCTTTGATGTAAACTGGGAATAATATAGGTGAAACTAAGTATAAAGGAGGATAAAAACAACCAGAAATATTTTTTATTATCATTCCCATATAGCTAATAGTAAAAAAGAAAAAAGAAAAAGAAAAAGAAGAAAAAAAAAAAAAGTAAAGGGACTGCATTTTGGCCCCAAACATCATTAAATATTACACTTTACTGAACTGCAGGTATTACTGCAATGAAAGATCACACGTCTAAATTCATGAACAAAGGATGAGAGGCTCATCCTCTATATTGCTCCCCACGGAGGTTTAATAACCTGCTTCTGCAAGAACATTATACGAAAGAAACTGCTTAAATGTATTTGGAAGAAAACACAGTGGAGGAAATGTCTCTCTCGTTGTTAGGAAAAACTATGAAACCCATACTGAAAAGCTATACAATATTGTATTCAAATCACAAGAGGAGAGAAAATGTCAAAGCAAAGTAAATTAGAAAAGAAACTAAACCCAGAAACCCAGAGGTACTTTACAAACTCTTTCAGGTATTTTACACACTCTTCCAGGAAAAAAAAGTAAAATAAAATAAAAAGTGGGCAGAAAATGCTCTAATTCATAATAACTGCTCAACAGACACCAGTAAAAAAAAAAAAAAAAAAAAATACATTTTTATACCTAAAACAAAATACCATTTCTAAATCAATGGTGAAGAATAGCTTGGGAAAACATTTGACTCATCAGACATCTTCAGCCTGGTTATTACTATGCATCTGAAAATACCAGCAGTGCAACCATAATTACTAAATTTCAGGAAATAATGAAAGAATGCTGCAATTTCTGGGAGAAACTTGATGCAATTAAATGCAATCCAAAGAAGTTCATGGGGGCTGGGCCAAACAGTTTACAGCTGCTGATCCTTCCAAAACATGGGATGTTTAAAATCCCACTCTAGCCAGAGGAGCCTGAGCCAACCATCAAAAACACCAAATGCTGAAAGGCTTAGGATCTGCATGGATTTAATACAAATATTCGCAAAGCTTCACTTAGTCCTTCAGAGCAAATGTAAAGATATCTCACCTCTCACCTGGCAAAGATGTCCTTCAGAAACTCCTATTCCTAAGCATTGAAATTCCTAAGTATTGAAGGTGCTGCTGGCAATGTAGCGAGAGCTCATATCCGTTTTTATGACAGCTGGTAACCCTACAGACTAGCTAGTGATGTTGCCATACTGTCCATTTGCCTTATGCTAGGGGACTACATAGGTTCTAGTATTACTTTGCACCCAGAGCTCTCTTCTCCTGGTATTCTTCTTGGATAGACTTAAAACACAGCTTCCAGCCAAAGTAACACACTACATTTCCAGTTGTGGGCAATACTGTTGAAGTAGCAGAATTACCAGTAACTAACAACTCCTTTCCAATGGGCTTTCAGTTCATGGGTAAGTAATAACAGGTGTTGAAAAAACAAGCTGGCATGCTTAGCCACTGGTTATTTGCATTAAATGAAAAAAAAATAAAAAGAAAAAAGAAAAAAAGTGCTATATTTTATGGGCTCGCTGGAGCTACCATGGAGAAAAGGCTAAGACACGGAGGTCAAGGCGCTGTGGCAGCCTGCGCTGCTCTAGCTGCTGCCTGCCGAGAAGCCACCGTCCTCTTTGCACGAGCCCCCTTGGGCCAGCGCCAGCAGGGCCGGCCAGCACGCCGCGTCAGCACAAAGCGCTCGCCTTTGCTGTCAGGCTTGTTTTCTGCTGACTTTATGTGCTGAAAGTGGGGCTGGCAGGCGCTGGAGCCAGCCCAAGGGAGAGCCCGGAGCGCATGAAGTAGCCCTACAGCAACTAGTAATTAGGCCAGTTCGTGAGGCACTGTAATTGCAGCCTGTATCACCTCTAGATGCTGTCACAGCCAGCCTTAAAGCTAGCCTTAAAATGTGTCCACCACTGCTGCACTGATTAATGCACACTGTGCATCAATGTGTGTCAGAAACACAGGGCTGAAATGAGGCAACCAAATGGTAGAAGATTTTCAGAAAGTCCAGGAAATGACTGCCTGAAATGTCACTCTTTGGCAAGCTAGCCCAACTGTATGCAGGATATTATGAACAAAGATAAGGCCTGCTGCTTTTTTTTTTACTGATTGTGTTTAGGAAAACAGAACTGCTCTATGTTCTCTATCAGCATGGATTAAACCAAAAAGCACACCTCTCTTTGGCATCAATCTCATCTGCTATTGGAAGCTGCCCAGGAATATGCCAAACATCAGCTATCTGCCCTGGCCACACACAATAAAATATATTGTTTGACTTGCATTGAACAAAATATCTCATCAGTGAAACCTTTTAGATGCAGTGTTTGCATTAAATTTGGTCTTCTAAGGAATTTGGGACACTCCTGTGTTGTGGGAGGGCATGGGCTCTGTGGAGCTGGATGGGAGCCTCCTCCGAGCTCCCTCCTTCCCCAGGGGCTGGGGATCTGATGGCCCTGGCGTCTCACACCTGCTCTGCTGCGTAGATGGTTTCCCATCTCCAACTGCATGGACTCTCATGATGCATCCTGTGCCCCTACAATGACACTGCCATGCTGGAAGGCTCTAATTTCATAATATACAACAGCAGGGTTTGCTTGTGAATGCCTGGTTATAATAAAACACGCTTTTTGGGTTACTTGTGAACTTCTGGTTATAATGAAGCATATTCAGTCCATCTTACCCTGGTGGCATAGACACAGTATCTCCTCCTTCACAGTCTTACTCACTGTGGCAGAGCAGCTTCTTGGTGTCAGGATAATTTCTTTACAGCGACTCCTACCAGTAAAAAGAAATAGATAAATTAATAGAAATAGATTAACTGTTGCTAGCTTATATATTGTTATCTCAACTGTAGGATAATAAATTTCTCTATTTAATACATTTTCTATTAACTTGAACAGAGCCATTGTGGTGCTTCTTCCTTTTCCAATCTAAGCTGCACAATCATTTTCTGTAAGTTGGAGAGAAAAAAAAGCAAAACAATGGAAAGCCAACTGTAGCTTTAAACCCTACTGCTCTAATTACCAAACAACATTGTTTGCCTCAGCAGCAAAATCAATATACTTCAACTAAATATCAATATTTTTATTAGGTAAAATAACAAAAAATGCTGTTTAATGTTCATCTGAAAAAAAAGATGGAAAGGGCAAGTGAAACAAAAACATCAGAACAAAAGGTATCTCCTTTTTCTGAGATAAAAGTAGAGAAAACCTTTTCTAAATATGCTTATGATAATGTACTTTGCAGAATCAGTCTTGCCCTTTTAAGCATCATCATTAATTATTCAACACAGCAGTAAAAAGAAATAAAGCTTCAAGCAATATGACAATTTGTGAGCTGTGCAAAATTTGCAATCAAGGTTCACTACCAGTCCCTTCTACTCGCAGTAGCAGCCACATTGCCAGGATTTGTATCTAGACCCATACAAAGCATAACAGGAGCTAAAGCTGCTAAAGCGTTGAGGAAGAATTTGTCAGGAATTATGCTTCTTGTAAGGAAGTTTTTCAGATGGATTTGTCAGTCTTGTCCTGCTACAAAATTGTGAAACCGTCCTAGAATCACATGCTCTTAAAAGCAGTTGTTCACACTAAAGGCTTGACTAATTTCTTCACTACTGACTAATTTTGCTAGTTATTAGTAGCCTGACTAAATGGATTTGTCACTTGAGCATCTTCTGTGTCTTCCCTGAAAGATAACTACCGGAAGAAATTNGCCATTTTCCAAGATTAATCTCTACAATGGAAAAATTAATTTGACTGGATATATTCTTTTAAATGTTAATATCTGCTGAACTAAAGGAATCTTTAGCCAGCAGTTTAATTTTCAACAAATTTTACTTTTTCAAAAATCTCAGCCAGCATTGATTAAAGCAATATGCAATTTTGCTAGTAAAATTTTTAATATGTACTAGTGTGTATTTAATTGAAAAACATATTTTTTTAATGAAAAAAAGAAAAGCAGATGGAAACTCAACAAGCACATCAAGAGTCTTCCTGCAGTCATGACTGAACTCATCTTTATTTAGCATCATTCAATGGCTTCTTACAGCATCACTAAAAGCAGTTAGGATATTCTCTTAACATGCAGAGAACTAAATAACAACATATTTCAGCTAAGTAGCTCCTTGCAATCTGCAAATCACAGTTGCTTCTAAAAGATGTTTTGTTTCTTTTTACCTGTTAACTTCCTTAACATTTGATTTTTTCACGAAGAGTCCCAAGAGAAAATAATTCCTGAATTTCTCCTCATAAGGAATCTCAGGAGAAAATATTTCTTTATATTATCCCTCAAAAGCAGAAATCACATCCAGAAGGCACCTTGTCTTTTCAGACAAGAGTTACTCAGTCTGATTTTGATTACTGCTGAAGCATTAGTCTTACTTTTGTCCACCAAGTTCTTCGCAAATGTGTACAACTTTATGTACATCATGAAATTCACTGCTGCCTTTAATTTATGAATAAAAATCTACATTTTAATGAACAATTTCTTCATAAAGGAAACAATGATTCTGAAATGAAATATACTTTGAAAACTAATGCAAATAAAAATTGTCAGAACCATGTGGGATGATTTTTACTTTGGCAACTAAAACATGGAATTAACAAACACATCAAAACTCACTTTTGATAAACCTGACTGCAAGCAGGCCCAGCTTTCCTGGAGAAAAGACGGAGAAGGCAATAGGATGGAAAGAGAAGACAGAAAGGTGTAACCCCCATAAATATTTGGGTCTGGGCACATACTCTGTCATGTGATTTTTGCAGCCACTGTCTGTCCATAAAATGTCCACATCCAGATCAGAGCCAAGTTAAAGTTGTCATGTAAAAATAGGTTTGTGCATATAACAGATGGGAAGTCTTGAGTAATATGTTTGCGCCAGAGTAAATTTCACCTTAAAGAAAGTTCTTAAAGTAAATTAACTACAAAACATTTCTGGGTCGGTAATTTCAGATGTCACTCATGCAACATTTACTGATTTTAGAAAACCTAGATTTGTGATTCTCTTCTTTCCTTCTCTATGTATAAATTATTCTTAGCAGCTAAACTTGAAAACTTAAGCTTTCATTGACTGAAAAATACAGCTTTTGTTAGAGATGAAATCATTTTTATTGATTATAATGGACTGGAGGTATTAAAGGGCAATTCTCACTCAGCAATGGGACAAAGAGGAAATGTGAAAAATAAACAGATAGAGATGTTTCAATATCCTGACACTTATTAAGTACTGCAGACAAAAGTCAGATGTAAGTACGACAGTCTGTTCCATCACGAAGTAGCTAAAAGGGAAATTAAATAAGATAAAATCCGGGGAAACTAAATGAATTATAAAATCCGGGGAAACTAAATGAGTTATTTGCATCATTCTTTACTCTTAATGATAAGGAAATTCCTGTTTAGAAGTTATTTTTCCTGAGTAATCAAGGAGAAGATAGAAGTATGTATGCAAGATTTGTTAGCTTAGCACAGGAAGCAATAAATCACTAGACCTAATAGCACTCGTCCATCCAGAGCAACAAAGAAATTAAAAAGCAAAGCAGCTAATGAAAGTAATAAATAAAGCAACATTTACTGAGGACTGGAAGGTAGCCAATGTTGTGATAATATTTAAAAAAAAAAAAAAAAAAAAAAGTTAGAGGTGTTTCAGGAATAGTAGGGCAGGAAATTTCAGTTAAGTATGGAGACAATAGCTCTGAATGTGATTAAAGGCCTAGAGAAGGATCCTGTCTGTAGCCATGGACAAGGAGAGTGCACCTCTATGCTGCTAATGGAGTCACGAGAGGCAGGATCTAATGGCACGAGCCTTCTGCCCAGAGTTCAGGAGCACCTTGGTCTGCATGAGGATGGGTCACGAGTCCTCAGCTGTCTGGTAGGTGATTTACTTATCCTTGAGGATAAGCAAATTACTGTTCAGAAGTTATTTTTCCTGTGCAACCAAGGAGAAGAATTTGTCCCGCCGATTCTCTGAGGTGCTTGAAGCCTGAGATCAACCTCCCTGTGCTACCCATTAGCCCTTTGCAGAAAAGCTGGAACAAAGTTGTATTGCTGAGGATGGACAAATGAGGGAGCAATCCTGCATCAAGACACTATGTTTTGTCACGCTTTGAAGACTAGCCTTGGTTAAGCAAGACCCCATTTGCAGCTTGGGACCAATGAACAGACATGTGAACCAAGAAGTCCCAATGCTGCTACCGTACTTCAGCCCAGCATTCACTGAAAGTTCTGCAGTGGGTTAATCACAGCTCTTCTAAGGAAGATTTAATAAAGGTCTGGATGTGACTCATTTCCTACATCAAAGAAAGTCAAGTCTGACTGAAAAGGAGACCTCTGGATTTTAATACAAGCTGTGATAACCGCCCTTTGTTTTCCCTTGGGTTAAAACGGGCTGTTTACATAGGACTTGTCAGGATACTGAAATTATGAGCATAGGAAGGAAAGCAGAAGGACTAGAGAGTGGGGTCTCTCTCTTTAGTCTTTGCTGTGCCAAAGCAGAGAAGATCCAACTTTTGCTTTTCATTATTCTTTTCGCCTTTCCCTGCCCCTCTTTCCCTGGAACAACTTTCACTAAAATCAATGGCTGTATGGCTGTATAGTAACCTAAGTCATTGGATTGCACAATTTGGCTTCCATAACTCATTATTTACGCATGTGTTTTCAGGTAGAACCTGGGCAAATCACATGGGAATTATTAGTGTTCAAAATGAAAGCAGGTCACTTGATCCTAAATTGCATCTTGCCCCAAGTCTGTCAGTACAACAATAACCTGCTTCATAATAAAATATCCAGTTTCAAGGAGTTCCCTTGATCTGAATTTTTTTTTTTTTTATTTATTTCTTCTTTTCCCCGCATTACTATTATCTCTGTGTTCTTGGTAGGTTGTTTTTTTTTAATCTATGAAATATTTAAAAAGTGTTTTTAAGCTGTCCTTCTTGTCAGACGTTTCTTTAGGAATCAGTTTGCCATTGCCATTACTTGAATCAAAGCATTCCAGAGCTTCCCTAGTCTAATGAGCCTCCTTCAGGCAGTCCTGAGACAATTATGCCAGTGCACTAAACTTTGCTAGTTTACACTCAAGTTTTGGTCAATAAATACCTATGAAAAATTATCAACAGAATGGAATCATATGCTTGTTTCAAGGTTTCTCAGTTCAATGTGAGAAATACAACATCTGAAAGGTGGCTCCTCTGAACACACAAGTATAATTTATGACTAAGAGCAATATCATCTGTCTCTATTTTCCCTGAGAATCAAATAGTGGAGCCTTGCTCTAGTTTCACACGCATGTGTGTTTCATTCCTGTATTTTTCCTTTTTTAATCTCCATTTATGCTTAGGGACTCTTCATTCATCTTAACAGCCTGGGCCCCAAGCACAGATCTCCAGTCTGTTTGTAGGCAGAAGCAAGCCTGAGTTACGCAGCCACACTCTGTGGTTTGTCAGAGCATTGCGTCACAGGCTTTATCAGTTTTAGTATGTTGTTTGGGTTATCCAATTATTATGCTTGGGTTATCCAATTATTATGTTTGGGTTATCCAATTATTACTGGACAGAGGAGAATGTCCTCAATCTCTAGTGGTCTCACTGTCATTCAAACCTGCACTCTCTTTACAAACACTGAGGTATATTCAATGTCTGTCATTCTGCAATTTTCCCTAAGCATCTATTGAAGTTTTACTCAGAAAATTCTCCTAGTGACAAAGACGTTAGAAAACCAGCAACTTCATGCAAATAATCAAAACTTTTGGCTTATATCAGTGTTATACTTAAGGTGTGTGAATCCAAATCATATTTGGCCTTCACATTTACAAGAAGTTGCAGCAGAGAAGAAAGCAGAGGGTGTCTATCCTCCATTACTATAAAGCATCCTGCTGAAATCTAAGGAAGATTTTTTACCTTTTTTTCCCCAAAGTATTTAATGAAAGAAGAGCAGAAATAAATGCCCACACTGTTCTCCGGCTTTCCGAAACCATAAAATGTCATGATTATCTCTAATGTCATTCAAGTGGAAACCAACTTTCCATTCCAAATTTTACTTTATTATCTCATATGGTCTTGAAGTGGAGTGGCTAAGCTGATCAATGGCTCAATGTAAATCCAAACTGGGCAAGGCTGCATCTGCTCCATTTCTATTTGCCAGAAGATTTCGTCTCCTGACTAAACAAATGAAGACACTACTCAGGGCTATAGCCAACAAAGTAGATGGAATATGTGCATGTCAGCATCTGGGTTTACTTTAGTCTAGTCTTTCAAACACGTTCCTTATCTGAGAGATTATGCTGCACCAGTTACCAAAACAGGGTATGATACCTGTGTCAGTGAGTATTTTTGCAGGCAGTGTCTAAATACAGTTTGCAAGTTATGAGAGGCCGGAAGCCACTCTTGATGGACAGAGAGAATAAAATGTCTCTGTTTTGGACAGTAGGGAATTTTAACTGTGGAGATGTGAGTTTGCTGAGGCAGGAATGAATCCCTGCCTTATTATTTACTGTTGCATAGACGTAACCATAGCAGTCCTGGTGGTTACAGGGTTACACAAACATCTCATAGTAGAGAAACGCTCTAGCTAAAACACATTTTGGGGCTGAATAATCTGCTTGTAACTATGCATCAACAGAAAGAGTCTTGTAAGCAGCATTTATTTTTGCAGTTAAACCTGAGCTGAAAATCCAGAGGAAAACATTTTCTTTCAGCTGTCCTTTCAAAATCTGGGACACCTGACCATGCTCTCTATGCTGTGCTGTGAATACTCTGTTCCAGGACTTTGAGAGTACTAACAAGATATTTAAGGTCACATCTCCTAGCTCTGTTTACTATGGCTGCTTTTCTTTCACTGATTGCTGTAAATGACTGCTTTTGCTAAAAATTAATCCCCTCTCACTGACAATCATACTGCAGAGAATATTTTGAGTGGTAAGAGGCAAATCACAGTAGTGAGTCAGCCAATCAGTCAATCAAGAAAATAGTGAGAATTGGCTGTGCAGCAATCTCATACATATATATTCCCCCTTTGCATTGCCCATCAGTGTCAAATTCAAAATGCAGGTGCATAAATGCACTTTGATGGCTGCAGAGAGAGTCATCATTACAAATTTCAACCAGCAGATAGGTATGCTTGGTAGAGTGAATCACTATTCAGATTCTCTTCTCACCAGGGAAAGAGTTTTGTTTTCAGACTCATTTTTTTCCTTCAAAACCAAGAAAAAAAAATAAGATGGATAAATTGCATGGGGACTCCAGCCAGTGGCATGAGAAATCAATTTAAATGGTGTCTCCCTAAGCTGCCTAATTTCTTCTTCCTTCCCAGGTGACCTTTTCTCAGTTGTCCTTCATGTTTTCTCTGGGAATTAGGGCCTTAAATATAACCCATTTTTAGTCATTGACAGATGAAAATCAGAAAGACTGGGCAAATTCTCACTATCTCTAATGCTAAACACCCAATCTAGGTAGTTACATCAGGAGCTGTGGTTTCCTTGTCTTCATGAAGCAATTCAGAGGCTATGTATCTGGTTCCTCCTCTGAATAAGTATCTGGAAGTGTCTGTCTCTTCACATTGATGACAGTCCGGAGGGACTGATTTCACAATTTAGGCCTTTCATTTAGGTGTCTGAAATTAAGCATGGGAATGTACCTTTTGGCTAACTAATGGCTAAAGCCAACCTCTGTTGCTGTTGTGACACCACCTTCCCTTTTGAACATAGGCACATCTAGTTCCTTTCCTGAACTTCCCTTACACTGGAGCACATCTGACACTGGAAAACCATATAGAATCATAGAAAGTTAGCTTTATAGGGAAAAAGAATCTGTTGTTTTGGCTCAATAGCTGGGCTAACTTTAGCTGTGAATATGTTGTCGATGCTGAGAGTAGGAGTGAAAAGCCGAGAATGAGAGTGTGGGAACACAAACTAAATCAGCGCGGATTTAGATAGGCTTATATTGTTTTGAAACAAAAGATGCAGCATTAATCTGTTATGCACCTGGTTTCCTGAATAGATTCATATTGCTGACTTTAGGAGCTACGCTTCCTGGTTTGTTAATAAGATTTAAAGTAGATAGCAAACCACAGCATAAACACCTAAATCAACCAGAATTAAACAGTAACAAATGTCTAAAATGCTATCCTTTTTGCACTTAATGTTTGTCTTGGTACACAAATTTGTAAACCTGACTTTTAGACCTGAAACTCATTTCTATGTTTGGATGCCAAATTTTATGTCTATGGACAGATAGCTTTATTGTTTTTTTTTGTTGTTGTTTTTTTGTTTGTTTGTTTGTTTTTTTTTTTTTTTTTGTCTTCAGAGACTAATGACAATAGTCTCCCGCACAAGTAGAAGGAATGGGGACCCACCAAGGAATGAGGACTGGGGTCCAGGTCCTTCTCCACCATTGGGAGACTGCGGCTTAAAAAGTCTCCATAGCAACTTGGAGAGAAGTGCCTTTCATTTCTGCTTTTGGCATTAGGCCATTGTGTGTGAAGATTACTGAGCCCATAGAAAAAGAAAGGGTGCAAAGTGGGGCTATCTTGCTGGACCTATCTCCATGCACATGAAGAAACACACTCAAGGTCTTCCATGTTAGCACTGAGACTGTCTGTAAATGAAGTAATTCTGACCCAGAAGCCACATGCGTGATTTACTGTGGCACCATGCCTGAACCAGTCAGCCCATGGCTTATTGGTTTTGGCACAGCACCAGCTCAGCATGGCTAAACCGTTCTTAGTTCTGACCAGCTCAGAGTATGAGCAGAACAAGCGCCGGTCTGTCTGCACATGTCTGCATATCTTAGGTGTCGTGGCTTTTGATTAAGTGGTGAGAGTTCTTCCGTGCTTTACTTTGGACAATATTTAATCACTGAACATTAGACAGTTACTGGAAAAAGAAACATTTAAGGGACCTAGGCCTGGGGCTCAGAGGCTCCTCTTTCTACCTGAAAACTTGACTTTTCCTTGCACTTCTCAGCTGTGTTATCTAACCACGTAGCCTAAACTGGAAATACAGTGAAAGGAGGGAATGGAGAAATTCTTTAAGCCTCTAAATAAAACTGTTGTATACCAAGAATGCCAAAGTTGTGGAGACAGCAGAGAAGCCAAGGGAAGCTCCAGACAACTAAGTCTAGGAGCCCAAGAAATGTTTCAGTTCCTTTCCGATTCATTCTTGCATGTTCTCCTTCTGTTCTGACGAAACTCTTGAACTTGCACCTGAGTTTCAGAGCGGAGCACAGCCTCTCCTGGGCTATAGCACATGCAAGTTCCAATCTGCCACAGGTTATGCAGAGGAAGCCTAAAATGCAGGTCCTCCACTTGTAGCTAATTGTGCTTAATTCAGTTAATTGTACTTTATAAATACATCAGACTCTATACCTTCCCTCTTTACTAACTGTTGGAGGTCATTTGTTTAGGTCATTTGTTTAAATCACTTAACCTTGCCACCACACTGAAGCATAGCTATATTTTACTATGAAGCAGTGTAGGCCTTCATGGTCAGTCCTAACTGGATAGAAGCTGCCATAAAAAAGATCTGATTTGAAGGAGAGGGTGACAAAAATATTTTGCTTGAGTATTTATTTTTCCTAGCTTTTAGAATTCTGTTGTTTGGAAAATAAAAGCCTCTTTTAAGTCTATTTATCAGTTGAACCACAGGCACACTTTCCATTTCCTAGACAGAAACATAATTAGTGTTTACTACAGCCATGGCTAGAGATACATTAACTGAATAGTTACTTTAAACTGAGCAGTTGATATCAATACCATGAAGCGTAAGTTGGAGTTACGTCTTATCAAAAGGTACCACCTCTGGCCCTATACGAGCACACAGAGACTCCAATTAATTTCCAGCTCCTTTCTCTAGATACTCCCATTGAAGTCTAGCAGTGTTCAAAATGAAGAGAAACTCCAGAAATCAGAGAGATTCTATCCAGAGAATCCAGATTCTATCATTTCTTATAATCTGCAGTATTTAAATAAAGAAAATTCCTTGCGCTGTCATCCAAAACTATTGCAAGCATTGTAGGATGCATCTTTGTTTTGCAGAACAAAGTAACTAAACATAATTCTTTTACTTTCATGAGCTGAACTCTTCAAAGAAACTTTAAAGGAGATCACAGTTCAGAAACACCATTTCTCAAGCAGCTGAACTTTAAAAGGAAAAAAAAAAAAAAAGATGTCCTCAAAGGGAGTGTTTTGTATTTTTAAGAGATTTGTTTTAAAGGGATATGGACTTAGTAAAGAGGAAACAAACGGAAAATAAATTTTCTTTGCTCAGGTGCTCTCTATTCTAGAACATTTTTTCATGGTTGAAGAACTACTGAAATAAACACCTTAAACAAATCAACAGTATGATATTTATGTGATTGTTTTTAAAATTTAACTTCTTATAGATCTCTGCCTCTTAGTTTTCATTCAGTTCTATGTTGAACAATTAAAATTTTGTTTCTTCTCTTGAAATTTAAGTATGATCTGACATGATATCTTGAAGAAATTTTTCAACACCGTGAGTGAAAAAGGAAAGTCTGACTATCATTGTACATATGCTTCTACATTCTGGGCCAAAAACACACCTGACTTTTTCAACATATGTTTTTGTATGGGTTTTAGGTGTAACAACATATACCAATATGTATATATATGGGTATATACGTATAAATACATAAATAAATAATTACACATATATGACTGTGATATGTGAAAAGACACACAGGAAAAAAAAAATGTAGACTGAAAATAAACTACCTGCATTTCTCTCCTTGCAACCTCCTGTATTTATTTTCTTAGAGCTGCTTTATTATTTACTGAAGTAACAGAAGATGCAGTCAGTTTTCATTAACCTGTCGGATTTCAAAAAACTCACAGATTCATGTGGTTAAAAAAAATACTATCTTATTTCAGGTTCTTAGGTTCATACCCTGAAAACAATCACTTTTTAGAGAAGCAGTGCTTCTGCATAATAGGAAGAAGAGCAGTGATAAAATTGTCAGGAGACTTTTCCTCTAAGGATCAGGAAAGCATCTGCTAAAAAGGCTCTGACTGTTTTTTTAAAAATTTGAGCACCCTTACCAAAAAGCCCAAATAAATCAAATTTATGTAGTATGTCTTTATGCATGCCAAGGCCTCTGAGTCTACTGAAGCTGAAATCCTTTGGAAGATCTCTGGAAACGTGCTATTTTTCTCATACAGTAAATGTTGTTTTGCTTGGTGTTTAATCTAGTTAAACAATGAGGGATTTCACACACTTAGCTACCAAGTCCAAAACCAACTTTCTCATGCAGTTGGAACACAAATATTGGCTTTTCTTGCTGTCCTGAACTTGGTATGTGTCATATGGAATGCAATCACACTATGTCTATAAGGGCTGGCTTGAGAAATTTATCTTTCCCATGTTAATCTTGCCAGTGATCTGCTTATATTGTATAAGCAGAATATTAAACTGAAAGAGAGACTTTGCCAGAAACCATAGATTTCAGCTTGCTTGAAGCAGAATCAATGCATTTTCTCCCTGGATACTATCTTTTAAATACCTACTGCGCTTATTAAAAAAAAAAAAAAATACTAGTAGCACTACTCACAAGCATGTGCAGTACTGCAGTAGTTTTATTTGCCAAAGGGTAGAATGGAGGGTGTTTGTAGAGAGAATTTATACCTTTTACTTCACCTGATTTAGCTGAAAGAGAGACATGCTATTAGGTCTGTAAACACTTCTGCAAATGGCAATATCATAACGACAATTCATCAATACCGATTTGCTAAACTAAGTATAAGTTAACAAAAAAATGTTTCTTACCCCAGTGAAAATTTCAGATGCCAAAGATAAGTAAAGTTTTATTTTATTACAGAATATATCGATAATATTGTCTATCAGTTGTATTTCTGATTTTTGAGGGCAATTGTGTAAGATAACACCTTCAGATAGGCCCACCAACCTTCTCTCCTACCTTGTCCTCTTCCTTCTCTCCATTCAACTCACATATGAGCTCTCTCTTTCCCCAGTTTTGGATTTTTCACCTAGGTGGTAGCATATGGAGATAGACTGCCAGTGCAGCTCTGAGTGAGTGGTGGTAGGTTGCCAGTGGATGAGAAGCTTTGCACGTTTCAATGGAAAACATTTCCTTTTTACGGCCTGGGCAGAGAGCAGGTCATTCATGTCACACTCCCCTCTTTGCACACCCGTAGAGAGAGAGAAAAGAGATAAGAAAATAGAATCAGTCTCAAGTGGAAAGGTCAGGAATTGGCTTACAAAAGCAAGACGTTGTGCATTCCTAGGCCAGATGTATTGCAGCTTTAGTCAAGATTTAAAGAGATGACAAATAAACCATGTATTCAAAGAACAAATTAAAAAGAAAAAGGGACAAGTATCTCTAAAATTAAACTTTAGCTATTTCAATTCATAGGAGAATTTTAATTTGGAAAGGAGGTCTGAACTATGAGCTTTTGAATTCTGAATTTGAATTTTGAAGGTAAATTGTTAGTGAACTTGGAAGCAGAACTTTGTAATTTTATTGACATTATCCTTATAGATGGATTCTGGAATATGTACAGTATGGATGTTAGATTGAAGACCTCAGTGTGGACTATAAAATAATTCTAAACATTTTGGTCTATATTGGTTGGCTCATATTGGTTTCTAAAATCACTCTAGTCACTACAAACAAAACAAAACAAAATTATTATTTCATCCAATTAAATAAAATGAAACTATAGTTTAGTAGTATATTTCTTACTAGTTGTAAAATTGGTATCAGTCATAAAGTTAGAACATTGTGGTCCAAGGACAGTCTGTAACTTCTGTACAGAGTATTGTAAATAATATTTGGCATAGTACAAGTGCATTTAGGTGCATAGCTATAGAGCAAAGGCCATAAAATATGTTAGGGATGAAAACAAAATTCTGTCAATGATATAAGCTCACAGCTAGCCACAGATAGTAAAATGCTAATAACAATGAGGAAAAAGGCATAAGTGTTCAAGAAATGTTAATGTTCTGTAATTTGGAAAAAAACAGAATACTGTGTATGTATCAGATGAGGAAAATGAAATATTCTATCATGCCATTTTTAACCCCAGAGAAATTTAATATTATTGTTTGAATAGCATAAAACAAAAAGTTCTAGAAGAGCTGGCTGAATCTGGGCTACTGACACTCTGAATTTTCTCAAATCTTGGGGAATTAAAAAAAAAAAAAAAATAGAAGAGCTTCTGATATGCCACTAAAATAAAGGGTAAAGAAGACAACTATGATAACTATAGTCCATTTGGATTACTATCCAAACACACATGTGGTAAAACTTTTGGAAAAATAAAATAAAATTGATATAAGAGGAGTGATTTAGTTAAGCATCAGAATGATCATTAGTTTTAACCAGCTGGTTTAAGGAATGCAAGCATTATCAAAAACAAAACATTGATTTCATCCTTTATGAGTCTTCACGTTTCATTCCTGAAGATAATTGTCTAGATATAATACAGTTGGATTTTGCATGACCTTGCTTACAGTTGCTTCTCATTCTAATACAGCATCAAGTACATCATAAATAGATGGATTACTACATAAAATAGTTTTCAGTAGAAAGATATCACTGAATGATGAGATACAGAGTGAACTCTAAAAAATTATTCAGGCCTTAAAGCTGTTCTAGGCTTATCTAAAATGTTCTTCAAAAGAAAATGAAATGAAAATAAATATGCTGGAAATAATACAGTGTACATCTATGGATAGAGGGTAATACTGTAGTCACACATAGCAAAATCTATGTTCAATCCCTGCCAGACAGTGTATAAGTAGATAAAACAGAGAAAAAAATAAGATAAAAGAGTAATTATTCCTGATTTATCCATACTAAGGTATATAGATTTTATTTCAGAAAATATCTATTATATGCTTTTAGACATTGTTAATAAATACATTCTGAAATCAAGGCCAAACAACTTTGTCTCAGGCCAGAAAATAACAAAGAAAATATATATATGC
Source organism: Nothocercus julius (assembly GCA_013398735.1). Classification (NCBI taxonomy): domain Eukaryota; kingdom Metazoa; phylum Chordata; class Aves; order Tinamiformes; family Tinamidae; genus Nothocercus; species Nothocercus julius. The sequence goes on along the minus strand of VZSV01000007.1, from coordinate 11,478,512 downwards.
TTCTGAAATTTTCTATTTTTTTCTTTAAAAAAATAATTATAGACAAGAAGTTAAAAACAAGAATCATTCCCTTTTAGATATTGGTTGATTTACCTTTTCTTTTATTATAGAATATATTGATAATACTGTCTATCACTTGTATTTCTAATTTTGATGGCAATTATTATCTTCTTTTCAGAGAATCGTAGAATCATTACGGTAGGAAAAGACCTTCAAGATCATTGAGCCAAACCATAAACTCATCACCACCACACCTGCTAAACCCTAAGTGCTTCATATACATGTTTCTTAACACTGCCATGTTCTTCCCATTGTAGCAAAACAAGCAGCATTTTTAATACACTGAAGTATGAGGAAACTTGCGCTTAGCAAGTCATCCAGCTCTTCTGCTTTTCCTTGTTTTGAATACCCTAGAAACCTCTGTATGCATTTACTCCATTTACTACGTTGTCTTCAAACAGTTTTGTAAACTAAATATTAAGTTCCGATGCTAACATAACTTTTTCCTTTCTTTTTTTTTTTTTTCCTAGAAAGAGTGGTTACCGTACTACTCACTATTTTCAGAAAAAAATCTTTTTTTTGCTTCCTGATTCTCCCTCCTTCAGCCTGCTTTCCTCTTTTCCTCTAGCCTTGCTTGCACTCGAATGATACACATCTTTTCCTTGTGCTATATCTGGCAGTTGTCTGACTTACATGAACTAACTCATGCCAGTAACTCAAAAAAAAAAAAAAAAAGGCAAATTTGCCAATGAATTGTCTCATTATGTATCTGAAGGAAGACCAGGAAAATATCACATAACCAAAGCCATAAGGGAGAGAGGAAGAAGAGGAGTAAAGACAATAGGATTCCCAATTATGTCAGTTCAGCCATAGCATCTAATTGAACCTCCAGTTGCAGGGAATATACCCATGCATGTGCTGTTCTTGCATGTGTGCCCTCCAGATCTTTATTTGAAACAATCTCTATCATTTTTTCTTTTCTTTTATTATTAATTTTCTATGCATTCCTTTTGCTGAAATTAGCCTGAGTTTAAAGCAGTGGATCAGCAGATATGCAACTGTATGAGTAGGCAAAAAGAAGCAATATAACCCAGAAGCCTGAACCAGCTGATCAGACTAAGGCTATAAATTATCAAGCGATTATTTTCAAAAGTGGCTTTTGATTATCTATGATTTATTTTTTCTTTAGAGAACAATATTACAGTTTTTCGAATATCAGAAAGTATAGGGCAGACAGACTATGAAAATTATGATCTGTTTATGCTTCCTGAATGGCAGCTGCTACTTGCTAACCATTTTTGAAAATGTCAGCCATGATGTGCTTCATCAGGTAGTCATTTGAAGCCATGCTCTCCATACAAGTTGAAAGAACAGTTTCAGCCTACTTCAGAAAGAATTACAGTAAGTGAATGCACAGCTGAATCACGATGACTATCCATACGTTCATGGTCCTCAAGATAGATTTACCTAGTCCAGGGTTGGCATTAAAAGTTTTAGAAATAATTCTGAGATATTTTATATATATATGTATATATGTGTGTGTATATATATATATATATATGAAAAAAAATTCCAAGTATAATTTTTCTGTGGAGGTAATAGGCCACAGAATGTTAAGTGTACTGTGGGATACCTCTCCTAAATAAAATTATTAAATTCCAATTTTATTTGGAAAAATATTTTCAGATATCTTTGTCAATTAGCAGATCTTTTAAAATTGATGACTGAAAATAAAAAATGTTTTGACTCTCATTTTGTGTCACCTCTAAAATGAAACCAAAGGGATTTCCAAGAATGGAAATGTTATAACAGAGTTTATTGTCACTTATCTACAATCTGGTGAAGGGATTGCTAAATGCTAAGATAAGAATTGCAGTTTATGTCTTCTTTGAAAAATTTCTCAACAGAAGAAGGGCTAAATGAGTAATCCGTTCCCCAGTAGCTGAGAAACCTACTCGCTTCAAACAAATATTTAGATTCATATAATTGACCTTTGCTCCAAGATAAATTAATTTAACCTGTGAATAGGCATTTTCTGAAATCTTACTGAGCTGATCAAAGGATTTAAACTAAAACAAAAACATTCCACTGGGTGGAATGACATTACTTTTTTTTTTTTTTTAATAGGAAAAACTTGAGAAACAGCCATAAATTCTACAGCTATGAAGGTTAAGTGATTTTAGTGTGACAGCAGGCATGCTTATGTTATCTGTCTACAACGGAAACAGTTTGCAAACACTAAAGAGATTCCTAGCATGGGATTTCTCAAGAAGTCCCACCAGGTGTAAGAACAAGGGAAAAAGATCTTGGGGATTAGCCAGCATTGTAATGAATGTGTATGTAGCACTTTACAAGCCAGCCACTAACATAAAGAATAATAATAAAAGATAATTTAAAGAGTATTTGTCAGTTAGCTCTTCAGTCATTCATTAGTACTAATTTTATTGCAGAAACATGTAAGAATCTCTGACAAAGATTAGGTGTCCTTTGTACATCACTGTAAGACACAATCTCAAACCTATGGTTTTCTCTCTATGTCCACACAATGAAGAGAACGAAAGGAATGTGCAATTAAATAAGAGGCAGAGAGGAGGGAGAACATGAACTTAGAATTATAGCCAATAGAATATGATGCTTCTTCTGTTTGAAAGCATAACACTTTTTTAATCCTTTTTCTATTTCTGTTCTCTACAGACAAGATTCTTTGAGGTGTCATTATTTCTTTCACATGATAATGTGTCAGGCCAGTATTGTGGTTCTTCTATTTATTATTGTCATGAGTAGTTATCAGGATTTGTTATATGGTAAATATAAATAACTGATTCTCAGGCAGGAAGTGGTCAGTAGAATACTGCACATCTTCTACTGATACCCAGTAGAAGTCTGGGCATCAACATTTGAAAAAGGGAACTGTAAATATTTTAAAGTAGAAGAAGTCTGTCATTCAAGCATGTCATATCAACTGTCTTCAGCCTGATTTGGGAAACAGAAACCATTGTCTTCCATCTTTTCATCAAAATGCATTCTGAATGGAGAAAGTATGCCTTCCAAACTCATAATTCTTTTGGAATATTTGTAGCTCCCATGCTGAGTAAACCTGGTCTTAAGCAGCATAGTGTGTTAGAGACTTTAATAACCTTTATTATTATTTACATTTGATTTCCAGTAACATCCACAAGCCTGACTGGTGACATAGGGTCTGTTGTGATAGGTACTGTATTTTTTTTTTCTTATGCAGAATAACCCAGAGACAAAGCAATCCCCAATTTAACTGATTTAAGGTTTAATGTCTTGAAATAACTGCGGTTCCATGCAGAAATGATTCACATACAAAAGTTGGCTCACCTAATTAAAAGCTTTGATGTTCAAGCATTTTGGGGTACAAAAGAATAAATGACTGCAGGTATCTAAGGGGTTTAAAAATGAACTGTTTCCGTGCACGGCCTGGAGTGCACAGGATTGACAGTCGGTGGAATATGTTATGTGAGTGAAAACTATGTCATGTATTAGAATAACACAAGAACAACAAGCCACAAGAAAAACCTCTGAGCGTTTATTCTCTGTCACTCAAGGTCACCAAGTTGCGATTTGGAAATATTGGCTTTGAAATAACTGCTTTTTTAACAAAGAGAAAATATAAAAAGACAGTATTCAAGACATGCTTGTGAAACCAATGCCTGAGACTTGCAACAACATCCAGACACTTGGGCATACAAGAAACTTTCATAAAGGATCTAGCAATACAATGGATGAATTATTCTTTCTAAGAGAAAATCTGTAGATTGTAAAATGGGCTTAGCCTTTGAACATGGGGTAACTACATACCAGAAACAATTCCTGAGTCAGCAAAGAATGAGGATGGGGGACTTGATGTGTCAAAGCTATAAATCTTACCTCCCTCATTCTTGGTGGAACTTTTTTAACATATTTATAGCTAAAGTTTGAAAATAAAGAGATTAAACATTCAAACTCTCCATTGAATTTCCAAAATTACATGATCTTCAAAGCCTAAAATACTTAACACTTGATTTTCTTTTCCCTTCTTGCATTGATATAAATTACAGGAAAGTTCAGTGAAGGCCACTGACTCATTCTGATGTTCATGTTACATCTATCTTCTTGTCTATGCTCTCTCAAATTGTTTATATGCCTAATATTTTTAATCCTGATCTACTTTTGTCTTTATGGAATATAATTTTGAGACTTTCATATTAATATCATTACAATATCAACAATAACAATACCACTGACATAAAGTGGTATGGGATACTTAAATGCTATCATTAAGGCATTTTAGACAACTTTTTCCTCTAAAAATTCTTTAGTATTGAAGACAGAGTAAATTTTAAAGACAAGACTGTCTTGGAAGTATCTTAGTCTGGTCTATACTGTAAAGCAATTTGAAAATATTCAGATGAACGTTTAGTGCATAGAGGTATACTGAACAACTTTACAGATATTTTTGTTCTCAAAACTAAGTACAAAGATTCTAGTAACATTTATTTTAAATTTATTCTATAATCTAAGTCTCAGTTCTGATACTGTTTGCATTCTCCAGATCATGTAGCTAAAAGAGCTCAGTATGGTAGCTATGATATTTTTGAAGCTGTTTTTACTTTTTTACTTTTTACAAAGCTTGGAGGATATTCGACCAAAACGAATTGGACACCAGTTCCCATGATAACTGTTCTTCAACAGATCTTTTGTTCCAAACCCTCCAGCTCAGCTGTAGACTAATATCAGTTATGACATTTTTTCGATATAGTGTGTGTTTAGATATAAATGAAGGGCCATATTATTGCTATTCAACTCAGTTCTGATTTTCAAGTCATTCACTGGAGGTAAGGGAGTTTTTTATATACTGACTTCTGTATCTTAGGAGGAACTTTAATATTTCAGTTCATTTAATATACAGATTCCCTGAAATGGCAGAAACTTGAAATACTGAAGCTAAAATTGTTTATATCTGAGAACCAACAAAATTGTATTTTTCATATTGAATCAGGCCTGACAAATTTGACCATTCATAAATAATGTTACGAATCCTCTTGGATCTGCATCATCTTCAGATAAGGCAAGGCCCTGAAGCAAAGGCCCTGAATCTGGAATTAGTTAGACTATGATTAAAAAGCAACCTCCAAATACTTTTTTTTTATTTTTCACTCTGAAAAGAACACAGTGCATACTCTTTCATAGACCAGACTGATAAATATATTTTCAAAGAAGGGACCAGAAATAGTAGTATTTGAAATGGCTGCATACTGAATTATACAACATGATATACTTCTTGAATAATTTCTTGAAGGTTTTTCTTTTCTTTTCTTTTTTTTGGCTATCTCTCCTGTGGTTTCTAGTTTTCCTGGTGTGTAATCATTTGCCAGCTACATATGTCTATTATTCAAATACATAACTAGTTCAAGATAAATAATCCAATTAGCATGTTCACATTGGAAATCTTTGTTGGAAAATTACTTGACAAAGGAGGTGTATTTTTCTGCAAAAGGAATAAAGATATTTTTTAAGTGCACAGAATGTCTATTGTTCTAAAAATGTCAAAATGTCAGATACAGTAAAATCTGCTTTAAAAGAGCTCACTCTTAGAGGGTATTGATTGAAAAACTCTATTTTTCCAGCACTCCAAAGAACAAACGTTTAACACTTCTTCAGCTCTTTGATAGATTTCCTGTTTACGTTATTTCTATTTCTGTACGAATTTCTCAGATGCAGAAATTTGAGCATTGTGAGAAATTTATTGGAGAAAACATATGGACCTATCCGGTTATGAAGCTCCATTTGTTAGCTGGAGCCTAGATTTTGTGTAAACCTTACCTTGTGCACCTAAATCCTTTTGTAAATATGACTTCAGAATCACATAATAAACTTGTGATGGAGTATGGAGTTGAAATCAGGTTTTGTAAATTGCAACTATCATCCTAGTACATAGACTGTCTCTTTTTCCTGAAAAAATTTGTTCTGACGGGATCAATGGTAACCACAGGTTAGAGTATGAGGAGCAATGTCAACAGTGCATGGGCTTTACAGTGGATTCAGTCTCTCATGTACAAAAGAGCAATGGAAAATGCTTGCAAAACTTTTGAAGCAAGTTTCTAGATACCTGGTAGAGAAAGAGAGAGAAAAAAGTTAAAGATTTATGTAAGAATCAGCAACATGGGGAACTCTATAGGAAAAAAAAAAAGCTATTTTTGCACAAAAGGATGGAAAAAGATGACATAGTTAAAGAAGACCCCAGTTATTTAAAATAATTAAAAATCCTGGATCCTATGAATCATATTGTTTAAACTGCTTTTCTTTTGAAGATTAAATATAACAGTTCTGCCCCTTGTTCAATGTCTTTCTTCAGGTTTTATTTCATAATGTGTATTGGTCGACTTTTTCCTTTTCTAATTTGACAAATCTGGAGAAATTGTACTCTTCACAAGGACACCATAATGTATGATAGAGAACTGAGGGCTTTCACAGAATTCAGGGAATGACAGAATTTCAGTACATGAGGTGGGAGTTCCTACATACAGCATACCCTATACGTTTTGCTGACAAGGATATGAAATATTGTGTGGAGTTCTCATAGACTGAAGTGACAAATATTATCAATGAACACAAATTTCGGAGTTCCCCTTTTTCAGCTGATCACTGCATAATAAAGGGCTATAAATGTGATAGTTGGTGAGCAGCAGAAGCAATCAAGTTTGGTGTTCTATTGATTTATACATGGAGGGTGAGCTCCTGGGCAGGTTTCTCTCTGTGAGATGCAATGCCTTCATACTATAATCTTTCCTAATTTGATTTATCTGCTCTATCCAAGCATTTGCTTTCAGGACACACATAGGAACCAGGTCTTATAAAGACTTCTAGTATTTAGTATGATTGCATATAGTATGATTAAGATTGCTCAGAGGGTACAAATGCTGATAAGGAGACTCACACGCATGTGTGTACTGTCAATCACACACGCACACAAGCATATAAAGAAGTTTATTGAATAAGTCTAATTTCCTTAGGAAACTGAGTTGCAGATGATTTTCTAACAAACTGTGTATTCCAGAAATTGAATAACATCTTACCTGAACAAAAATATATCCCACAAAAATCTTCCCCCACCTCCATTTTTCTTGTAAATTAGTAACAGGAACAAGATTATGAAACTTCATCAAACATTTTTTTAACTTTATGCTTTTAGACATAATGTTTATGTTAATGATTATGTTATGAGCATGTTCAAGAGAGGAGTGAATGTGGAGTCTGAGTAGATTATGCTAGTGGGCGTAAGAACTTTAGATTCCAGTCCCAGCTCTATTTCATGCAAACTAGCCATGCCATTTTTATTCACAGAACTATTTCTCCTTTAGTAAGAACAAGCAAGGAGGCTGAAACTCATCTGATAAATAAATAGCTGCAGCTCATTTCTACATCTCCAGAAGAAGGGAAAAATACATTCTTCTGACACAAAGTAGGTGTGAAACTTGCCCATGACAGATAACAAGGCTGTTATTTATGTGTTAAGGTTTTACTTAAACTGTGTTTGTTAGGCATAGAAGTCTAGTCTCACATATAAAGTTACAATCCCAGCAAGCATCCTAAATTGCCATTGATAAAGAATGTCATAAAAGAAAAGGCTTTTGAGGTATCTAAAGTGCAATTTATCATGAACAGAAAAAAAAAAAAAATAAAACAGGTTGTGGAACACATTATGATTGATACAAGTTCATCAATATTGAATAATGACACTGACAACAAAAGAATAGATAGTAGAAAAAATATTTTCAGTAGAATACATAGATATTGCAAGAAAAAACAGGAGTATGTTGATCTATAGAAGAAAAGTTATATATCATGCAAATATTAGGTGCAATTTGCATGATTGGTTGCAAACAGCCAGTTACATCCCCTAAGAAATATTAATAAATTGCAGTTAAACAACTTCATAGTCAAACTTTTAGAGTTGCAGTGATTTTTCCTTTCTGTCCTGAATTCTTATTATTACAATATTATATGGACTACAGCTATTTTTGCTCAGCACAGCAGGTTATCTTCAGTAGAATTCATTAACCAGTAATATTGACCATGCCCAGAGGATCTAAAGCCCTGCACACCACTGTTCACAAGTAGTAGTACTCTCGGTCTTCAAGAAAACTTCGGGAAAGCTTTTTTGAATTCAAAAGAATTTCATGTTCTGATCCTTTTGAGAGGCAATCCATCCAGTGAGTGAGAATATGGTAACCAGAGTAGCATGTGTCACTCCTGAAATGGAGCTGCATATCTTAATAGAAAGCAGTTCTCCTTATCTCTTTCACTCTTTGCCAGTTTGTGTGCCTTCTTTCTCTGATATAATCTCTTTAGCATACATTGGCCCTTTTGTTCCCAAGAACATTGGGCATGTTCTCTCAAGTATCTAGGATGATCTTGCTTTCAATAATGGTTCTGGATGCAAGTGATGCTTCAGAAGTGCAAAATATATTGTATGAATTTTGTTTAAAAGTGTTAATAAAAATGGAGTTTTATCAGAGGCCAACCAATTTCCTGAACAGTTGGAATCAGTTTAATTCAAATAAAAGTCTTACCTCACTCTTGGATCTCTTTCTGTCTCTGTACATTTCTATTACATTTTTTGCTGAGACAAATACATTAATTTTTCTTATTAAAATGCTGCATAACAGTGAGGTAATGGTGGCCTAATTTTCTCTCATTTCAAATACTCTATTATTAATGAGAAATACAGCCTAATTATGTTTCCATATGCTTTAAAATTTAAAAAGAAAGATATCTGCAGAACATGAAAACATTATCCTGGTTAGGTATGGTAGGAACACAAGCATGCACATTGTTTAGTTTTTTGTTTGTTTGTTTGTTTGTTTTCTGGAAAATGACCTTTTCTCTTTCAACTCCAAAGTTAATATCAGAGGATAAAGTTCTGCTACAATAGCCTTCCTGCCCATGAGGGCTTAGGCACATTTTTGCAGATACTCATTCCTCTATCTCAAAACTCAGAAATCCCCTTGGACACAAAGGGCAATGATTTTTTGGTCTCCTTGTATTGGAAAACAGGAATTAATCACTGGCTCATTTGTATCTGAAAGTATTATAACTGTTATGCAGCAAAATCTGAGTTTTGTTGTATAGTGCATGATCTTTTCTTTAGGGTGCCCTGTACCAAGATTATCAATTTCTGACCGTTAAAACAAAAACTTGTCAACAGAAAAATAAGATTGTGTTCAGTTTTATGCTATTCTTAACATTATGAACTTAGATGTCTATCTGTTTTCCTTTAAATAGAAAATCTGTCAAGCAGTAAGCAAGTTAAACCTTTAACCTAGCTTTTATTGATTTAATTCATTCAGATTTTTAAAAATGTTTTACTTTCCTGGTGAATTTTCTTTAACCTCTTGTTACTTCAAATGCTCCTGAGGAGCTTTAAAGAAAAGCTTCCTTTGTTTCAGATCTAATTCCTTCCCCTTCAATGAAGTACAGAGAAAGTATTTTTATGACATACCTTGTTTCTCAGAAAAAATGAGAGCAAATCAGGTGTGATATTTCTAATACTGAACTTAAAAATTGTTTATTTGAATATAATTCCTCTTTTCCAACCACCTCAGTATAAGAAGGTGGCTGGATTATTATAAAAAAAATCAGGCATATAGTGAAATGCTGTGATCTTCTACTGATATGTGGTACTGGAAAAATAATCAGAAACAAATATTTTCTGAACTCTTTCTACATATAATATATAAAACAAATTTTTGTTCAAGACTCCCTATGCTATCATGAATCTTCACCTCCTTTTCCATTACATGGAACCTATTGAAACTGTTAAGTGAACTTGAATTTATTTTTCAATTGTATCATGTTCTCACTTCAAGAATCAGGTGAAATTAAGTAGCTAGACTATTTTTTTTATTTCTTCATCAGTCTATTTATCTGAGAACATTCACAGTCCAGATATCTGATATAACATCTGGCCAGTTTTGCTCCAACACATACTACTTGCACCTAGTACTGTACAGTCATGTCATGGAGTCTTCTCTATTGGAAATATGTATTAGCTGAAGCATTTCTAAACTAATGTCAGATCCAGAAATCTGAATTCTTCATTAGCTGAACTAATAAAATAATTCCTCCTGGAATCTTTCTGGAATACACTATGTCACAGCATTGACCAGCCTAAGATGCATTTAGTTCATCAATATATAATATAATTGTTGTTATTAAAGTGTCTGGGAGTGCAGACATTCTACATGGAGCCACAGGCAGCTCAGAGACCTAAAAGCATATTCAAAATAATAAAAAGGAAGTCAACAGTTATGGCGCCAAAAGCACATGTGGAAAGAAATATGAGAACTTACTCCATTCCACTTGTGTTATATCAATCCATAGTCTCTTTAAGAGGTCTTCTAATTAAAGTAAAAGTAAAGTAATATAATCAAATTATTAAGCTTTCAGGTTCGTAATTTCTGTGTATTTAAAAAAAAAAAGAAAACAAACTTTATCAAAAATTCTAATATTCTTTCATTTTTCTAGTACTTCTGGAAGGAATAATTTGCAGTTTCATTAAATAATCCGTTTCTTTAAATTATATAATATGTTTCAAAATATCTATCTGCATTTAATTAGAGATTTCTTCTAGGAAGGCCATTTGAAATATTTTACAGATTCTGATCATAGAATCATAGAATCATAAAATGCTTAAGGTTGGAAGGGACCTCTA
>VZSV01000007.1:11443826-11467497 GCA_013398735.1 Nothocercus julius | reverse complement strand
GCTGGACTCTCTCCAGCAGCTCCACATCCCTCTTGAACTGGGGAGCCCAGAACTGGACACATCCTCTGTGGAGGATTGAAGTAGGAGCTAGTTTTGAAAAACAAATGAACAACTTGGTATTGTCTTGTTTGCTTTCTGTCCCAAGTATTTCCCTTGCATGATTTCAGGATTTAAAGAAGTTAAATATATTGTTTACACATGTAATGTCTCCAGTAGAAATTACTATATGTATGTTAAGCTCTTTCGTGGTCTTTCAAAACCTACTATATATTCTTCCTGCAGATTTTATGACCATTTTCCAACCTGGAAGCTCACTGCTTTTCAAAAAAAGCAACTGAGCTTAGTAGCTTCCCTGTCAGCTAGGTAAGCATACCAGTATATAATAGCTGGAACAACTGAAGTCGCAGTGCAGTAAGATGTTCCCAATCCAGCAAACCTAAGCTTGTTTCAGAAGTCCCTGTATGAATTATGAGGAAGATTTGGTATTTCAGTACACATTCAAAGGCAATTTTGGGTAATCAAAATATATGTAACCTTTTAAAGAAATTTTGGGAAACTGATTTGTAGTTTAATATAGAGTAGGAGAAATTCAGAGGTTTATAAAATATAATGTGCTTTGAGTTTTTCGTTTAATTTCTATCCAGAACAAAGCCTGGCTCATAATGTACAAATCCTATCCACATGCAGAAAGGATTTCGTCTGTCCTTGAAAACTAACAGAGCTCCAGTCAAGTCTGGGCAGTCTGATCCTACCTTTCTCTGAATCTGGATCACACTCTGCCACCTTTTTCCTCACTGTTTGTCGTTATAAAAACAAGAACTAAGAGAAGGACTTTAAATGAAAAGTCCACTTCTCAAAATCTCTTCTGGTTATAACTTGTTTTAACTGGAATATAACAATACAGTGCCAGTAATATTTTGTAGGTAGCCTATTTTTATATTAAGTATAAATTCAAATTATCAACCATATCTAACAACAGAGAGTAGCGACTTTATAGGGTCACTAAAATACTATTTACATGTCTGAGAGATAAGGAGACTAGAAGGCTACAGAAAGCATGGTGGGATGAGTAAGTGTAAAATAATTTGGGAAATGCTTTGGTATAAAGTGAGACAGAAGATGGAAACAATTGTTAGAAAAGGACTGGACATCATATATCTGCTCTGAATCAGCAGCAAGAGGAAGACTAGGGAAAATGTGGGCCTGAAGCTGAATGAGGTGGGTGCTTTTATGAAGGAAGATAGAGAGAAGGCAGAGTTACTAAATGCCTTCTTTGCTTCAGTCTTTGCTGCTAAGGCTAGTCTCCATGAACTACAGAGCTACAGAACTACACAAGAGAGAAAACTGGGAAAGAGGAAGACTTGCTGATAGTCGAGGAGGATTGGGTTAGAGATCATTTAGGCAAACTGGACACCCATAAATCTACGGACCTGGATGGGATGCACCCAAGAGTGCTGAGGGAACTGGCGGGACTTATTGCTCAGCTGCTCTCCATCATCTTCGAGAGATCATGGAGAGTGGGGGAAGTGCCTGAGGACTGGAAGAAAGCCAAAGTCACTCCAGTCTTCAAAAAGAGCAAGATGGAGGAGACGGGAAACTACAGGCCTGTCAGCCTCACCTCCATCCCTGGAAAGGTGATGAGGCAGCTCATCCTAGAGACCATCTCTAGGCATTCAAAGGAAAAGGAGGTGATCAGGAGTTGTCAGAGTGGATTTACCTAGAGGAAGTCATGTCTGACCAACCTGATAGCTGTCTACAATGAGATGACTGGATGGATGGATGAGGAGAGAGCTGTGGAGGTTATGTACTTTGTCTACAGCAAAGCTTTCTACACTGTTTCCCATAACATCCTCATGGGGAAGCTCAGAAAATGCAGGTTAGATGAGTGGACAGTGAGGTGGATTGAGGACTGACTGGACAGCAAAGCTCAGAGGATTAGGGGTTGACTTGCTGGAAAGCAGCTCCACAGAGAGAAATTTGGGAGTCCTGGTTGACAACAAGTTAACCATGAGGCAGCCATGTGCCCTCGTGGCCAAGAAGGCCAATGGGATCCTGGCCTGCATGAGGAGCAGTGTTGCCAGCAGGGCGAGGGAGGGGATCCTCTCCCTCTACTCTGCTCTGGTGAGGCCGCACCTGGAGTACTGGGTGCAGTTTTGGGCTCGCCAGTACAAGAGGGACGTGGAACTTCTAGCGAGGGTCCAGCGCAGAGCAACAAAAATGATTGACAGACTTGAACATCTATCTTATGAGGCAAGCCTAAGCGAACTAGGCCTGTTTAGCCTGGAGAAGAGAATATTGAGAGAAGATCTTATCAACATGTACAAATACCTGAGGGGAGAATGTAGGGAGGATTGGGCTAAACACTTCTTGGTGGTGGCCAGTGACAGAATAACATGTAATGGGTATAAATTGAAAGACAGGAAGTTTCATCTCCATACAAGGAAGAACAGCTTTCCTGTGAGGGTGACAGAGCCCTGGCACAGGCTGCCCAGAGAGGTTGTGGAGTCTCCTTCTCTGGAGATCTTCAAACCTGCCTGGTTGTGACCCTGTGCCCCGTGCTCTATGTGTCCCTGCTTGAGCAGGGGAGTTGAACTAGGTGATGTGTAGAGGTCTCTTCCAACCTTAACCATTCTGTGATTCTGTGAAGGAACGAGTGACAAAGATGCTGTGATTATGTAGGAAAGAGTGGTTGTATTTGGCAGCTCATCTCATCAAACTAAAGACCTGTGTTTCCAAAAGATTTCATTTTGAAAGATAAAACTTTTGCCTTTGTGCTTATGTGTGCAGGCAAGCCTGAGGTTTCTGCCTCTCAGGTCGATAATTTTGAGACCAAGTTACTGTTCTGATTACTTTGAATCACCATATGCACGGAGATGCTTAGTGGAAAACAGGACAGGAAATTTCCCACACCAAAGAACTTAATGATTTATTCAAGCAAAGCCTGTTGTGTGTGCATACCTTGGAAAACTGAGTTCCTGAGAGTTCTCATTTTCTTTTTATATAAAAACAGGATTCACGTGATAGTAGATGCTATAGCTTTAAATGGAAGTAGGTGACAGAAAAGTTATATCAGTGTACAAATGACAGGATTCACTGCATTTAGTGAGTAGATTTCTTTTTCTAAACCTTAGTTTTGAATAGTTTCTTTAACAGGTCACATCATCGTTCCTACTTATGCAGATTTTTTGTCATTTTAATGGAAAATTTTATGTCCTATGTAATTCAGTTAGTTTCAAATAATAAAGAAGTACCCAATATTTAAATTGCTGCATTAAAAAGATTATGCTGCTGGGCCTAAAAAGTTCTTGATTCTTCTTTTTCTAAGGCTGCTCTAATTCTGTCTCCTGATACACTTTAAGATATTCAGGAAAGGGTTTAGGGTTTTCTTGGCTGTCCACTTCCATTTCCAGTAAGTGTGAATAATCTGTACACAGTAAATTGTGATAATACTAAATGGTCATCTGGGAATGGAAGAAATATGTGAGGTGAATATTATGTTGGAAAAATCCAGAGATAGATTGGAAGGTCCTGAATGTTTAAGTAACTAGCATAATTATCTACCCTTTTATCTAAATACAAATCCAATCTGAATCCTAATGCTGAATATGCTCTAACCACATGCTAGCAAATCTAGGCCATGGTGAAGATTATGTGAGTTATGCCATGATCTTTAATTAGGGCAGGAAAAGTAAAATTCTGGTGGCAGAAAGAATTTGTGTCTTTTTAGCAGGAAGTACTCTTTAAGGGGTTTTTCCCTTGAGGGTCTCTGTCAGGCCAGGTGGAGGTTGCATACCCCTGAGGTAAGCCAGTTAACTGCACAAGAAGCAGCACAGTTCAGTTGGTCTGTTTAACATGCCCACATCTGCGTTCAGTTCGGTTCTGAGCATTTCAAGCATTTGAGAAGCCTGAAAGCGCAGCCAAAAGGATCTAACACCGCTGGTCTCTGCCAGGTCACCTACTTCAGGCTGTAGCGAAGAATGACACATGAGTTCATGGGGGGAATTCACAGTATACTGGGAGCTCTCTAACATACTGCTGTCTTTGATCCTACGCATGGCCTGATTCTCCTCAGTCCAGGTGATTCCATGTAGAATTCATGGGATTTCTGACAGGCAGGATCACTGCCATAGTGTTCTGAAACGCAAATCTCAATAGTAAGAATATTGACTGTTGTTTCAGTCTCAAAGGCACTTATTCTTGCAATATCTGTTAATAAAGTAGCTTAATATCCAGATTCACATATACCACAGAAAGAGTAGACAAAATGAGACCTCAGTCTTCAGTACAGACACTGGAAGTACCCATAGATAGATGCTGTTGTAACTCTTCGAAAGGTGATGTAGCACACTGACATTTGCTTTCCAGTCATTGCACAAAACAAGAAACCACCACCAGATTATCTACCTGATGATGGCAGGAAGACAAAGATTTAGCCAAAAAGGAAATTTACCTGTGTGAGAATTTACCTGTATGAGAACAAGCAAAAAAAAAGAGAGAAAGTGGCATGACTCTTATAAATCATGATTTGAGTTCACCTGATGGGCAGTTGGGAGATATTTCGAAAACCATCATTATTGCATTTATTATGCTTTTAACCTCAGCAAATCTGAAGCAGAAGTTAGCCAAGACAATTAGCATTCATTATTCCCTAGAAATCAGTTTTCAGTGTGGGACACACTTGATTTTTTTGAGGTGCTCTGATCCTAATAGTTCTTTCTTTTATGATGTGCCTACTGCTTGGCATCAAAAGACTACAATAATATAGCATGCCCCTTCATTTTTATTAAAAAAAAAAAAAATGCCAAAATGGATTCATTTTCAATATATAGCATTTCAGAGGGGACAGGGGGAAAAGCTGCAGTCATCTAGCTAATGAACATAGGCATTGAGAGCAAAATTTCTGTCAGCAGTTCAAAACTGGCCATCTGGTCAGTATGGGTTGTCCGTGAATATTTCCTTCCCCAGAACTGACAGACTTGCCAAAGTGTAGGTGAGTGCCTTGTGGCATCTTTTTTTAGCACTACTCTCTTTTCTAGTTAGAAGAAGAATTGTTTATGGGTGGCCCAAAGCCAGCAGGATGGGAAGCCCCAGGATTTGTGACTCCGACATCTCAGGAGGCAGATCCCGTTTTGAGAGCAGGCTCTGCTCTGGCAATCGTGCACAGTCGCCTGCATCAGGATTTGCAGACTCTCTCTGTTGAAGATCAAGATGGAGCACTGTGGGGAGGAGTACCTGGCCACACTGACCTGCCAGGAGCAGGGGAGCAGGAAAGAAGGAGCCACTGTCCTCAGATGTCCCCTTGAAGCTCATGGTGCAGACAGTGTTGCGTCTACACCAAACACTCCTCCCTGGAAACGGAAAGCTGTTATTACCACAGCCGTGCTTTTCTCAGCCAAGAAACGACTGGGGACCTTCATCCTCCATGCTACAAAGGTTTTGCTTCATTCCCTGTCGTTGTGAGAAGGCTCTCTGTATTCCTAAAAACTGAATCAGAGGACTGTTGCTCCTAGAAACTGTTCCTTTGAGTATTGCTTTTGGGAACAGCTAGAATCAGCCTCCACCGTTGCCTGTGCCAGGAGTGTCAGTACCAAAATATTTGTTCTTCCTCTTTGGCCCTTTGAACACAGTTTCTAAACTCTTATAAATGGTTACTGTTCTTCTTTATTCCTAAATAATAGATTAGATATTTAATTGAGCATTGAAAAGTCAATGGCTAGAGCAACCTGCATGTTCTCCTTGTCAAACCTCTTGTTAAGTGACAAATGCAGCTCTGTGAAGAAAGTCTTAAATCTAGATCCGCTCTAATATCAAAATATAATCTTCCAAGAAATAATAGATTTTCTTATCCACATATCGGTCTTATGCAATATTGTTTTCATTCTTGTTAGAAAAATGAGAAGCTGGAATGGCACCTGCCAGAAGAGAAAACACAAGCAGCAGCTTTCTTCACCAGTATTTTCACTTAGCATATTTAAACATCTCTTAGTTGAAAAAAAAAGTTCTTTGTGCATGTAGAATACAGACTCATGTTGTCTTATTATAGCAAGCTCTGCTAATTTTGATACAGATATTTTTCCTTCAAACTCCTGGAAATCATGAAGTAGTTGCTAGTAGTTTAATGGGTTTTCCAACATTGTTTAATTTGAAATTTTATGGTATTTTTACACAACTCTGCCCATAGCCAGTATTAAGTAGCAATTTTCCATCTGGATAGGGTGACATGTCATCCAGATGGTACTAGTGTTTACTCTAGGGCTCTCTAAACGTCTGTCTTGCAGAGAAATTAAAAGTATTCTCTTTGTTCTGAACAGAATATACTTCTATTTTTTCTACACTGTAAAAACATTACTTCCAGATTAGTGACAGGCAAGCACTCCATTACTTCTGTAGAAACAGTTGTGACAGAGATCTTATGGGAGAATAAAGCTTAATTGTTAGGATAAAAAGCTTAAAGTCTAAGCCTGTCTAGGCTGGAATGGTCTGCAAAGAGTCAGACACATGAAAAATTCTCTATTAGATAATGTGTTTGTTTTTGTGCTATTCCTATTAACCCAAAGGCAAATGTTTAATTGCCTGATGCTTCATGTTTGGTTCAGATCTTCAAGCACACAAGGCGGCTGAGAAGGGAGCTACAATGCAGAGCATGGTCTGGGCCAGAGACTTCGAGGGCTGCTCCTCACAGTGAGCCTGCATTGGCTTTGCATCTGTCTCGACTCTGCTCCAGACTTGACCCCTCTTCCATTGCTGACGGCTCCTGATCAACATAAGGAGCCAGCAGAGACGTTTGCTGGTTGTGCTGGAAGGCAAGCTCTGCCATGGCGGTGAGCCAGCGTGGGGTCCAGACAGGGCTGGCTTCAGCAGGAGAATCTGTGATGAGCACAAGAAGCTTAGTTTTATGGGAGTCAGAATAAATGGAAGTCAGTATTTAAGAAAAGGTTAAATTTCATTATACACAAGAGCAGAAGGAGCAAAACCAGTTCAGTTTCATTGTGGAAAGGACTGTGGTACTGCAGATTAAACTATTATTTTCCACTTTAAGTGCATTAATAGAATCACTTAGAAACCTGTAAGACGACAACAATGGATCTTGGTTGCAGCAGTTTGTCTCTCATTTTTGCAGCTGACTAACATGGAAAATGTGTAAGTTCAGAGTCTTAATTTTACCCTTTTTATATATAAGACTCTGGACAGTTACAAACAGATTGATTGCAGTACACTGCAGAACAGACCACATTTCTGAAATAATGACTACTGTGCTTGTCAGATGAGAGGAATGGGTGTATTTGAGAGAAACTACCAGTAAAACTGGTAAATTCTACAATCTTGATTCAGGCTTTGGACTCGATATCTAGCTTGGTTAGTCACATGCTTTGTGACCTTAGTGCAAGGTGTTGCCTTCTCCTTGTTCAGGCAGGGAGCCCTTTACGGCATCCTCCCCTACTGTGCATTTGTGTAGTAGCTAGGATAACAGGCCTGCTAGCCACAGCTGTGACACAAATAAATAATAACACATCTAGACCTTTGCCATTACCGGGTTGCTTGCTAAGAAGCATTTTCTATTGTTAGTATCATTCTCTTAGTCATCATTTAGCCAAGCTGTACATACAGAGCTGTTTGATTCTTCTCTAATAAAGTAACCCCTCCAGCCTCTTCATCATTTTTATTGCATTTATTTGAAGGAAGAAGTTAGAGAGCCTTAATGTTAGAGTAGCCCTACATTTTCCATGATTCTTATTGACAGTGAAAGAGCTTTATGTTATCCGTAAGCAATACATTACAGTCTCACACAAATAAGCTAAACTAATCAAAAGTTTGCTTGATGCACTTCTTTCTCTAGAATCCCTGCATTTTAACAGTGCCTCAGTTTTGATTATACTTCTGACTTCCACAGCACTATCACTTTTCAAGGTATGCAGTAGGAGTTTCCAGGCTTAGCTGAGTTTTCACTGGTGTGCAAAAAAAATCTAACCTCAACCAGCCCTGCCTTGGGATGCATTCACCATTGAGTGCATCGTTAAGAGATCTGATTGCCTGAATATGCAAATGGATTGAAAGAAAGAAGCTTTATATGAGTCCCATGTTCATATAAACAAATATAAACACATTGAGGGGGGACAGGTTACCAAGATTTAGGCCAGGTAGAAATGAATACACAAGAAGCTCTGCCAAACATAATGTGTTTAAATGAGCACTTGCCTCTTAAAAACATATGTACCATTCCTTTTGAGGACAAGGAAGGAATAAAATGAACTTTTTCCTTAAGAAAGAACTGGAAAATTTTGAATTCAGTTTTATAAACCATGTTAGAAGGAAGACTGGAGAAAACTGGGATTTGACTTGACAGCGTCATTCATTTCACAGAATACTCATCACACATCTTTAATAGTATCAATTAGTATTGTATTATCAGATAGTTATTGAACTTTGAAAGACAGTACTAATAAAGAGATTAACAGCAATCACAGCTATGTCTGCAGTTGCTTAATTATACATATCTTTGTTCACATTACCTGTCACATCACCTCTAATCTCCTGGGATCTAAAACTACCTAATATAGTTAATAGAGCTAAAATCTACATTGTGCACTTGATAAGTTTTCAGTAAATAAAGGGTGGGGTTTTTTTGTTTGTTTTTTTGTTTTTGTTTTTTTTTTTTTTCTCTCAGTAGCCACAGTACTCTTTTAACTACAGGCAAATTTTGGTAAAGACTCGCATTGGCAATTAGTTTCTCGCATGAGCATATTCTCTGTAGCTGGCATTCCTGAGTTAATGTTCACCCATTGAAAGCTCTGTAAACAGTCTGCAAACAATAAAATCAATTATTTGCAAATTAGCTAGAAGAAAGAAGGAAAAGAGTTGATTTTGTTGTGGAAAAGATCATGCTAAAGCTGTCAAGGGAGCTGTCAGACTGTTTGCTATTGCATAAGTTGCAGCAAGCCTAGACAGAGATATCTAGATCACTGAGGAGCATAGAACAGATAAAGTTACTCCAAATGGTTGGTATAAAATGTTAATTGCCTGAGTCTGTCTCAGACCACAGGTTATGCTCTGATGCATAACCAAATTCTTATGTAAAGTAATTAAAGGCAAGTATAGAAGAAACTCTTAGACATCTTTTTCTCAGTTTTTGAGGAATTTGTATTTAATTTTTTTTGGTTGCATTTTATCATGCAGTAGATCAGGCTTTAAAGCCATGAATGCCATCTTCAAGACCTTAATTTTTATAGAAGTAAAATAATATTTTAAAAGATAAAATACTATTTCAATTGGGATCTTGGCTTTTCAGCCTGAACCTATTTCCAGTATGAATAATGTTCCTCTATATTTTAATTCCACAAAATCCTATTGCAGTACAGACCTGGCACCTATGCATGTCCTTAACTCTGTGTATTTGAGACATCCCTTTGATTTCTGTGTGGTGTCTCATGCATGTAAGTGCTCTACAGGATCAGAGCCAAAGGATTTAATACACTGCAAGGCATAGCCCCTATAAAATGGAGATAGTCTGTTATTATAAAACAGGTTTTCAAATGCAGGCATAATGCCTTCTTCATAAAATCTATAAATACAAAACAGGAAAGAATTTTGCAAAAAAAGTCAGTCAGAATAAAATAATAATAATTTTTCATGATTTCCTTGAACACAGAAACAATGTCTCCACACAGTATGAACTACTGAGCTCTTGGAGAAAATTATTGAAACGAATCTGAAACAAGAATCAATAGATGGACTCTTCCAAGGGATGACAAACATACAGAAACATACAGCCTTTCAAACAGGCTACAGAAGTGAAGTGTCAGGTATAATTTTTCTTATGTAATCACTAAGTAGGATCATCATGAAGTATTAATGTATTAGTCAATAAAATATGTCTAGATAAGGTCAAACACCTTAGGTGTTATTTCCTCAACTATAATTGCTGTTACTACAAGAGTTTAAGAACAGCATGAAACATCCTGCCTTTTAGCAGAGAAAAGACTTTGTCAAGTATCAACCTGCTTGAAGATAATAATAAATAAGACAAAACAGTTAACAGGACCCCTTACACAGGGCTGCTTATGGATCTAGAGAGCCTCTTCATGGGGCTGATGCCCTGCTTTGTTTGTGCAAGATAAATGTGTCAAGGAAACTGGAAATCATTTTCTTCTTGGTGAAAATATCCATCCTTTGCATGTTCTTTAGTAGGCCATTTTACTACACTCCTAAGGCTGTGACCAGGGAGTGGTGATAAAAGAGGAGAAACTGTCAAGAGCACCCTGCATGACATCAACTAATACATGTCACTTTAGGCATCTTTGATAGATACTCTAGTTTTGAGTAGATCCTGGGATACTCTAATCTATTGGATAATCAGAATGGAAGATCACCCAGTAGTATTTTTGTATTTTCTTTTTTAGTAGAAATCCCCTTGGTGGTGATTCAACAGATCTGGGCTGCTGAAATCTATCCTCATGCATCAACTAGTTTAAGGGGCAAAAGATTAATGGTGCATGTAATGGGATTGGGGAAAAAAATATAGAGAAAATCATAAAGAAATATCATACAAAAGCATGCATGCATAGCTGTAGAACCAGATAATGTATCCCTCCTGGTCAGTTAGATGTAAGGCTGCTGCCTTTCCTCATTTCCAGCTGTAGCCCAGAGAGGGTCTGAGCTCTACTCCCAGCTGGCACCTGAGACACACAACATGGTCAAGACATGGCTGGCCACAGGCAGATCAACATGGACTGAGCAGGACCTGTGCAGGCACCCACATGAACACAAACAACATTCCCATCAAAAAGGAGACCAATTGGTTTGATTCTCACCTGGCTCATCAGTCTTAAGGTTGGCTAGTGGAAATCTGCTTATTCTCACTCTTTATTAGTATATCCCCTTCTTCTTGTAGCTTGAGATGCACTAATCTTTAATAAGAAGCTAGGACAGATTGCAGTGATCAAGGACTTATCTTGATGAGACAAACACGGTGCCTCCTCTTCTATCATTTTTCATGCTTTTTCTCCACTGATTCACTTCAATCCCTCCCTTCCTCCACCTTTATCCCTTCCCAAATAAGCAACTTACCCCTTGTTATCTTTTTCTTCTTGTTGTTTTGGTCCCAGTTCTGCTACTTCTGTACCAAAAATTGATAATTCTGATAGCAAAGCAATCTCAGCTTTATATTTTATTATTTATATGGTTACCTAGATACTCTTGATCTTGCAAGCTTCCACTTCCACAACCGTTCTCCACTTCAATATGCTGTGAATCAATATTCTCCTTCAGTTATCTATGAAGTTTAGCAATTTGTCTTAAAACAATCCTGTAACTATCCATGAGATCCAACCATCCCTAGCAGTTCTAACTACATGTGTCAGCTTCTCAAAATGTTATTTCTTGGCATCTAGCAAGTCTTCCAGTAGTTTCTCGTGCTCTTTTTAGTTAGCTTAACCTTATAACAGGGTCCAGACATCTCCCTGTGTACCTTAGCACAGGTTGCCTGTTAGAGTTAGTACAATGTGATTGTAAATGAAAGCTCGGCACTACTTGTAACTTTCCTATAGTCATTATCAAGTACTAAAGATGCAAAGGGTGAAAAGTTAGTACTGTTATGAAATGTATGCTCCTGATTAGATGTTGCGCAAAATCTGACAGACAAATACATGGCCATTTGAAAAATCAGGTTTGTAGCTAGTGAAACTAATTAATCGGGAAGCCTGCAGTAAGCTCATCTGCTTCATCACCAATATTAGAACAGTGAATGTGTCTTGATTGCATTGCATTTCCAAAATATTTCATTAATGATGAGCTGCAAACCTCTGTGTTCAACAGAAATCAGGGTCACAAGTCTTCTGCTTGAGAAAAGTAAAGAGAGGGGAATAGCTAATCTAAACAAGTGGGTTGATCGCAGTAGTTAATGGTCTCCCTTGGCCAAGAAAGAAAGATCACTGTAACTATTTTACAATGATGGATCAACTTCTTCTGGTATAACTGGACACAGAACCTTCCTAATATCTTTGCAGATCCTGATAATAATGGATGTAACCACCTTTTAATGGCTGAACAATTTTCTCCTGTGTCATTCATAGCAGGCAATTATTGTTCCCTTAGGTCTCTATACTATTCTATGATCACTTCAGAGACACCAAAACTTTTCCTAAAATAGAGAAATTTCCTGAGATAATCTGAGACATTTTTCCCCCAAGATTACAAATTTTTCACTAATCACAACTGACATGCTAAAAAGATAATTTAGTTTTGATCTGACACAACATTGCAAAAGATAAAACACTAGCAGAAACACAGAGGTTTCACCTTTCATACTTAATTATATATTTTCAGAGAAGATTTTTAGTCACTGAAGCTTGATCAACTGTTAAACTGTTGATAGCTTTTAAATTGTTAGTAAATTCCTTACCATGTTTTTGAACTGGGCCAATTACTGCTTTCCCAAACAATATTAAGATGTGATTCAGGGACTACCACAGGCCAGAGAGATCTGCTTGTATACTAACTAGGTAGTTTTCATAAAGACAGCCTGTTGGAACACTAAAAAGCCTAATGCTATGTAATATAAAAGTATGTACCGTCTTCTGCCAGTATGTTTCAGTGTCAGAAATCAGTCACAATCTGTTTCATAATAATCTCGTTCCAGGTACAGGTCCCATTTCATTCTCTAGAGGTATTTGTCCTCTTCCTACATGTAGCTCCTTTTTTCTTTCCCAAATTTGCTTCAATAAATCTTTTTCTCTCTGTCAAAACATAATGAAAAATCTTGTTGTCTGTAGCAATCACTGATGGTACATCAGTAAGGCATGTTATGAATCCAAGGAAGTTTTCTAAGATGAGAAATAAAAATCACATTAAAAAGTTCATCAAGAGGTATTAAACACAAAGATATGACATTGACTCAGGAATTCCCTGAGCTTCTGATTGTTAAAGGTTTGGAGAACTTACCAGATACAGTTATATGATTACTCTGTTCTTGTATTTTTCTGAATCATTTGCAATGGGCTAAAGGGATTACTCTGCCCAGTACAGCTGGTCTTTTGTTATTATATAAACAGTCAGAAAAAAAAAAAAATATCCAACGGACAAATATTATTGTTCTTTGTTATAGAGCGGCCTAGGAGTTTTTAAATTTGATACTGACCTCATCTAGAACAGTAAATTGTGTAGGTGTGGTGTCTGAAGATCCGTCTCATTGATTAGCATAATTATTGTGTTTTATTTCCTACAGCAATTATCTGTCATTAATGAAGGAGGAAGGAGGGAAATGTCCATTTCCTGTCATTGAATAGAATAATTTGCAAAATCTGTTGAGAAGGAATTATAATAATATAAGGTGTTACTACCAAATATAAGATTGTTTTCTTCCTGACAACATTTTTTGGAAAAAAAAAATGGTATATCAATACACTCAACATGCACCTTTAAAAGTTATGAAATGCCGTTTTTCAAATATAACAGAAAACAACTAATTATATTTTATGTGTCAGATATAATTTGCTAGAGAAAATAGTAAAAGGCAAAAGTAGCAAAAATGCTTTTATTTCATTTCATATGGTTACGAAGTGGTTCATAATTGCTCATAAAACTAGCATTGGAGAAAGATGTAAGAGTCATCCTGTTTTTACAAAGCTATGTTTGATGTTGTATGTGGCATTGTGAAATAGGACTAGATTTTTTCACTCGGTTTAAAAGTAATTTACCTTTTCACTTTGTTAAGGATGGGCTCGGGATTCGGCAATAATCACAGAAAACGAGGTCAAGCATTTATTCAGGTGAAAACACATAAAAGAAGCAAAACACGGATAATTACTCATGAAATAATAATTGCTGGCAGGATACTGAGACCGAACATCCTCTCGAGCTGGCAGATTAGAGAGAGAGTTGCTGACAGGATCCTAACCCGGCGGGCATCCCCATGGAGGCAACATAGGCCTCAATGTTAGGAGCCTCTCCCTGTCTCCAGCTGGCTACAAGCCCAGTCGAGCAGCTGCCTTCAGCTGGTTTTGGAGGAGGTCAGCTGTGAACCTGGCTGAGCAGCCACCTCTCTGTTCCTTATCGCTCAGCCCAGGTGCGCAAACATCTTCTTTCTCAAGGTCTGGATTCTAATTCACACAATAGTTTTATGACCTTACAGATCATAAAAATATCCACCTTCTATACATGCCACCCTGTGACATGTAGAGGTCATAAATAATCTTAAAGATTTCCACGTCCTCTACATACTTGGAGCAGACCAATTATTTAATTCCAGACATTAGACTCATACCAGCGATTGAAATCAAGAATAAACTTGGATTCTGTTCTTCACTGTTTAGTTTTTCCATTTTACTTGTTTCCAATCCATTCATTGTTGAATATTAATTTTATGTTTTAAATTGACAGTTTAAGTGAAATAATTTGGCCTTCAAAATCATTTGAAGGCACTTAATTTTTTATTTTTAATATTTTCTAGTCAACCTATACTTTTAGTAGTGGATCTCCTCTTGAAGTACTATTCTTTTACCAGTCCAAGGAATTTCAGTCTCCTTTTGTTTTCTTTTTACAAGAACATTATATCAACCGGGAAATGCCTTGCGGAAAGAAATAGATGTTAATCTTCTACACAGCATGTAGAAGGTTATGCTCTTGTGTTGATCTGTCATAGTTTAGATGTTGACTTACAAAGTATAGAAAGTATTTCTCACAATATAGTGAGCAAATTGTTCAAGTCTCATTTTAACTTTTGGTTCTCAGAGGGTTTGTTCATTAACGGTAATTTTGGACTCTGTCCATACAGACAATATATGTCAGATTTCATTTGGTGGATAATCTATATAATGAGACTCCACAGTCTTTTTTGTCATATTAATATCCTTCTCATTATGGTTTTTCACATTCCTGTCTAGACTGTTTTAAAACAAACTCTCTTATCTCATAGCCAGGGCACACAAATATTTACACAAATAAATTTCCTATTATGCTAGATCAATTATTTATATTCTTCAAACACTAATAAAAAGTTAGATATGTCTCTGAGCTAAATCTGTGGCATTTTTTTCTGACTTACAAAGCTTATGATATAAAATATAAACCATTCTTTCCACAATGCATGGTTTCTACTTGACTGTAAATCACAGAAGGATGGAGCAGAATAGTCATGAATTGCTATTAAGAAAGGCCAGTTTATTTTACAAATCTGACAATCTAGAAAATAGCCTATTGTCCATGTTTAGTTCCAACCTAGACTTAACAGAAAACTTCTGTTTCACTAGCAACAGTTTTGAATGCAGTTCTTATCTCAGATCCTGTAGTTTTCACTGCGGACACACATTTCGGTTCATGATGGAGTTTTTTGTAGGAACTAGAGTCACTAAATTAGAATCTCTTATCTTAGAATTTCTCTGTTCTAGTAAGAACACTTAATGAAGGATATCACCAGAGGACAAAATATATATTTGATCCTAAACTTATAGAATTCCCTTAACCCCAAAATGTATATAAAATGTATATACACATATATATATATATATACATATATATATATATTTGCATCCTGTTAAGGGCCTAGCAGATTCTCATGCAATTGTCTTTTATTTTCCTTTTATGTAGGACAAAAGGCAACTTTTGTTTAAGGCAAGATACACAAGGCAATTTTGATGTAATTGCAGAATTTCACAGACTCCATAAGCCAGACAAATAGAAGGCTCTGGTTGCCTCTGTACACCAGTAGCAATAGTAATTGGAATTAGAAAAGGAGTAGGGGCTCCTGACACCCAGTTAGATTCATCCCAGAGGTCTCCAAAAATTGCCCCCCAAAAGCCCATTGCTCATAGTTAGTACATTTGTCGGTAACTCTCATGAAAGGTCTTTCACTGTTGCAGCGGTGTGTAAATCACATTGAAATCTTCAGTATCTTGGTCTTGGACAATTAATAGTCTATGTGTCTATTACAGATCTTCTGTGATTCTGTTTTTTTTTTTCGTTTTGTTTTGTTTTGTTTTGTTTTGTTTTTGTTTTGTATACCTCATTCCTCTCCATCTTCTTCATGTATGTTCCTGTGACTATTCAGTTCTCTGAGTCTCTTGACCTTCCTCTTGTCCTACATTTCTCCCTATCTCCTACTTTATCATATCTTCTAATTCACTTCACCACAGAACAGCTTTTAGTTTACTCCCAATTAATTGTAAACTACTGCCATAGGTAGCGACGAATGTAAATAAGAGGTGGAGAAAATTGTAAATGCAGCTTTCCTATTATTGTAACTCTCGTGTTCTCTTGTTTACAGTCTCTCACCTTGTCAGATCTAAATTTAGAATATAAACTCTTGAAGGCAGAAATAATTTTTCAGTTACCTAGAAACTGTTATGTCATCCTTTTGCACTATATAAGTATTGGTGCACATTTGTAAACAAAATTAGTCATTTTGTATTCCACAATGTCCATTTGTCCAGGTAAAGTGTGCTTAAAAAGTTTTTAATTTTATATGGCAGGTATTCTGTACTTTCTAAAACATGGGGCTCCTTCAGGATACCATATATTAAGGAATTGAGGTAATTAATCATGTTAGAAAATTTGAGCTAATAGCAACATCAATTTTTTTGCATGGAAATCTCACTGGTTATCACCACCAGAAAGAATGGAGGAGAAAAGCAATGGGAAGAGAACTGCTCTGTGTTAGGAGTTGTCATATCCAAATGCGAGGCTGCTGCAGCTCCGATTTCTCAGGTCCAACCAGTAGGAAAGTAGAGCAGGTATTCATGTATATGATATTCATATATATCTATATATGTATATATATACACACATATTTGGCCACAGGTCAGTACAGAGAGAAAACACATCACTCAATGCAAACACAACCCCCTCATTCCTCTATTTTTCTGTGCTTTTATACAGTCCCAAACTTCTCTTCCCAGCATCCCATAAGGATTCCAGACCCACAGGCAGTGACCTGACAGGCTGTGGGGTGCTCTGGTGAGCATCTCCCACTGACCCACAGAACAAGTCTCACCAGAGCCCATGAAGCTGATGCTCCCCTGGGACAGCCCTGTGGCAGACATGGGCAGGGAGCAGTTTTTTGGATGGGGTTATTGGGTAGCCCTCCTAACACATCTTGTCTGTGTCGGGGACAAGCCTTTATCATATAACCTAACACTGCCACTGGAGACAAATTATCTCTGTCATACAGAATACTGCTTTTGAAAACCAAATTTTATTTTCAGCTTAAACTGTTAAATGTGCACTATGAAAAAAAGATATCTTTTTGGGAAGGTGAATGCTTGCTTTGTTCTGTTTTGCTTTTTAATAGAGACCAGTACCAGAGGTTATAAAGCAATACATTGGGCTAATTCTTGACGGGAATTTAGTATTTAAGTCCTCAGATTCTTTGATTATAACACTGCAGTAGAAAGTCCTGCCCAATTCCCTCAACTAGGTGCTGCAGATGACAACACAGGAGGAGAGCTGCTGCCCCATCCTTCTCTACTCTCTGAAGTGGGTGTGATCATAAGTAAATAAAACAAAACAAGTCCAGATAATGTTCAAAGCAAGATGAGAAATAATTCCCAATGTGAGCACTTCAGAAAGCTCCATGGGGTCAAATGAGTGAAGTTTTCTTTTGAACAAGTCCAAAATCAATATCTGATCCAAAAGACAAACAAAAGTGTATGTACAGTTGGGCTTAAAGAAGTGCAGTGCTCAGCAAATTCAGGAAATGCTATAGTTGCATTAGTAGCTAATAAATCTGCTAAATATATTCCCAAACAGTATGTTTTAGTCTTTTAATGATGGATAAACAGTGAAATTCAAGCTAGAGGTGCCACTTCTACAAACTGCTTATGTTCTTTAAAAATCTGTATTAGGATTTTTTCAGAAATGTTGCAGTTTTTGAATCACATTGTATGGACAAGAATATCAGATAAACAACTTTGAACTTCCATTAACTTTAATTAATCTGATTAACCACAGTATTGTTTAAAACAGGACAAAGTGTTTGCTTTGTGACCTACTTGCGATAGACTAGAAGTCCTTACAGGGCTTTGGTTTTGTGATGATAGTGTTATTAATTTGCTTTCTGAAGGTGAGGGTCAAGTCCTTCATAATCCTTCTCCGCATACCAGAAGCTGACTATCACATGGAGGGCATCAAGGAGAAGTCTCTAGTCACAGAACATAAAAGACTGTAATTGCAAGTAACACATTACTCCAGAGACATTGGCATTCCTCTTATTAATTCCTATTTCAGTTAACACTTTACAAAATGCATCCTGTATCACAAGCTGTTGATAAGATGGCCGGCTACCATGCTAACTGCAAACAGCTAAACTAAGACCACTTCAAGGAGTGATGTTGCAGAACTCCATCTAAAAGGGAGCTCAAAATGGCAAAAATCAACATCTCTGCACGAACAAGATCAAAACAAATTTAAGTTTTATTGCAATGTTCACATGTAATTTGTTTTTATTTATTAGTATTCCAGTCAGTTTGTTTTTTTGGCGTTCTTATCAAAATTCCATCTCAGAATAATTCTTTTTCCCCCCTCTAATATTTCAAAAGTCTGGCTTGTTTCCACATCTGACTATATCTGGAAAATGGTTTATTTCTGTATTTACCAATACTGTTTGCAGCCAAGAGGAGAATGGTCTATGGAATCTAGTAATACAATGTTTAAAAGAGAAAAATTTTCTAAAATCTAATTCATAACTCAGAACCGCAATAAAAATATTGTTTTTCCTTCCTCTTAATGCTAAGATTCTCTCATTGTCATTCAATATGATGGACTTCTGCTTTGACATTAAATTTACTGTGTTTACAAATGTGCTCAAGAAGGTAGGCATCTGGCTTGCTTCACTGGATAGTGCAGCTCGAGCTACAAAAGTGGATGCTACTTAAGCTTAACTGAAAGCTGAAAATTAGCTTACTTAAGCTGAAAATTAAGATTTGCCCTATTTGCTTTTTGGAGTTTTTATTCTGCTTTGTCAGTAGAAATGCCAAGCTCTAACTCTGAAAGATGGAAGCCCTCTGAGCACAGGTGCTTCTCATGGAAAGTGCATTTCATTTGCTTGCAGAAAATAGGGGAAGAACTGGATTCAAGATTTTTGAAAGAAAGAGACTGATTTTGGATATCTCGGGAATTTAATTTAATCAATTACTATAGATTGTCATGTGCCTTAGAATTTAAGCAAGGATCTCTATTTTGTCCCTAGAAAAATTACACACCTAGGTACCACCTTTTGTAAAAATGTCTTGCGCCATTGAAAATTATTCGAGATTCACTGAGCTGCGATAAAGGAGGCAAGGAACTGACTTTCACTCAGAAACCTGGCTCTGGTCTCTGACATGCAGAACAGGTTGGCCATGCAGTTAGGCATGCTCCTGGGCCAGATTTAAGCCCCAGACTGTGTGTGAGCATCACAAGGAACCTTGTGCTAGCTGCTGCAGATCAAAAGAGCCAGGAACTTTATCAACAATTTAACAGCATGGAAGATCACACACAAGTGTTTGTTCTTGTGCCCTGGTGATGTTTAGCCTAATAGTGCAATAGAACCCATTATTGTCTGATGATATTGTATGTACAAAAGATATATGGAACTGGAATATCTAAACTGGAATAACTAAACAGTCCATAGCCTATCCTTCAAGTATGATACTCCTCCCATCACGTACCTGAGGATGTTCTCAAAATCACATTATTTTTCACTAAATCATTGGATTTAGTGATTTGGACTAGTGCACCTTTACACAACTTGCGTAAGTACAGGATGAACAGGGCATGTATCCAATTTCTTGTAGGCACCAAAATGGAGAGGAACACAGTCTTGTCTTTTGCATTTTACACTCTCTCATAAAGGACAGAAATATAAATATTATGCCTGGTATGAATGAATAAGGAAGGAATAGAAGAATGAATAGGAAAGTATGGGAAACTACTACAGCAATGGCTATAAGATTGATGGGTGCTGTTGGCACCCAGATTAGCAGTAATATAGATCCCAATACCTTTGTTTTCAACAGCTTAGGACAATCAATTTGAGAGACAGAAGACAGTTGATAAATAAATTCTGATTACTCACAGAAGTAGGAAAGGCTGGACAGTCTAACTGTCAGCACCTACAGGACACAAAAAGGCATATCCAAAGTCACCTGGGGAAAATCTCAGGAGAGATGAGGGGGACAGGCATCCTTTCCATCCCAAGGAATCCTACTCACATCATCTGAAAGGAGAGTCTTGGAGACTGCATGCTGAATGGACTGCTTGGACACAAGTGCTAGTGCTTGGACACCTAATGCTGGTATGTGGGTTTGACAGCCTGAGTGAAGGAAATTGTTTTTGTGTTAAAATCACCTTTGCCTGTAATGCCTCAGGTTGAGCTTTGCTCATTTCTGTTACAATGTTGTGACATTATTTCCTGCAGGCTGGTTTAGATGTCATCCTGCTCTATATACTGGCTGCTGTGAATCCTTAATTTTAGGCACACTGTAAATTATCCTGATAGTTTAAATGCTTAGCTTCAATTAATGAATTTCACTAGAAGCTTGACGCATAAGCATTTTGTGCGGTAGCACGTCATGCTAAATTTCTTATGGATCTTGCTATGTCATAGCCCTTTAATTATGAAAGATCTGTGCTGGACACCCCACCTTTTGTTGAAAATAGAATTTGTTGATATATTTAACAGGCAAGCAGCACTATTTGTGAGCCCTCACAAAAAGGGTCCACAAATCTAGAGAATACCACAACCAATTGTTAAATTACTCAGTAATGCTTATACAGCAAGTTCTGAATATCCCTCATTCAGCCAGCTACAGTCTTTCTCTGGATTCATAGAAGTTGTGCTGTTCCCTTTGTACAATTAATGTAAATAATCCCAGATCTTCACAGTCTTAGAAAGGCATACTTCCTATCAAATTAAGATGACCTTGGTCTAAGAAAGAACATCTTTTTTTTAGTCAAGCAGTTAAAACTAGACTTATTGATGTGTAATTGCTTCCTGAGCAGGCAGGGTGCGATAGTGAAGTGAGACTATGGGGGACAAGGTCCTAGCATGTGCACATATTGCTGTTTGTAACCACCCTTCGCACACCAAGTGGTACATTCTTGCTCCCTAACGAGGAACATTTCTGTCTACTTCAAAGAAAGGCCAATTTTCACTTTCCTTCTTTCTTTTCTTTTGATATGTAGGGTGTCAAAGAATATACAGCTGTAATAACAATAGCTAAGAACATTGTAAGGAACTAAGCAAGAAGTGCACTATAAAAATGACTGCTAAACTTACAGATATGAAATGCTGAAGGGGCCCAAGGGATGTTTCTCCATTAGTACCAGATACACACTGAGAGGATGGCAGAGCATGTTAAATGTAGTAATTTATATACACAAAATGCCCTAGGTGCTGCAGTATAAGAGGTTAGATTTCCTTTTCCCTCTCCTACAGGAATGCTTTCCCTCACTATTAAAATAGTGGACTGTTTCTTAGACCCTAATCTCTCTGTCTCCATACATGACCTTCCACAGAATGGCATAATTTCTGCAGTGAAGGTGCTAAGTTTGCCACCTAATGTTTAGGGCCCTCTCCCTGGAAGGAATAAATCTGGGTTGGACACAGTCACGCTAACAAGAGTCGGCTCCTAGCTCCACTACTTCCACATCAACTGCCCTGATGCTAGAAAAGAGATACATACAGTGCCACGGCCAAGTCCATAGGGAAGCTTTGGACTTAGACAGGTGCTCAGTCCTGGGAAAGAGGCTGCAGCCCTCTCTTCATGTTTCCTGCTAGCTTAACTTGTCATCTCCCTGCTCAACATGCTTTGTAATGCAAATCCCACCCCATACAGTATGCATGGATATGAAAATGCATCTTGCTCTGATGTGTATAGATATGAAAATGCACCTTGCTCTAATCTCTTGCTAAACAAACTTTTCTTCTGAAAAAATGCTCATTTGCTCAACCTCCCTTCAAGAGGAAAGCTTCTTTTTGGAAGTGGCAGTTTGCTTCTACAGGCACATTTTCACAGCTACAGATCCAGTAGCTGAGCCAGTCTCTCCTGTACATGCAGACTTTGTCAGCAGTCACAATGATTACATTATTTCCATGTTTACATTTTAAGGCACTCTAAGAAATGTTTGTAGATGCCTGCTATCACTGAATCAATGCCAAGCAAAATCTACATTTCCAGCTATGGGTCACAATTTTATAAAAAAAAAGCATTGCTCACAACAGCTGTCTTCATTTTCAAATTTTTTGATTATATTTTAATTTTATTTCTCCTTAAAAAGTAAGCTCAAAGTTTGTTTCTGGATCTTGGATTAATATATTATATGCCTCCTTCTGCAGTATGACTTTTCACTCCCTTTAAATAGATAGAATAGAATTTCATCCCAGTTTCTAAACATAAAGCTCTTCTAGTCTGCAGTTCTGCAAGAGGGACAGGCCATTTTACCAGTAAATGTGGTTAATATACTGTAATTTATCTGCAATATGTAGTCATTTATTTGTGGGACAGAATTAAAGATATTTTAACCATCTGCAGCAAACATTCTGTTACCATGGATTTGTTTGGAAAATTTAAAAGGTGGCATCCTGAATGCATAAGCAGAACAAGATTTGTTTTTCAGATACAATGGCCTTTTCTGAACATTGACAAATCCATATGTAACAAGATGTGCCGTTCACTACTTAAATGTCTTTGGTAGGTTTCTGTATTGAAACCGGGACTATTCCAGGTTGTTTTCTTTTTTGAAATCTTCATTTTCACATCTCAAAACTTCTGGAGGAGGGATGTGGTCATTTTTTTGTTTAGAATATTTTTCTCTGGCTCTTTCTTTAATTATAGCTCTCTTTTCCAAAATTTACCAGCTGCTGTTCTAACAAAAGATAAATAAATCAACTTGAGATGTTGTTCAGGAAGATGGAATTAGAAATATGAATCTGAATAAATAAAAAGTCTCTGTCAAGAATGAAACTACACTTTAGGAAAGGTTAGGACAGATTGATTTTTCCTATATATCAGAGTTTTTCTACATCTGTAAAGATAAAATCAATAAATGCATGAAGAAAAATTAGATGAAATCTTCAGTTAAAATTGGATAGAATAAAAATGACAGGTTAATATACAGAAAGTGATCCAAGTCTAGTAATTCAGTCAACAACTCTAATTTACCGTGAAAAGTGAAAAGACGAGCATCAGGTATTTGGTATAGGATAAGAGAACTGTTGTCAACTAGAGCTCCTGGCCTTCTCCTTACATCTGAAGTGTTATCCTGGGAAAGGGATGAATACATCCATAACTTCTGTTCTTTGTCTTCCCTAAGGAAAAGTTGTTATATCAAATCCTCAGGTGCAGTGCCTTATACCACCACATGTGTTACTGATTTTTCACATTATTATTCTCCATTTTCTTTTGTAAATAGAAGAGACAGTTGGAGAGCTTTGATGCACATGAAAAGAAGAAAAAGACTGCATCCAGTTGGGAAAATGTTAACTGTGTAAAACAGGATGTATTAAAATTATTTGTACTGTAGTAGCATCTAGAAACCACAGCCCA
The DNA here is from genome assembly GCA_013398735.1 of Nothocercus julius. Lineage (NCBI taxonomy): Eukaryota > Metazoa > Chordata > Aves > Tinamiformes > Tinamidae > Nothocercus > Nothocercus julius. Next base: position 11,443,984 of record VZSV01000007.1, on the reverse strand, counting down.
TTATTTTACTCCTGATATACAATCTCAGGCTAAGAGATATAACTCAGGCCAAGCAGAATAATGTGCTTCAGCCACTTTCCAAAGAATTTGCTGTATTTTCATAGAATCACAAAATCATAGAATACTTAAGGTTGAAAGGGACCTCTAGAGATCATCTA
>VZSV01000007.1:11428020-11443091 GCA_013398735.1 Nothocercus julius | reverse complement strand
TGTTGAATTTCATAAGATTTCTCATTGCCCAGCTATCCAGTCTGTCCAGGTCCCTTTGGATGGCAGCGCAGCCCTCTGGGCTTGTCAGCTACTCCTCCCAAAGGAGTAGGAGTTTTACCTAACTATGTGTGATTCACATTTCAGCCAGTACTATGGATACTTGCATATTTGTGCCAAAAGTATGCAATAAAAATGTCAGATATTTTGTCATTCGTTAATTATTTGTAACTGTTTCTTCTGTTGTTTTGCCTGTTCCACTATGTTATAGTGCACATTTATGTGTGCTTGTAGTTGCTTCACTACCTAAAAATGAAATGAGATTCACATTCCCTTAGAAAGTCAGTAGAGGTATTTTGGACCTGCTTTTTGATCTTATCTGTTGTACTTTTTTCAGAGGAAGTCTCTCCTGGCTCGTGTTTCTGACACCACTGTGAACTGAGAACAATTTCCAGAAAAAAAAAAAAAAAATTCTATAAGTAAATCACTGAAGGTTAATGCACTGCCCTGAGATGTGTCTTCTGGCCTCTTAGGGTATAATTCCATCTGGCTTTGCTTAATTTTATATCTATTTTTCATGCTCAATCTAGCACGTGATAGCCTTGCAGGTCACTCTGTCTTTAAATAAAAGATAGATAAACAAGTTAGCCAAATAGTTTCTCTGGTGGTGGGAATTCTCACTAGACAAAATGTTAGAAGTCAGGCTTCGCTACTGGGAACAGGCCAGCAGAAAAGGTTGCTTCAGTAGCTAGCAATCTGGGAAGCAATCAGAGGGCTACTGAAATAAAGATTGGGGAAAAGGCTGTGCAGAGTCTAGATTTAGGAGAGAGAAAGACTTGAAGGAGATTTACTGTAATTCAGAGCAGGTAAGTGTAAGAAGGAGATTTCCTGAAGAGGGAGAGTGCACCTCTTCAGGTACAGATATGTAGAATCCTACGCACCTGAAGGATCAGGTGTGACCTACCTGATCCTTGTCTATCTTACATCTTTATTTTATATGTATTTTGATGATTTTCTCCTGTTTCTCTGGAACACATACTATTTATCAGTATTATTATCAAAATGTGAGCACCAGAGCTGAGCACATGTCCCAGCTCACCAGCTGACTTACATTAACTAGTAGTGGTATCAGATACTTCCTACTATTAATTAGTGTTCTGCTGTCTGTATAAAAACCCTTTAAACTAGAGCATTATGCTGAAAGCTCACATTCAAATAACTCTCCACTATAATCTCCCTCAGACTCACAGTCTTCCAGCTTTGGTCTTAGAAGCCCAGCCTACATGCTTCAATCTCTGTATCTAGGTGTGTAGAAAGACAAGGATGGTGCAGAACTTGCAGAGATATCTCAAAATATAATCCACAAAAAGTTGTCACAGTGAACCAGGTTGGTTCCCATGTTGGTGTTTTTTTTTTTTTGGCATGTGACCTAGAATATAGAGGAATGGTGAGTGTAAGGACAAACTTTCCATCTTCAAGGATTCACGTTCCCAGGAGATGTTTCTGACCACATGGGTTCCAGAGGCGAGGATGTCTCTTGGAGATTGATGCCTGCAGGGTGCTGGCATTTCATTAAATGATGGTGACAGTAGTTACCCTGAACCTTCATTTCTGTTTCTTTTCTCTGACCTCTTATAAATAGATATCTGCTGCTGAATTGAATATACAAACATGTTTCACTTCATTGGTCATTTGGATGTTCAATTTTTCAGTTTCTTATGTATAAATGTAGAATAGGAAAATGAGAGGTTTAAAAAAAAAAGTCATATCTTTAAGAAAAAGAAAATATGGATGCAAATTGTTCAGTACCACCTGAAAAAATCTGTTAAGAACAAAAATGCTGACACTTTCTCAGCTCTAGAGTGTCCATCACTGCAATGTACTCAGGCAGGTTGGGGGTGTGCAAGTATATTGGTCTGCTTTAATAGCAGACTGAATGATTTACAGATTAGAATGCTTAGGTTAGTTACATGTACTGCAAAGGCAAGCGTGGGACTTTGGCTTGTGCAACCCACAGAAAAGAGTCTGTACTGGGGGCTCCTCAGGGGCTTAACAAACCCTAGGTGCACGATGGCTGGAACCACCACACTGTGGGTTTGCTGTAGCCTAGGGACTACCTGATAACAACCCCATGACTGACAAGTCCAGGTGAGGTACCAAGGGCACAGGGCTGTGGGCTGAACAGAGGTCATCTACTGACATGCCACTGTCATGACTAGAACCCTGGACCTTTGGTGTAACTATGATATGGTACTGCTCTGGCTGGCTGTGTGTTTGTGCGGACACGGGTCCACAGCTCAGCTGGCCTCCAGCTCTGAGGATCCACCTGCCTATGTGGCAGGTGATGTCAATAGTGTGGTGAAGAGAAACTGGGGAAAATTTTACTGGAAGGGTAGCCCAACAGGGGTGGCAGTGTCTGCTGTATCATGCACCCAATGCTAGAGAATCCAGGCAAAGCTATCCTGGAGGGCTATCCCTCAAGGAAGGAGAAGGTTGTTGTACTGAGCATCCATGGTTTAACTGTAGAGCTCTCTATGTATATATATTTTCTGTTCTATTATTTCCAGCTTTGCTATATTTTTATCTTTGTTATAACCTCATACATCTAATAAATTCTCATACTTGACAAATGATGATCTCTCAAGTTCAGTGTAATTAATCCAGAATCCAAAATAATTCCATACATCCCAGTACTGGGGCATCACAACTAGGCAAGTACAAATGGCTTCCTCAACCATCCATAACACCACAAGGTCCTAGACTTTACTTTAGATTTTTAGATTACTTCGTTGTGTAGTTACACGACAACTTTTCATTCAAGGGATATGATCTACTATGGATACATTTCCAGCTTTTTAAGATAGGAAATATGTATATATTTATATGACTATAGACCAGATGTTTGAATTTATTGACATTTCGTGGATTTGTCCTTGCCATACTTTTCCTTCCTTTGTGGATCTGACCCTCTCTGTTTAGCTGCCAGAGGAATACAGCTAACATCTAAGAAATTTCCTTGGTGCTTCATAAATGTTCTGATTAATATTTGCCTGTTCATCTGTTGGGCTCAGTGTACCTTTTGCACACACATAAGTGCAAACACTTGTTGCAGGTAGCCCCCTCTTTGCAAGTTTAACTGTGCCAGCTACACAGCAAAGCTTGCTGATGGCTTCTCTTGAGTATTATGCAGTTGCAATATGTTAGAAGCATTTTATTTTATATCTATCTTACCACTAGATTACTTACAGTGATTCAAAAGTTTCATTATAAGAAAAAAAAAAAAAAAGCGGTGCATCCTTTCTCACCTAAGCATTTATTTTCTTTTTGTTTAAAAAAGTTCTTGGCTCCTATTCTCAGAATAATTTAAAAGACAGGCTCATGTAATATGACTTTCTCATTTAAATTACATTAGGCAGCAATTCTTCCATTCAGACTGTCCCATAATGCTCTGCTCTTATTACATTACAGAGATTAGGACTTTACCTGAAAAGAAAGAAAGGAATCAAACCAAAAGAACATTTTATGTACGTTAACTTCCAGGGGTCGGGGAGGGGGGAGAGAGAAATCATTTAAAGTTGATTCTGGCACCTGACTCTTTGCAGTTTTTTACAGAACGCTGGACAAATTTCTTGATTTCTTGTGAATGACTAGAAGTCTCTAAAATAAACAGCCTTCCTCTTTTTTTTTTTTTTTTTTTTTAATATAACATAAATAAAAAAGAATGCCTGCATCTTCCTTCTAGAAATTTCTGCCTCAAAACATTGATTCTTAAAGAGCTTAGGTAACTAGTTTAAACTGTCACTGAAAAGACATAAAATGACCTAAAATGTATAATGTTATCTATGAATTTGGTTGCAGTGCATAGTCAGCATATTGTTCAAGAAATTGATTTGATAGTTGTAAAGCATTTAAATGTTTACTATCATTGTAATAATTTAAATCCTTAGATTGCCACCTAACTGTGTAGCAAGGTATTAATTCTCACAGGAGATTCCAGCATATGTTCAAATACTGCTGGAAGATATCTTTGTAAAAGTAGCTAAGTCTGGGAGAATTTCAAAGTGACCAATTTCTCAGAAATACAAAATAAACAAGAACCGAGTGCGTACCCCAGTTTTATTTCCTATAATTGTGGTAAATCAGCTACTTTATGTTGTGTAGGCATATGGTGATGCTCATCACAGTGTTTCACCTCCTTTTATTTTATATTTTGTTTGGTTTGCCTGGCTTTCTTCGATAAGACAAGAGCAAACACCACTGATGTATATTATGCATCCAATCCTTCCAGAATCAGAGGAGTTTTAGCTTAAACAGGCAGCTGAGAATCCATTAAAATGAGTTATCCTGTTTATTTTAGACTCAAAGCAAATTGACATGGCTGTTGGATTTCCTGTAGTTTGTTCAACAAAAAACCCAAAGTAAAAGTTAACCTACAGAATGATGACAGCAAGCAACTGAATGATGGTTGATGGTGGATGTTCTTCGAGACCAATCATAGCAAAATTTCATTTAAGTTAGGAGAAAAGAAAAACTTTAAATAAGGTGTTACTGTGAAGGTTTTATATTTTTATAAAGAACATGTGAATCTTGAAGTTATATTCTAGATCTATACCTTGAAAAATAAAGTGGTCTTGCATACCATGAGTAGGAATTTGATAAAGAGGTGTTTACTAACTAGAGTGCCTGCCTAATTTCGGGCTTTTGTGAGACCAGGGTCAACAAAACCGGTAAATGTGACTAAGACAGGTGTATATGATGGCATATAGATTAACTTCTTTAGAATGACAAAGCAGCATATATCATTACAGTCAACTAAATAGGGCAAATATATCTACTAACTTGGTAGTATGAGGTAAGGTTATTTAAGCAATGAAGAAGTGTTCCAGTATTAATCTATTGCCTTGGACTACGTAAAATCACATATTATAGTTTCTTACTTAAACTCAGTGTTGTATACACTAAGCTAAAATTTCATTCAGCTATGCTTGTTGCCATCCTTCTGTCAAGGAGATTTTGTTCATTCTGCAGAGCAGAATTAGAAGCAAAAGTTCAATCACTAGGAGAGACAAAAAATGGGAGATTAAAGAAGATTCATGAATTATCTTACATCAACATAAAATTACTAATAACCCTTGTATCCCCCAAACCTCAGTCCCTATTACCTCAGGGCACAATACATATCATTAGCATTCAAATCAGCTGGATTGCTTCCTGCACTCCAGGAAAATAAAGCCTTTTCAGACTTAACCTTAGATGCAATGTCAACATCTTAAGTAGTTTTTACTTAACTGTTGTGCTGTTATGAAAACACTCCACAGCTTTAGCGTTCCCAAATGTCCTGAAATTCACTTACAATGCCATTTGTCATTGCACCTGCAGTGAAATAATTACCACTGACAGGCTTTTACTGTGAGATTTAGTTTATGAGTAAGGGACACTTAAAAGAAGTGAACGACTGGCTTCATTTGTGTGACTTCTCAGTTAACAATATCTGAAGTATCTTCTCTTTAGGAAACAAAACCTTAGCTGAATCTTTTTCTTTACTGAAAGTGGATCTCAGCTGTTGCATGACTATTTTTTTTTTTTTAACTAGAAGTATCAGAAACCTATCTATAAAATTTTTCATGCTTATTCATTCAGTTAAGTCTTCCAGTACCAAGCTTACATAATAGGCAGAAGATCATATTTTACATGGATATAGCTTTCTATTTTAAAAGAATATATACCTTCTCAAAGCAAAAGACCTAAGACTGTATAAAATCCTCATTTAAAGAAACTAAGACATATGGTCCCAAGAGCTTTTTCATCATATCTCCAGAACCCAGCTGCAGCGTGTCTATACTTGCCTCAAACACCACAGCTTGTATTTGCAGATTCTGAATTTCACAAATTCATCCACAGAATTTTAATAAAGTCAATATAAAGTCAATACAAAGTCATATAAAGTCATATAAGTCAACATAGCAGAGAGTTCAAGCAGTCTTGAAGTAAAGTGACTTTCTAAAATTGGAGAATATAGAAGAAAGGAGAAGAGTCCAAATTAGGGATCAGGATACATAAGTTTCAGTCTTCTCCCTTTTTTATGGGAATTGTGCACTGCATTTTACTATGGCTGAGAAAGCGTTGAAATAGTTATACTTTCATTTTTTTCTTCTGTAAATGGTTGACTTAAAATGGCAAATGAAATAAAAAATATAGTTGTAAGTTTGGATTTTTCGTAACTTCACTTCTGTCATAGAGGTTTAAGTTTATTAATTCAGCTCTAAAATACAGACTGAGAAACATTGTGATAGAATTATGCTGTTCAGTATACTGTTCAGAAGAATAGTAGTGCATCCACACACACAACTGACATCTCATATAATGATCCACAATCCAAAAAAGAAAAAATAGGGGAATAAAGAGTATGTTTACAGATAATAGATTCATTAGAATCTCTATCGTACTGCCACGAGGCACAAGAAAAAATTCTCTGGATACATGTGCTGGCAACTGCTTGTGCTGGCGGAAGAACTGAACCATCTTTCAAAAGCATTTTAGTGAAAGGACATCTTTGTTCTGTGTTTTAATAGGACTGAAAACATTCATTTTGAAATTCAAAGGTGTATGGTCTCGGAAGACTTAGAAGATGTTTGTTAACAGAGAAGGTTCCAGTGAGGGAAGTTAGGCTACATGTGCCACTATTAAATTAATGATGAGTTTCAGAGGCCCAGACAATTTTAGATTCCAAGAAATCTCGAAGTAATGCAGGAAAGGAAAGGAAAAATATTTTGTCTGTAATTCACAAACACAAATTCATTGATGGGATAACTCCACTTTAGTAAAATATTTGAATTCAAAGTGTAAACTTCCTTGTTAGGAACACCAAATATTTCCACAGTATAACTTGTAGAGTGATAAAAATATGTGAAAAGCATTCAGTCATTCTATAAGGCCCTAATTCAGATATACACATTACTTGTAAAAAGCTTATAAATATCAGTATCCACAAGAGTTTTCTCCCAGTTTTCTTAGTTGTTTTATGTTTCCTTTTAAAATTCTTAACATTGTTGGTGCTTAATAAAGAAAAGTAGTTTCTAATTTGGTTATGTATCTGTTGCAAGATATTTCAATTCTTAGGGTGCTCACCTTGCTGAAATGGCAGCTGACAAGATAGGAACATGAGTGTAGATGTGTGTGAAAACTTCCGTCCAGACATCGCAGTAAAGGGGACAACTATGATCAGGCTGGTTATATGGGTTGAGGACCAAGAGACTTAAAATGCAGGAAGAGTCAGATCAGAAGAAAGTATAAGAGACATATGAAAGCTTTTAATGTGGGAGAGAGACTTGTGAGTTTTCCATGGAGAGCTGTGGTCAATCAAAAAAGGTTGAGCGTTTTGCAGACTGGAGCCCACAGCTAGTTTCACCTTTGGTATCTCTCAAAGAGCTATGTCCTGTGTGATACTCCCTGTGTTGAAGCGTGCTGTTCCATGCAGAATGCAGGAATACATCAATTCTTTCAGTCGTAGGAGTAGTAAGAAATAGTAAGTGAAGGCAGTTGTCCACTTTGCCTCTAGTGAACCATTCATTCTTTCATCTAATCTAGTAGGTAGCAAGCTCCTGAGCTGCAGAGGAGAGAGAGGACTTGACAAAGTGACAGAAGAGTTAACTTTCTAGTAACTGGTATAATCTGCATCTTTCCTAAACCGAATAATTTACCTATCTTTTTGTGATGTTTACAATACAGTTAATAAGTTAAAATTAGTAGTTTGAGGAAACAGAGAGGAAAAGGAAAATATTCTGAAGGAATTATAATTGCTACCATAATTAACTTGAAGAAGTAACATGGTGATAACCTGTGCTTGGTACTCAGTAATTCTAAAGGAGATATTAGCCTTACCTCATTAAAAAAAAAAAAAAAAAGAAGAAATTTGAAATCATATGTTTATTAATTAAAATTTTCTACTAAAAAGACTTGGAATGATTACAGGCAGCATCATGGCATTCTCTAGCTGATCAATCTCCTTCTAAGACAACTACATACTTCAGGCAAGTGGACCAAAACTCTACTTTCAAGAGATTGACTTCAAAGTGTTTAAGAATCTGAAGGTGTGCAAGCTTAATTTCCCTGTTGAATAGGACTGAATACTCCTGCTTAAATGTTTCACACAATTGGGGCTATCAAGATTCAGTATAAGCACACGTATTTGAAGTATATTTTTCTTTATGGACATGCATATGCAGTAATTCTAATTACCCATTGATTATTAGCTGCTACTTACTGCATAATTTTTAAAATATATTGAAGCATATCCTTCCTCCAATTAATCATATTTTAACTGATTGTGAAATTTGAAGTATTTAGATGTAATTGACTTTTTGAGAATCTTTGCTGGAATCATTACAGTGATTTTTAGTTCACCAAAAAAGCTCTGAAGTTCAAGAAGTTTTGCAAAGATAATTGTTGCTATAATATCTTTGCTAACTTATCATCAAGATGTACACACGAAGGAAATGGCTCAATTAAATTCAACAGTCAAATAAATTATTATAAATGAATGAACATCGTGTAAGGATGTGTTGAATGTAAGGATGTGTGGTCTGTCAGGATATCTTCTTAGTGGGAATTCTGCATAAAAGACCAAGATAAGAGATGGAGGGGGAGCCATGAATGAAAAGCCCAGATACACAAACCCTTCTGAGCTTTAGATAACAGAGACCAGAGGCCTGACAGGCCATTGAAGGAACCACTTAGAGCCTTAGGGATGTGCAGCCAGACTTTGGTACCTGATAAGAAGGAGGAAACAAGATTATGCTGAGTCCCATGAGAAAGAGCAGACTTATTACAGGAAACTCAAGGGGGCTTTTGGGATAACATAAAATCTATTATGGTATGTTAAGGGGAAGGGTGGAAAAAAAGTAGTATGTAAACAAGCTGCTGGTTCGGAACAACTGTCTGGCTAAGCCCTGTGCATGGTCTCACTGCAGCCTGTGGCACAGTGAGCCTGTGGTGCAGACCTCTTATTAACTCTCTGCCTAAGCATTTTGCTACGTGAGTATGTCTGTGTATGGAGGAGGTGTTATGTGAGATCTGCTAGTGACCCTTAAGTTGGACTAGCTGCAAGTAGTATGAGCAGTCTAAGTGTCTGCCATGGGAGATGAACACCATGGCTCAAAGGGCCTATGGGCCTGAGGATAACAATGGGAGGTACCGGGGCTCTGGGGAACAGCCTGGACAATAAATGGAGCGCTCCAGCTGGCCAGACTAAGGTCTAATGTCATTTGAAGGGATCCATTTATTACCTGCAAGCCAGACTAGCAGGCAAGTAGCACCATAGGCTTGGGAGTCTCTCCAAGACCACCAGTCCCAGGTGGGATACTGAGCAGACATGGTGCCTGAGTGCTGGCCACTGGGAGAATCCAGTCAGGGACTGCCACCAGAAACTCCCGTTTGCACGTGCATAAAGGTGGGATCTGCGGGACTGCTTTAAACCCGGCTAGCCTGCGCTGAGCCCATGAGGAGACTGTTTGCCCCTTCCTGCTGGTGTGGGTGCCGACCTCATGCCTCTGGCCCCGCGCAGCCCCTGCTCTCCTGGGCCGCTGGGCATAGCTCCCCATGCACCTCGGGGAACCTGAACCCGGCCCAAACTGCGCATGGGGGATGGCGAAGCACACAACGCGAAGCGGAGAGAGCGAGGCACCAGGAGGCAGAACTGGGGCTATCCATGCCGCATTTCTGACAATAGCAGGAAATTAATTGGGTGAAAACTCCTCTGAAGGAGTCTAGGGCCATATCATGTGCTACAGAGCAAATCCCTGAAAGCTGTAGGTTCCTGTGGACTTAATCTGGAAGCTGACAGGCGATTCTGTCTCGACCAACAGACACGCAAAAGGCTCGTTAGCACTACTAAAAGCACAAACATATCCTGTCCCAGACGCTGTATTTAGCACAGCCTTTCTTTGAATCTTTGAAGGAAGGCAAAAGACAATTCTGACACATAATTGTGAAGTACAAGGGGGAAAAAAAATCTGTCCCCAGAAGTGCCCAGAGGAAACTGTAAAGCATGTAATCAATTTAGTATAGTACAAATACAGTGCAATATGTTTCCTGTAATGTATCAAAAATTCATAGCCAAGTGTTATTGATAAAGAACCCATTTCTTTTTATCTTCCCAGGGTACTGAAGAGGAAGAAATGGGGACAGAAGGGAAATAATGTTAGTGATATTTCTTTTGTCAGATTTTTTTTTTCACTCATTCTGTTTTGATTTTTGTTATTGTTCTGTTTTATATCTATGTAAGTAATACATAGCCTGCTGACAAAAACACTTTTTCAAGGCCTCATTCAAAGCATTGGCAAATATATGAACCATCAAAACAAACTCTTTAGCTTTCGCTCAAGCTAAGACTTTCAATTTCATTGACAAAATTCATTCTTTAAGGATCAAAAATGTGTCACACACATCCCGGATCTGCCTGGATATTTCCTAGTCCATTTGTTTATGAAAAGAAATGTGAAAAGACTGAACAAAAATTAACAATGGAAGGCATCTTCTGCAGAAAACCCATTGCAAAATTCTGGGGTAAATCTTTCTTGTGCTACCTTGGCATTCCTAAAGGCAGGGAAGACACTACAGCCATAGTTTACCACTATTATTAAGTCAACTGCCAGGGAACATATCTTGTTAACTCATATATAAGATAATGATCTCTGAGGACCATCTGAGAAAGGTCTTTTTTAATCATTATTCTACACTGTGTGTTTTGAATGATTTTCCTAACATCCTGGTCAAAAATCTTTCTCCCTAGAATCAGTGAAGAGAATTCAGTGGAAACTGTGCATCATGTGCATAGGTTTTATGTAATTTTCTGGTTACAGAGTAGACAGCAGCCTCAGCACAGAGAAAAATTCAAATTAACCTACTATGTCAGGGATGTGCAAGATGTGTCAAAACTATACCAAGGATAGTTTATTTTTTATTACAGTCTTCAGTGGGCTTCACCATGCTAAAACACATAAGGAAGTCTTTTCATGATTCATACTGAACACTAAAACAAGACATATTCAATATGCAACTCTAAAATGTAAGGACCCGTATCAGGAATACTGTCAGAATATGATACACAGAAATCCTCACCTCAGATTAGGCTCTCATCTGCATAAAGTTTAAATTGCCATTGGTGAGTATGAGTGTTATGATGGCCCTCAAAGATACATTTTCAGGATCATTATCGCAAAATTCATCACCCCTCAAGTGGCTGATTATCATTGTGTCTTCAATCAAGAAGCAGAAAGGAATTACATGTACTTACCCAACTTGAATATTGATATTAAGTGTTTCTGCTAAAGTATGGGTTGATATGAAATACAAGGATCAGTAAATGAAGATCCTTCACAGCCACATTTGCCGTCTCAGTTATCCAAAACAGCGGGAAGCTTGATAGTTTATTCCTTACTGAGTCAAGTCAATTATAAATGCTGTTTGCTTACCAACTCAGTATGTAAACATACAAATAACCATATGGGATCTATTGTCTAGCCTAGTCTTGTGAGACATTTACCAGAGATACTATTTTAGAATTGTCTTTTCTACAGTCCTCTATCACTGTGCCAGGTCCTGTTTCCACTATTCCTGTTTTGACTATTTCTTCTTTCAGTTCATTCAGAACTCTTAATTACAGCAGAAATCTTATGTATTATTTTTTGAGATGGATACTGTGATAATCCCACCCAGGAAGAAGTTTCCAAATGTCAGGAACTTCCAATGTTCCCACTGTCTCATTTTCTCCATGATTTAACATGCAAAATCTTGCACTTTCAGAGAGGCAAAATAGTGCCAGGAATATAATCCAATAAAATAAGGTAAGATTTAAGCATAGTGGCTAAAGCTTTCTAATCCCCCAAAAGGACTTTATGAAGGAGGTAAAATTGTCTTGGTCCACCTAGAAGGAACTTATTCTGACAAATGCCACCTTGAACTTAGTGTGTGAAGAAACAGAGTCCACTCAGAATTTCTCAGTAACCCAGTTTAAGTTAAAGGGACCCAGTGCAAAGAGTCTATGTTTATACATCCAGGATATTGCCTTAGCTCCTTTCCCATTGGCTAGAATGTCACTTTAGAGTAAGATATACAACAGTTGCCATAATAATTCCTGAGCAAATATTTAGCAAAAAAAACCAATACTGAGAAATACAAACGGGAGAACGTATTTAACATCCTTCCCTGTCAGGTTTAAGGCAGAAGACACTGTTGCACAGGCTTCAGTGTTTCTTAATAGATAGCTTACGTGTCACCTTGCTCAACTGGTTCATTGTTATGAATCATATTTTTGATCTTAAGAGTATGCAGAGCTTAAACTGGTAATTTTAGTCATTGCACTACAGTTGGCCATTGGAGATTGTTATTCAATAAGGGTCAAAAAAGTAATCTCTGATAGTGCTGGGAATTTAAGTCTTGTTCTAGTTAGCCCAGTGTTGCCATCCCGCAGATATCTTTCCTCTCTTCTTTCTCACTTCAGAAACAAGACTATGAAAGTAGCTGTAAAACCGCTTTATGGGCTGTGTAGATAGAAAGAATCAGCCTCAGACAATCTCCTGAGCGTCCATTCTGGTCACTGGGCTGCAAACTGGGATTTACTGCTTTAATAATTAATGTGTCTGAAGGGAAAGAGACATAGAGGAATAAGATTACCAATGCTAAAATAATTACTTTTATAATAAAGAAGAAAGCTCTACATGAGCTGTACCGCTTCTGAGATAAACAGGCACATACGATTGTGCCACTGCATTTTGGAGAGGTCTGGGAAAGTGGAGGAGAGAGTTTTGGTCCCTCAAGACGCTATGCCTACAGCCCACACCACATTGCACATACTGTGCAATGCCATGCAGCCTGCCTGGCTAAAGGAATAATTTAATCTTTAGAACTTTCCATTTCTTGCCATGTCAATTCCTTTAATTAAAATTTAAATGAGATTACAATTCCCTGTTTGTATTTCCAAAGGTCATTAGGACCTAATGGCATTTGGCAATGTCCCTTTCATACCAAAGGATTTGAGAAATTATCTCACATTCAGCATTTTAAGCTTTCCCAGTACTGTTGACCTAGATTTGCTTTTCCACTTTCTCTTTAACTACAGATTGCTGTGGGATTTAATAAGTAACATCACTAGAATATTGTTCATACTGCTGATTTCTCCCAAAGTTAGGCAAATAGAAACTTCACTGTCTAAACTAACTTCTGTATATAAATGGAATAAAGCAAGGACAAAACCTTTCTTTCTAAATATTCTAGTCTTAGTGCTTTTCTGATTTCTCACAGATGTCTATTCTTCTCCCATTTCATCTATTTATCACATTTGCACCACACTCCCATCTGTCTGTCACCTCATCCTCCCCGAGACCCGAGGACACGCAGCAGAGTAACGCTCTCAGGGAGATAAGCCCTTATGCTATATGGTACAAAGTGCTCTTTATTAAGTGCTGTAGGTGGTATTCAGCATAACACTCAGAGTGCAATCAGCACTGCTGCCCTTGCCAGACTGCTTCTTTTCTCACATACATCTGCTTCAGGATGTCTGTATAGGATAGCTCAATGACTGTGTCTCCTTTATAGCATTTGCGGCGTGCAAAACAGAGCCTTTGCACACCAATTGCAACAGTGAATCAGTATAGGATCCTTCCTTGTAAGTAACGAGCCACTTTTAAACCTGACTTTTGGTTTATTCAATAAACAAATAAATGAGATAAATGTGGTGCACCTCTAAAGAATACATTTCTGCCTGTCATTCCTAGATGGGAGAATCTGGTTCAGTGGACTTGGGCAGTGTCTCACAGGAGCACACAGTTCTAGTATGGTAAGACGTGCAACGAGTCAGATATTTGAACACAGAAAGGTATATATTGAGCTTCCTTTTTTTTTTTTTTTTCCTGTTTGTACTATCCTGACACTCCCAAATACCTCATTTCTTTTAGTTGTGTGGAATCTCTGAATGTCACCATTTCCAGCATCTTTCTGTTTTGCCTGCATCTATGCATTTCTGACTGAGGGGTCAAGGGAAAGAACTGCTATATATAAATACATATATATACACATATATATATAGAAACAATTTATCTTTTTTATTAAGAGATCTTAATAAATTTAATAACATTTTTATATTTTAAGAGTTCCCAGCACTGTAGAATGAGGTATAGTGCATCAAATGACTGTAGTTTAAGAACATCCATATATCAAGGAAACTAACATGTGAGAAGTAGAAAATGACATGGAGGAAACAAGCCTTCTTCCTTCCCCTAACAACTAGGGGAAACGTTGTCAGCTGAGGATGTTACTATTGTGCTCTTTAGCAGGGACAGGGATAGTGTGAGGAGATATAATTCATTTAATTTAGGGTAAGTTATCAAGAGGATCAGCCCTCCTAAATTAATTCCAAAACTTTGTGGTCTCTATTCAATGGAGATATCTTTGAAGGTTGCTATCTAGGGTATAAATCTGTTATAGACAGCTAGAGGTTTAATGTATTTACTTTAATCATAGGTTGGGAACTGCAAGTTGGCAATGACACCCTACTATAGACTTGTTGAGTTCCTGTGTCCTAAATTTATCTTTTGAAAGGCTACAGTTACCTTGGAGATGGTCTAAATTTCCTTCTGAGTCTGTTACAGTCCTGGAACTAAGCAGTGACTGATGGTTGCCAGTTGTACCAAGACAAGATTTACAAACACAGCATTCTTCTAAATAACTTTTTCTAAACTGAAAGGTTATGTTTGTTTTGAACTGAGCTATTTTCAGAGTAGGCCTTATGCCTCAGAGTGTTGTACCTGGTGGAGTAGTGTAGGAGGAATGATGCTGTCATATCTGCTATTCCTGTAATAACTGTTTCCAAAAGAAAACATAGGTTTTACCACTGAAAGAAGCAGCTAGCATGTTCCAGAAGAGAATCCAGAACATGATCTGGGAGAATCCAGAACGAGATCTGGATGGGCAGTGAGAAATCTTATGAAATTCAACAAAGACAAGTGCAAGGTCCTGCACTTGGGGAAAAATAACCCCAATCACCAGTACAGGCTGGGGACCGACCTTCTGGAGAGCAG
>VZSV01000007.1:11412709-11427605 GCA_013398735.1 Nothocercus julius | reverse complement strand
GCCACAAACTGAAACACCAAAAGTTCCACAGGAACTTAAGGAAAAATTTCTTGCCAGTGAGGGTGACAGAGCCCTGGCACAGGCTGCCCAGAGAAGTTGTGGAGTCTCCTTCTCTGGAGATCTTCAAACCCGCTTGGACGCAGTCCTGAGCCACCTGCTGTAGGTGACCCTGCGTGTGCAGGGGGTTGGACTAGATGATCTCCAGAGGTCTCTTCCAACCTTAAGCATTCTATGATTCTATGAAAGGTCAGGGAACAGGACCTGGAAGAGGTTTGAGTACTAGTTTGACATGGTGACACTATCCAGATAACCGCATCCTCTCTGTGAAACTAGTTCTTCATGGATAATGGAGTATTTTCTTCCAAAGATCAAATGAAGAGAAATATTTCTATGCTTTACTGCCTTTTCAGCCTGAATCTATTACTTAAATGAAAGTGTGAGTAAAGACATGCAGCAAAAAGCTGGCCAGTGTGACAAGGTAAGTCTTCCAGTGCCGAAGCAAAGGGACTAAAGCCACACATGTCTTTTGTCATGGTGAGAATAGTCTGACTGGTGCTGAAAATCAAAGCAAAATATATTTATGAACCACGACACAACAGCAAATTGAAGCACTGCACAATGAATCTTTTATCTAGCAATTAGACAGCAAGCAAACAAGCCATGGATAACAAGGATGCTTCTACATGTCACTTCAGGGCAATGTTTAGAAATAGAAGAATCCTGGAAAGGAGAAGAAATAAAATCAATATAGTGATTAATGGCAGTAATTTCACATGAATACCTGGGCAATTAAGCATGCGTTTTAGGAGTTGTTTCTTGCAGTGACTTGTGAAGGGATGAATGTATTGCAAACCAAACTTCGTATCAATATATGGAACAGTGTGGTGGCAATGATACATATTTCCACTTGAAAACTTCCCAGAAATTCCGTGCTAATATAAGAACAACTTCAAAATATATTGTCTCTTCAAACACATTTTTTTTTTCTTTACTGGTTGTTGCTTTACTTTCATAGGGTTAGGGGTATCTGGATTAAAGACAAAGGAAATAATCCGGTGGGAGAAGAAGGCAATTAAGTGAAACTTCTTTTCTTTGAATTTAATGTGACAAACACCAAGGTAACAGAATATGTGTTTTCTAAGAAAGCTCCTTTGCATTCTCAATGTTTATGCAGAGGATATCCTTTCTGGTAGAAAATGCCTAAGGTCAACATTAGTTGGACATTGATCAGGGCCTGGCTTTTTGCCCTAGTGAAGCATAGGTCAAATTTACCATTAAACCTTGAATAACTTACAGCAAGCATCTCTTTACTAGCACACTGACATAATTTGCAGAAGAGTATTGCCAAAATACTTTGAGAAAAAGAAGTTTGTGTCATGTCTTTTATAAACTTTAGGACTGAATAAAATTTTTATTGAAGTGCAGGCAGAGTCTAGACTGGGTAAGCACGATTCTGCCAGTCAGCCTGTAAAATGACCTGTAAAATACTCTGCTTCTTTTTGCATCAAAAGCAAATCCGTGCCATGTTATTGTATGCCGTGCAGAGCTAAATAAAGGCGAGCATAATATATACAACTTTTTTAATCGCATTGACAATTGTTGATGACCAGATGCTTATTTGATGGTTTTGATGGATTTGATCACTGTGGTAATTCAAATGTAGCATGACAGCAGTGATTAGAAATATTTGCTATTCATAACTAAATTTGTCTAAGTGGTTAACAGAGTCACTTAGTGCCTAGCTTGGCAAGTGTTTCTTGATTAGAAAGTTTTTTAGATAAGAATAATTCCTGAAAAACAAGTCTCAAATTTGTCTCAAAAACATTGAAATAGAAACTTAATTTTCTGCCAAACAATCATATGAAAATAGGTCTGAAAGAATTATTTGGTTATGGCACCAAAGTCGTCAGGTGCTAGCTGTGATTGCTAGATTTGTTACTAAGAATTTTTCTGTTTATAGTAACATCTTGGAAGATGCTCCCTTCTTCTCGGGTGAAAAAAAAGGATTTTTTTTTTTTTTTTTGATTATGAGCTACAAGTCTAAAACACATGTATACCTCAGATTTAGAAAAGAGTAAGATTTGAGGTAGTTTACATATTTGATGAGTTTGTCCTCTGGTTCTAGATCAGCACTGCTCTCTTTCTTACCAGGACTCTGAAATAGATAGTCTTCTCAGCTAATTTCCAGATAGATTGGACTTGTTCCTGGTTTCCTACACGCACACATTTCATCACTGAAGTTTGTATCAACTAAGAAGAATTACATTTTTGTTGGCACAGCAGGAAAAAAATATATTTGCAAAGCTGACATGCATGACCAAAGTGCCACAAAACACTCCTTTATCTTTTAGGCCTGTGGTCTTATACTGTGATTCTACTTCAAAAAAAAAAGTATTTTGCTCTTTTTTATCCTTCAGCTATTTTCAAGTGAATAACTAGACTCGCCTTTTATTTACACTGTACCTTCATGATTTTCCTTACACACAAGAAGTGAGAAAATTCAATCAGCTGTTCATTTTTGCAGTGGCTGCAAAAATAAACTCTAACAAGCAGCCCTTCAGACATTATAAAAGCAGGTCCATTAGCAGACACTCTCCCTCTGTCGCATACAAATTAGTTTTTCCCACTCTATTTAGATTAGAAAAAAATATCCAAAGTTTCTTTCATCTTGCTCATACTCATATCCAGAAAGGTCCATAATACCTTTATGGAATGTCAGTATCTTTTATGTGTTCTTCTGCTGAGGCTACAGTATCTAAGGAGCAGCAGCTAAAAAACTTGAAGTCATATACACTGAGTAAACCACAATACCTTTATGAAACTTTTTTTTCTGTTCTCTTATTTATTGACAGATTTTTTTTTAATTACAACACAATGAAATGATGGTAAGTACATAAGATGCAATAGTATAAAAAGCCACTTTAACCCTTCCCTTGGTTAAGACACTTACAGCAGACAAGAACTGCCCCACCCCAACTCCCCCCTTCTCAAATGAAAACAAAAATAAATATAAATTAATAAATATAAAAAAAAATCACTGCACAGCCCTTAACTCTTTGATTGCCATGGCAAGAACCATAGTGATGATTCTAGCATGTGACTTTTTGTGGTTAAAGGTTGCCGCAGCAGTCAAAGGGTTATAGCATTGTAAACATAAGTATTTTGTTGAAAATGTTCAGTCATGTTAATGGTCTACAGCAATGAGATTATTATCATGACCCCTTGACCTTTAATGACACAACATTATAAGGACTTAAAGAGATAATAGCTTGGTGAGCTGTTACATAGATTAATTAACCCATTTTATTTAACAATGCACTATGAGGTCTTGATTTACTAATAAAAGACAACTTGTGTATAATAAAACACTGTTCAATGCATTGATCAATAAAATCAATGAAAAAATCAGTCTAAGCACCACAAAATTTTGCCTGATTATATCTGACAGTCATAATACACTTTAGCACCATTTAGTCAGCCTTGCATTTGCACACAAAAAAGCTTTGTGTTTGTCAGTAGAAGCTACCTGAAGGAATAACATATGTCAGTTATAAAAAGGTTACTGTATAGAATGCTGTGTGAGACAATAAAATAAAATAACAATAAAATGAACTTTATTTTCAGAAAGCAAATAAATGCTCCAACTACTTTGTTACTAACACACATCCTAATGAGCCAAATATGGGCATGAAATGCATATGGGGCTATGCAGCTAAAAGGGAGCAAAGATGAGAAATGTGTATCACACAAAGCAATCATCACATCCATATTCTGCCTTAATTTTCAGGCTTTGTAAATTAAGTGAGCACTTGTAGGGTGGATCAGGAAGCAGAGCTCAAAAAGAGTAATGTTTACCAATGTGTGGGTTTTACGATCATGTTATGCATGAAAACACTGTCAAAGATATCCTAACAACAGTATCAAAATCCTTGTCTCTGTGCAAAAAATTTTTTCTTCTGCTTCAGAAGTGGAGGAAAAACAAACATCACAGTGTAGGAAGAGACTCACATTTGTAATAAGTTCTTGTTAAGATGATAGAACCAAATCAGTTTCTGCTGGAATTACAGGGCATTATAGGGAGGAAGGAATGGCAACTTGATGGAAAACTAAATCAGCTGCTAAAAGACAATCAAAATCCAACAGGAAGAATTAAAGAAGAAATCCAGTTCTTTTAGATACAAGAGCACAGCACTTTGAGAGTAAGTAAGGTGCATGTCATTGAGACAGTGACAGAAACAAGAACGTGGGTGAAGTATGCAAAGCAATGCACCTTTCTTGTGTATACATCCATATGAAACTCTGATGGACAACACACTGACAAAACCAGCCATATGTGCTTTTATCACTAACAACACTAACCCTAGGACTGGCAGGGAGCAGACATCACTCCCTGAAACAGCCTCTGAGCATGGTGGAACACTTATCACATACAATAAACCGACAAAAGTCAAACACCTGCACTGTCCTCTGCAAGATGTAAACTGAGCAGTGCAATGAATCTGACTCCCAGCATCCAGTAGCAGATGCAAGAGCGCTCTTCATAAAATATGCTTTTGATGCCTAAGAAATAGGAGCAGTCATAAAACAAGATGGTAAAACAATGCAAAATAGGAAAATATTCTGCAGTGCAATAGTGCTAACTTAGGCTACAGCAATAATATAATGGTGGCTGACATATGTGTATGAACTGACTTGCAGTAGAGGAGGAACTCCAGCCATATAATTACAGTTTCTATGGCACTGATTATAGACACCAGAATGTAAAGCAGAAAAAATTAATGATGAGAGCTGGAACCACGGGGAATAGTACCAGCACTGTTGAAATGCAGCTTTATAGACTGCCCATTTCTCAGAGACAGCATAAACCATGTATGCAAATGGTGTGCAAGGCCTGATAGTTCTCTTCTGTTACAGCATTGTACACAAAAGCAATATGCAAAAGTAGCAGTGATGATCCACACAAGCAGTCTGTGATGGTCAGTGCTGGTTGTACCACATAATTTTCATAAGGAACTCAAAAGGAAGGCAATGGAAAGCAGAGATATTAACAAAATTAAGTGAATAATTTAGAGCTTAACTCTCAAGGGCCCACCATGAGCAATATTTAGTAGTGAAAATGCACAAGTTGTTCAAATGGTCATATGTCATATATATGAGCAGCTACCATTTCTTCACCATAGACACTGAAGCTGCATTTCCTAGTTAAAGAAAATAAAAATTTGTGTGTGCTTAATGAGATGGACAGAAAATTTTATTTTTGCTAGTCTGTATATTTAAAGATCATTTCTCATTCGTATACCAAGAGCAGGTTACATTAATTTGATTGTATTTATCAATTTACATAAAGATACAGCAATAAATGATCCATCTAAAGGTCATAAATGTGTTTCTATTATATCAAATGCTTAAGAATATAAAGTTACATTATTGAAATTTAGACTGCTAAGCAAAGACTTCTTTCTCCTCAACATCTCATCTTGTGGAGTTCTTCACATGATTGATAGATAACCTTGTGGCTCTAATTTCTGAAAACAAATGTAAGAACAGTTCACTGTGACAAGATTCAGGTTGATGTTGATTTGACCAAATCTGTTGGGAAAGATTTGTGACTGCATCAGATAAACAATGTGTTATCTCTCTGTATTTGTAGAATTTAGAGTAACTATATGAGGAGTCTTTTGACTGACTGCTGTCCTGTGGTTTACGTCCCCAAATATAGAAGGCAATAGACCTCTATGGAGTCTAACGTGTGTCCTTGTTGTAGATCAATAATTCTCTTCAAGCTATCACCAAGTTTCTGATAACATTTCCTCTCTTTTAATGACAGTTATCAAAGTAGTGGTTACATGCAGTTCTACTGGTGACAGTGGTTTATGGTTCTTTCCTTTCCTGTCTAGCTGAACTTCCACTTTTAATTTTGGAACAAGTTATTCTCATTGCTTTTCTTACATCCTGCTAGAAGTGAAAAATGAAAATATGTTTATGGTGATTATTTTATGACTACTGAGCAGTCTTTGATCAAAAGACCTAGTTGACTCTTCTGTGGAGCTTAGAAGTTGTGGAAAGGAAAACTTCTTACCAAGTTAATACTTTCCTCTGAGAAAGATTTTGATAGAGTGGGTCTAGACACCTGTATTTGTCATGACTGTGAGCCAAAGGCTACCATCTCCAAAGAAATGCTTACCTATAGCAGATAATGGACTACCTGTCTTGTACAATGACAAGAGCGAATCATAATCCTTGGTCTATCCTCTAAAATGTTTCTTATCCAGATACCATTAAATAGCAATACTAAATGACTTTATAAGGCAAAACTTGTGAGCATGAATTGACAAGAGATGACTACTTGGTATTGGAAACGTGCTAAAGATGGATGTTAGACTTAGCTGACCAGGTTTCATCAAAAGCATTATATAGGGTAAAACTGGGAATAGATTATTCACATCACTGTGTATTCCTTCAGCACTGGATTCTTGCTCAAGGTAAGGTTTTCTCAGGTACAACAGTCTCAGGTAGCACTTGATTATATGAGGTAAAAGACAGCTATGTATATATAAGCCATAACTATGCCTTTCAAGTATGATTTGCTGTGTTTGCCACGTTCATTTGAAACTGCACTGTAGGTTGGTGATGACGCACATCATCACGGGGACCATTTTCTAATGCATCTAACTCTGCTTACATTCAAGAAAACACAACTTCTTGCAACTGATTCAACTTGGTGACCCTATAACATAAAGAGTATGTGAGAACTCTCTATTTTTGTGGCAACAGCCAAACAAAGGGTATACAGTATGTGCATCTATTTAGATTCACTGTATACCTAAATATGGGATTGGGCTGTCATGACTGGAATATATCAGTTCTATAACAATGGTTGCTGAACCATAATATCATGTAATTGTGAACACTGAAAAATAGGATTTTAATAAACCATTGTTTTATATTACAAATGAATCTACATTCTTTTTTCCTGAGGTCGTGAAATGAACATAAGGAAATCAGAAATGGTTCACACCTCATAAATGAGTTCACAGTGACTGCGTTTTAACTCTAAGCATTGTCAGCTTCTACTGGGCTGTAGACTCTGCTTGAAGCCATGTAGGTTATGAAATATGTGTATAAATTGGAAAAATATTCTATGCCAACATAACAGGATGGAAATGTTGAGTAGAAGCATTACTTTCTGATTTAACACACTTTGCAAGTGGTGAACCCATCTGGCCATCTATTAATTGACAGAATTACACTGTGCTCTTACTGGCAGGTAAGTGATAAAATACTTCACAGAAAAAACTTCCCACTTTGTTGTCCTACTGCTAAGGGCTATACAGGTGCTGTGCTTTGGGTTGTTACCAGATTCCAGTCTCCTGCTGCTGATCCGCCTTCCCAGAGACTCAGTTTCCACAATGATGGATGAGCAAATGGATGACTCAGGATAGACATGCAACAGAATAAAAGTGATTAATTCCTGTGTAGCAAAATCAGGTAGCAAAATGGAGTGATTATTCAGTATATATTTTACTGCAACAGCAAAAATAATAATAATTGACATTAAAAAGCTATGAATTAACATGTGCTGACCGAGGAGATTAAGAGTGGAGCTAAGGAAAGGATGTGATGCAATTTTGCAGGAGAGAAATGACAACTAATTAAACAGAAAACTTTGACTTATATGACAGTTAATTTCATCATCACCTGCAGACACTGTCATTCTATAGAAGAAGAAGAAATCAAGCTATATATCTGGAAACTTTGTGTCATCATAAATGGCCAGCATATGGTAATAATTTATGACATTTATTATTTTGTTAATGCAGTTTTACTGTGACTTCAACTAGCATTATGCTGCATGAACAGGTAAATGCAGAAAATCTTTACCAGTTTACATCAGTACGTCTTAATTTGTTTCATCTGCCTCTAACATCTATTTGACCAACACTATGGGTGAATTAGAGCAGTAATTAAAGGTATTTCCATAGGACCAATATATTTTAAGCATATCTTCTATATCTTAAAGTTATGATAGGCAGTTGTACTACAAATGCAATTAAGATTACTATAATGTTAGACGATACGCTAAGATGTATGTATATTTGGAAACAAGTCTTGATTATCATGTATATATCTAATTTACAAACTTTGAAATATATATTACTTTTAGGAACACATGCTTGCTGTGGTCACATACTGATGATCCTCCAAAATGTGAACTACTGATTAATAGTGAGCTTTTCTTGTTATCCACACACACCAAATAACCTCACATTGTGCAGAATCTATGCTGTCTAACATTAGAAACTAGTCTTAGGTCAGGTGCCCAATGGAACAGGTCTAAAAAAAGTGTTGGCCTGCTTTAATGCTTTCCAGAGGTTTTTTTTTTTTCTGCATCTATGGCACTGTTGACAGTGTATTTCTCTACCAGCTAAGTCTTTTTGTGAGTCAGTTGGTAAGTCACAAGAAGGAATTTAATAGATGGGACACACACATTATACTTTATCACGTGACTACTAGCAGACAATGTGTTGATTTTCATGCATAAATCAGAGAGATTATTTTATGAGAATATGACACATGGTTCTTTTGTATCTGGTTTTCTAACTGACATATGTTAAAACAATCTTATGATTACCACTCTGCAATCTCTGTGCTGTGAGCTAAGAAAGTACGTTTAATGTCACAGCACTGGCGTATCAGTCACAGCAATATCGCTGGATTCAATAATAGTTTGTTGCTCAGCTCATCCACAATACCACTTGATTTACAGCATATCTGAACACCTCATTGGCCACTGATATTTGTTCCTTTTACTGATAATAGCAATGTTTTCCTTTGCGGCTCATAGTGCTGCAGCCATCTGCTTACTCTTCTGGGAATAAAGCTGTCCAAACCCAGCCATGGCAGCAGCAAAAGGTGGCCCAGAGATATTGTTCCATGAAGGCTCCTTCACATCTCCTGCTGCCCCTATGTGTGGCTTCAGCCACCTCCAGAACAGGGAATAAGATGTGGTCCACTTTCAACGTGGCCACAGCCAGTTGGGGCCAGGACTCTTCCACGCCCTCCTTGCTCCTCAGCCTGGTGATCTTATTCTATCTTCAATTGAGGCTGCCAGTGATTCAGGAGCTTGGGTTTCTACTTTCTTAAAAGCGCAGTTTCTGGAGCACACAGTGTTCAGTTTGCTCTATGCCTTTTCCGCAGTTTGCCCCACTGATGGTTCAGAGGTGAAGAACCAGGAATGGAATGGAATGATTCCCTTGCTGCTCTCTATCCTGACACTTCTTTTTTTTTTTTTTTTTCCCTAATCAAAAAGCCAGAATTTGATACTACATAACTTGGTACCAGAGGCCACATTTAACTCACATTAAAATTGTGAAGTAAGCTAAAGAAAGCCGAAAATTCAAAACTAGGGCTATCCTCTGTTCTTAACCCCTGTGCTCTTGGCACAGGAGTCTCGGCTGACTGCCTGGGGAGGTGAAGAACAATGTCAAGAGAGAGTGCAAGTCTGCCCTTTATGCTTGAAATTTTTAGCTTACGTTAGTTTATTTCACAAAATTAGCTTTAAAACATCCTTTTCTCTATTTTCCCCCCCCTCTTCACCCCTCTTTGAACAAAGGAGAACAAAAGTTCATAGGAAGATATAAAATATGTATTACATTTATTTATGAGACTTAAAAGGGCTCCTTTGGAGCCATTTGAGTCTCTCCATCCCAGCCTATCCAGTAAATACACCGTTACATAGTTTCTTTAAATGTATTTTTTGATAAAAGTTAATTTCTGTCTGCAGTCAATAACCTTTTCATAGGTTTACACATTAAAAGGCCAGAGAAAACACTGCTACCGCCTACTCTGGCTTGCTGCACGATACAGACTATCATACTCTGAAGATACACAACGCTGTATAGTCAGCTTGATAGACTGCAACTGGTTAAAACAATTCATATTCATTTTTGCATTGTGACAATTGTGACGATAGTAATACGGAAATGTTTATTAAAAAACTTTATGAAAAAGGTTACTGCACATGAACAGGAACCCACATTTCAGAACTCAAAATATTTTCACTTTTTTTTTTCTTGATGCTAATAATTATAGGCCTTGGTATAGAACAATTGTTTTTTTTAAATGCCTTTTTCTTAAAACTATCTTTTACTTGTTTAAGTTCAAAAGTAAACTCGACAACATCACTAATTTATACTGAACTACTACTATCACTTGAAGCCACCCATGTACTTGGAAATCAGACTGAACACAATTGGTTCTACGTCTTTTACCTAAAGCAAATTTTAATGACTGTGTTACAACCTACTGAAAATAGGAGTATATAATAGAAATGCTGACACAACCTTGCCTTGCATGACGTAAACATGCCAATATAAAATTGGTTTTATTCTCTCTCTTTCCATATTTAATATATATGCACCTTTAAGTAAAATAAAATAAAGAATCAACATTATGTATCCATGTATCTATGATGTACCATATACCAAGCACTAGACTTATCACACTTACCTTCCTGCATAATTAAAAGTTCTCCAAATACAAACTTTTTTTTTTTCTTTTTTTTTTTTACCTTACCAAAGAACAACAGTCAACATGCTCAGCACTTCATTACTCTCAGGGAGACAGTTGCACAAAAAGTTAAAGCTGCCACAAAACAGATTTTGAAATTGAAGTGAAATTTCCAAGTGAATAAGAAAACAGATAAGATGCTGTTCTGCCTTAAAGATTACATAAAATTAGTTCTCCCACTGTAGACGAATACCAAATGCAGATTAAGTAGTAGTGTTAGTACTTTCCACCAACTACCCAAGGGACAAAATCAGAACAGTAACACGACTCATTTTGTTCTGTCTGTGGTAGAACATAAGTTATAACAGTTTGCTGACAATAAAAAAACCCTCCATGGATTAAGATATGCATGCGTGTGTATGAGTGTTTGTGTGAATGTATAAATATACAAACACACACGCATACACATACACACATATATTAAAAATATATGACAAACAGGCATAGAATTCTCAGTTCACCAAATGAGCTGTTCTGCAGTGAGTATCCTATGTTAGTTAATTATGAATCTATATTTTATCATGAACTGAATTGGATTTACTAAATAATGCTGATACTGGTGCACTTCTAACCTACAGTATGCAGTACCTCTACAAAACATCTCCAAAATGCCATCTGCATTGCATATTTGCTGTAAAACTATATCATCTTCTAATGGTCATTTTTGTTAGCCGTACATACGTATATCTGTTTATATTCTAAGAATTAAGTTTGCAATGCTTTATAGCATGCCACATATGTTCATAAAATAAGTCCTCAAATCAATATAAAATCATGTAACTGAACAAAAAGGCATACTATTTTTCATGCTATGCTCAATATAAATATAAATTCAAGGCAGTCAAGCTATCATTTCATTACCAAAATAATAATAACCATAATATAGATGTATATATACCTACACTCTCTAAAAAATGATCCAGCTACGTGGATTAAGAAATCAGTAAGAAATTGGTTTGTATGTAATATAAAAATCTTGTTTTATGTAAAAGCCAATACTGGCCATTTCAAGTATCTTAATACTTTCCTATAATCTTGTCATTAATAACTAGTTATTTGTAGAAATGAAAATTTTATACTGAAAATTTTATTCAAGTTAAATAAAAATTCACTTCTATTGCAGTTCATTTTTAGAGTGTGCATGTATACATAGCAAAATACCCCTCTACAGGTCTATCATAAATATTTTAGATTCTGCCACTTCTTTTCTAAGAAAACAATTCAACATTCTTTCTTTAGATTTTTTTTTTGATAATATATATCAGGCCTTTCAAGAAATAAAACCCATCTCAGTTGATTAGCAACACCAGATTCCCTTCAGTTTGTGCCAGTTTGCAAGTTAAAGGTCAAAGAGCAAAGACGTAGGACAGTACACTTTAAGGAAATTCAGACAGTGAAG
Organism: Nothocercus julius; assembly: GCA_013398735.1. Taxonomy (NCBI): domain Eukaryota; kingdom Metazoa; phylum Chordata; class Aves; order Tinamiformes; family Tinamidae; genus Nothocercus; species Nothocercus julius. The sequence goes on along the minus strand of VZSV01000007.1, from coordinate 11,415,637 downwards.
CTGTTCACAGATGACAATGTTTACTTAGTAATGACAGTCAACAGGTCAATAATCAAGTTCAAGGCAAGCTGTTCATTGTTTCGGAAGCTACTCCCCTCAAATCCTGGCTTTCATACAAAACCAGGTGTCTGACTCGTGGGGTGCATTCATTCTGACCATCTTTAGTAAGTTCACAGCCCAGTGACTGTAAAGCCTATCACTGCAAGAAGCAGCTCCTAAAATCAATAAAGAGGTCTGTCAGTTGCTGACTTTTCTCTAGGAAAAAAATATCGATACAAACCTGCTCTGCAGGTCACATGAACATGACAATACTGCTGTTAGCACAAATTACACACAATGACAAAATGCTTTGGTGGTCCCTTGGTTCTGTCAGTGATATAATGTTGGGCTAAATGCCAGAGATCTGCCTAACCCTTTGAGAACTATGGTGAACATGCAATGGCATAAAACACTGGAGTATATTCATGCAATATCAGAGTCATCATTTTTGCTTTCCCTTGAAACTGTAACCCTACCTCTGTAGAAGCAAACTGAATTATCATGCAACATGGTTTAAAAGAGAAATTCAATACGCCTAAGATAAAAGGCTAGGCTATAACACTGTAGCCAGTTCTGAAAAAAAAAAATTCCCGGTAAGTGGTAGCAGCTATTAAAATCAGTTTGGTTCATTTAACCAGAAGGTACCTGGTAAATGTATTTTGCTTGCTATTTGTATGCTACAATTGCTTTTTAATGCAAGTCATAAAAGTACTCACTTGCAATCACAGGAAATCTGCTTTAAAAATCTGATTTTCTTTTAAAACCTGTATTTCCCAAATGCAATCCTGTAATTTAATGCCAACAAAGATTAGCATCCACCAGACTCTGAAGACTGATGCAGTAGTTCTCAAAGGGTTACACCGATAAAATACCAGCGTCAAGTTTCTCTGTAGCATGACTGTTGCTTTAGTTCATTGAAATCCACTTCAGAGACACACTGCTTTTTACCATGTTTTGGAATGAGTGCTCCTGACAGACCTGGGGAAGGCCTGGGGCAGTTGGCTTGGTATAATTTTGGAAAGATTATGCAGGAAAACCAACCAGAAACCAAACAAACCAATAAAAAGGTTCCACTTGAATATAGTAATGAATATAAATGAGTTTAAAACATTGAGGACATAGCCCAGAGCAGCTGTATAAAACACAAAATGAATGTATCATTAAGGCTGTTACTATATTGCAGATATTTTGGCCCCTTGTTTGTTGGAAAATGGCTGTCCGAACAGTCTGAAGTCCTGCATGTCATCCAGCTCTCCCACCTGACAAAATTGGAAGCAGGAGTAAAGGACTTTATCCATAGCAGACAGAAAGCAATCCTCTTTGGAGACAAAGCTGTTTTGGGTCTTCTCTCTTTCCTGAAAGTTCCTCTGTGGGTTGTTGTGTTTTTCTAAAAAAAATTTACTTTCAGCAAAAAATTTTTTTTCAAAGGGGAACAGGCCTTAGGGGACAAATGTAGAAACACTGGAGAATTTTTGTTTGTTTGTTTTCCTCTTCATTAGTTAATCCTGATAGTTTATTGGGTATCGAGCGTGCAGAGGAAAGGCCTAGAATCGAATGACAAAGAAAGACAAAGGACTGAAGAAACAGCAGATACTGTGTATCATGGAAGCTTCCCAGCCGAGCGAGTCGCCCTGCACGCGCAGGACTGGCAACCCCCAGGGTTTTAGAGATCAGCTTTGTTTCAGACTGACAGATGCCCGCTCCTAGCTAGGAAACTGCATAACAGCTCTCGTGTTGAATCTCAAGTTACCACAAACTCCTGGGAGGGAAAGAAGAAAAACCAAAGCCCTACATCACACCCACTCTTGCATAGAGCGTTTGCAGTACAGTATGTGGCGGGGTGTTCCTTTCCTTTTGAACTGGAACACAGTGTAAACCAAGACGAGGAGGCACAAGGCCAGGATGCAGGGGATGACGATGGCTATGGCTTTCACAGTGCTGGCTGTGTTGTCCAGTTTGATGACAATGTCAACGTCATCTTGAGGGCTGTGTCGGTCTTTGTCTCGGTCTGTTGGTCCATCACAACCCATAAAATCCTTGAGGATGGATCTGGGGTAGCCAGGTTCCACCCTGAGCATCTGGTTATTGAATTTCCAGTACTCTTTTCCTTTGTAGAAATATGTGAAGCCTGAGGAAGGAAAGGGCAATTATTTTGTAACAATAATTACTTTGCAAAGCAAATTGTTTTATGACAATGAGAGTCAAAAATATCCATGGGCCTTTCAAATCCTCTGGGCACATTCACTTCTTTCCCGTGTCCAGAAAATCTTAAAGCCTAAATTTCTTATTTGAATAAGCTAGGATTTTATTTTCCTCGCTTCTTACAAAAATAAAAGAAATTCCAGAGGATATGAACTCTGGGGGCATGTTTTTTTGTCCAAAATAAAACAACTAGAAAATCCAGCTAGATCTTTAGAGCTCAAGAATCCTTAAAGCCAGATTTTGGGATACTGTGAAGCATCCCTACCCCTTTGAATATCAGAAGCAAACTGCAATACTATCCTAGTCAGGAATGAGGCGTAACCCTCTTCAGTGTCACTCAATCTACTGCCCTACTTTGGAAGAAGGAAATTAGATGGAAATTCTCCTTTGCCAGGAGAAAACAGGTGTACCCAGGTTCAAATTTTCTGCAGGAAACTGGTACTTGATCATTCAGGTGCAATTCAATGTAATTACCAAACATGCCAAAATGCAGAGAAACTGCCTGCCTGCCAAAAACCTACATTACTTTGTAATGTAGCTGAAAAACGGCATTGATCTGGCATGACATAAACCTTCAGGATGGATGTACTTCTTCCTACAGTTTATGACGTGAATGCAAACAGCTGAGTTTTGCCTTATCTTTGCTTTATAGACCTCCACTTTTTTTTTTTTTTTTTTTTTTTTTTT
>VZSV01000007.1:11396563-11411947 GCA_013398735.1 Nothocercus julius | reverse complement strand
AAAATAAAAGGAACACACAGTAGTTAGGATGCTTGGTTACAAAATGCCTTCTATTCTGACCGGAACAAAACAAATATAGGACTATAATTCTTTAAATACAATGCAGTTTTAAAATATTAGCGTAGAGAGTTCCTTAAAGTAATCTGCAGTTTAAATGAAAAATATTATCACAGGCAAAATTTCAGTATTTGAGCCACAAGGTACCCTACCTATGTATTTCACACAGCAACATGTGGATAAGAAAGCACTGCATGAAACAACCCTGAATAAGAACTCCAGCTTTGACAATCATGTTTACAGCTATATTCTGCTATGTATATAGTGATCATTATATACACATGTATCTCTCACATATCTGTATCTCTGTTCTAATATATATAGAGAGATTATATACACATACATCAGTTGTGTCATATAAATCAGAATACTGACATTAGTTAGTATCACGTGGTATTATACACTGAAATATCAGATGAAAAATATTAAGATTGAAGCATTACAGGAACTAGCAGGCCCTATAGATTCAGAATCTTCAGTCAAAACACATTTTGCTCTGCAAAGCCATGAGGGCAGTTTAAGTTTTCTGTCACTTTGCTGAGGTGAGACCCAGGACAGTGTGGCCAGCAGCAGCTGCACAGGGGCTGCTACAGGTGAAGGAAGGGGAGTGCCAGACGCTGAGCACTTTTAGTGCTTCTTGTTGCAGAGAGATGATTTGAGCTGACCTTTGGAAGCAGTTCCCTTTAACCTGCCTGACTTTGTCCTGCAGCAATCCAGAGATGCTCCCCCAGGTGTTTAGAGTGGAGCCAGGCTAGGTAGGTGCTCTGCGGGAGCGCAGAGGGGCTGAGCAGTCCCTAACACCTCCAAGAGCAGCTCGCACTAGGACTGGCAGCAGTTCCAGGGGTAAATCGCGCCATGGGCTTATCACACGGGCAACCTTTCCCCTTTCTTCTCACCAAAATTGCCCTGCTGACCCCTCACTGCAGCCAAATTTCTGACTTTCTAAGATGCTCTCCATCTGTAACCTGGAGTTATTTATTCTTTGCTGCTTCCCAAGAGCTCCTGCCACAGCACTACAACAAGATTCCCTTGCAGGAAGCAGCATAGCAGGTTTCCAAGGTGTGTCTGACTCTGCTTCTGGGACACTGAACAAACTAGGATGCTGGCAGCAGTACCAAATTTTATTATTATTTTTTTATTTTTTCTTAGCCTCTTAGTTATCCCAGTGTTTGTGGGTAGTAAAAGAAACCTCATCATCTATGAGCAGGCATACTGCAGGTGTTAATTTACACAGACTACAAAATAAGAAGGTAAGGGAATAAAAAAAAAGTTCTTTAAGATGATTTAGTTTAACTGGACAACATGATTTTAAATGATCTTCTACAAGGCTACTCAGTAAAAGCTCCACATCAGTTCTGGTTCTACTCAAAGAAAGAAAAATGGTTTGAGGCAAAATATAATCAAATTCTTTCCAAGAAAGCTGTGGTACTCTCTTACACCTACTTTTGTTTCTTTCTCTCTCCATACAAACAACAGTAGGGATGGGAATTGTTTCTTAAGAGAGATCCATCTTCATTATTTCAAAGAACACCTCTTAGTGGTCTTCTAGAAAACGTTATAGCATCATTCCTGGTCCTCCTTTCTGCCCCTGGGCCCTGGTACCTTATCTGGGAGGCCCTGCAGTGTCCTCCCTTCCTTCCACATCCTCCCTGATCTAACACCCAGGTTTACCACCCTCCATATTTTAATACTCTTAGGAAGACAATTAAAGCTAGTGGGGGGCAAAAAAGAGAGGAAGTAGGTTCAATATAACTTTGGTCTTTGCTGCTTCAGGAGGGAGTGTTCTCTTCCTGCAGATCTCATGCCCACTGATCTGAGTGTTAGCAAGATCATTTTCATGGGTAATAAGAGACACACATACTTGATCTCAGTACTGACACCTTATTCCGGGCAATCCAATCGAGACACGAAAAAAATGTATATATATCCATATATGTGTGTTATATATCATTTGAATGTAAGTCTTCACAAATATGTCTAACAAGCAATGAAGGAAAAATAGCAGAGGTTATATGCATTATGTATATATGTGTATACATAATGTTTGCCTCATTTCCACATATATATGCATATTTATAAACAACAGTCAGCTATTGAGTGTGATATATGCAGAATGTCATCTTGCCTGACCTACTTTCCTGTTAACAACAAAACAAAACAATCAAAAAGAGCATAAAACCCCCCCACACTCCAGCCAAAATGCCAGAATACAGAGAGCTTCTGTTTTGGGATGAAACAGGTACAAAGCAAGGAATTAATTAAACTTTTTTTTTTTTTTTTTTTTTTTTTTTTCTGAAAAAAAAAATCACATCCATGCTAAAGTAGTTATTCAAGTTATAGGATGGAACAGAAAAGTATTCAAGGTCTATATAGTGCAAGAAGGCTTTTTTTATCTACCTATCTAAATGAAATGAAAATAATATGGCAATATATATGTGTGCTGTGTTTGAGGTGAGCGCAACAAGCCCCAAACCTACTAATAAATTAGCTGTGCATGCTGTATACAATTCTTCCAACAATGGCAAGCAGTGGCAAATTCATATGTTTGTCCACAGCAAGGGGAGCTAAGCTCCATGCAACTGTGGTCTCTGCTGGCAGCCTGGTAGCAACCCTTGACAGTAATTAATTCATCTAAAAGGGAAGAGCTTGGTTTACTCTCATTCATTTGGAGGTGCAACATGTTGCTGCATGTGATGATCCATCTTGGTCCAGGTAATACAACTGCATGCTAAGATCTTGGTGATCTGCATTTCTGCATCATTGATTTATGACATTTTCAGTTTACATAGATTCTCGAGGATATTTCTGCTCAGATAATCGAAGGTCTTGCTTCCCTGTTCTTGTAGTTCAGAAGGAAGGTAACAGCTTCAAAGCTGTATAAACAGCCAGCACCTTGGCAATTCAAATAGAGATAAACTCTGGGTAGGGAGCTTGTTTTAAGAAGTACTGTAATCCAACAGAGTACAAAAATAGTGACGAAAATTAAGGAAAAAAAAAAAAAAAGGAAATTAAGGTTATTATACTAAATTTCAAAGCCTGCATCTTTCTTCGTGTTAAATGATACAATCAAACAAACATTTCCATATTCACAACTGTGAACTCTACAGCAGGAAATATTTCCTCTGTTCATAAAACAAGAATTCATCCCCTGCTTAACCTTATCCCTGTAACACGCTATCTTACATAAAGGGTGTTTCTAAATCATTAAAAGTGGGATGTGTTTGCATACCATTTTCTTTGTGGACAAAGGCTCCTTGAGGAGATTCTGGGATACCTTTCCAGATTGTGATTGGTTTGGGATAACCAGGGTCCATGGATCTCATTTCTTCACTGTACCTCCAGTACCTGATATTTTGTAAGATAAAAAATAAGGAAGAGCATTTTTAAGAAAGCAGGTGAGTAAATTACTTTTTTTTTTGTTTGTTTGTTATCTTCTACGATTTGCTACGTGTAGTGGCCATAAATGGCAATTCTTGACTTCTTCCCCTTAGAGAAAGTGTCAGATAAATTAAATCTGTATGATGCCTGAACGACTGTTTCATGTAAGCACAAAGAAGATCAAAGATTTTTCCACTTTGACAACTAAATCAGCATGCATCAGTTATAATCAGAGCTTTTCTGATTCCTAGGGCTTCTGCACAGCAACACAGAGGCGTAATATATGCAGAAAAGGTATACACAAATGTTCTAGCTAATATTTTAATCTCAAAAAAAGACAATAGATTCAAGTCAAAATACAGAAATTTAACTTTATTACTTACGTGTATGCATTATAGTAGTCCTTCATTTCACTATAATTAACTAGGTTTGATATAATACAAAATTATTCTGTGCTTCTAAACCAGTCGGCCCTTCTCCAGTTTAAAAAGCCTCAACATGCAAATTCTAGGCAACCTGAACTTGTGAGAATTTTAAACAAATAACTGTTTTTATTTACACGTATAGAAAATATTAATACTTTCTTTACATGCTTATTCAGATGGCTGAATTGTTGTGCATATATTTTATAAGCTGTGTAGTCCTAAATATTATCATACTATATCTCTGTATGTATATTGATATATATTTGGGATGGTCATTTCATATTTAGATTTGCTCCAATAAATTAGTGGACAATTTTTAATTATTTATTTTATGCTTCCTTTGATTAACATAAATAAGCCTGAATGTTGCATTTTTGAATGTCTGCTCCCTAATATTGAATAGTTGCTCATTATGAGAAAAATCAAATATATCTTCCTGCGAACTGTTGGAACAATGGCTTTTGTGTATTTTTGTGGTTGTTAAGGAAATACAGTGATGTTCTATATATGTTCCCTTAGTACAGTGTATGTAAATATCTGTGAGTGCTGTATTTTGGAGAAGCTTAATAAAATCTAATGAAGAGAGCAAAGCTTCCTATATATGTTTTTGAGAGCCCATATATACCATTATTCCATTTTGTAGAGTTATTAAACAAAAGCCTTTGGAACAGACTCTATGAAGAAGTGCAAACTTTTCTTAGAGAATTGTCTTTAGGACTCATTTTTACATATGTGAAAGATCTTGTAAAGAAACTTCCACTCTCCATTTCAATACAAAATTGAGAATGTGGTCACTGATAAAAACTTGACCCTATTTTTGACTTGAATTTGTTTGACTCCAGCTTTTAGATATTCTTGTTATGATCATTCCTGATGTACTAAAGAGTCCCTAAGTGGATGGTAATTTGTCCCTATGAAGGTACTTAGACACTCTAATCAAGTCACCTCTTGATCTCCTCTTTGAAACCTAAATGGACGGAACTACTCCATATTTCTCCCTGTGAGGTGTTTCCCTGACTTTCAACTGCCAGGGAAACTAAAAGTGCCAGATTTCAAGTGGGTTAAAAGTTGCTAGTAAGTGACATAAAAATACTTGCTTTTATTTTTTGTTTCATATGAATAAATTACTTGCATAGCCTCATTTCTTAATTTAGTAACATATGCACCAGCCGCCCAAGCCATGTTCCTCATACTGAAATGCAACATCTTTCAGAACTTACAAGGAGAAAAAAAAATAAAATATCTGTAAACAAACCTCTGAAATCAGTATTATCACAGCTAGTCCTTATATATCTTTTGACTCGGCATTTCTTCAGTCTTAGTTTGCATTTTTTTTCCACATTTGCCTGCTCTCTGATTCTCTGTTTCTTTTACTATTTTCTGAACTTAATATTCTATTTCCTATTTTCTAACTGCAACAGTATTTCTTTTTTCTCAGCTTCCCTCCAGCCCTCTTTACCAGCACTCCTTATTTTTTCCTTCATACTTCATCTCCTCATTTTTCCTTTCACTCTTCCAAATTTTTCACATTTATTGAGAACCTTCTTTTACTACTTATGTAAGGACTTTTGGGATACTATCTTTTTACAGTCTGTGCTGGGATAAGCATGTCTAGGAGGCAGGGAGAAGCTTGGATCAGTTCTCCTCAGCATGCCACATGTTCTCAAGCAGACTTCTCAATGATTATATGAGTCCTTTGAGCTTCACCCACTATATGACATGCTGGAGACAGATAGGATAATAGATAAGACAAATGAAAATGTACTTTGTGGCTTTAAAGAAAGATAATTTGGAAAATATTTGCTAAATAAGTTTCCTTTCCTGTATCTAATCTTGTTTACTTTTCAAGACTCTAAAACACTGGATGACTAAGTTTTTTTTTTTAAAAAAAAAAGGAAAAAGATGCTCATTTAAGCTCTAAAGAGTAAAAAAAAAAAAAAATGCTGCTTATGCCAGACACGGGCCAGACAGGGGCATAAACAAGGCCGTGTGTCAAGAAGCGCAGCAAGTCTATCATCATTTTGTCCTAACTACTGAATTTTGGTAAGAGAAAAATGATAGACTGCAAAATGTGTTTTCTGTGGTCTTCTGTCTCTTTTACTTTTGTGCAGTTATTGGGAAGAACTATCTTTAATGGAGCATTTCAAATGTTAATATAGGTCGCTTTAGACATATGAATATTAGAATATCATTTATTTTTTGGACTTCAAAATCTTTTTGCTGTGATTACTCATGTTATAGCTGATATTTGAAATGTTGTATTGTTTTGCTCTAACTGATTCTTATTTATACCACTGTTCTAAGACATTTAACCATTTCTAGATTCTGCCTGGGAGCTCTTTTCCTACAATCAATACAAAATAAGCGTATAGTTCATGGAGTTATCTAAGGGGAAACACACTTTCCTATTTTGACACTGCAGTAAGTTGTGATTCCCTTTCTTTGCTGCCTCCTGCCACCCAGAAGTTGCATTTGTATTAGGCCCTCTCAGGAAAAAAATGCACCGTCAAAGGAGACTTGCACAAACAACTAAAACAAGCAGCAAAATTCAACTCTAACTTACATTAACTGCAAACTGTGATGTAAACAATACTCATGAGAAGCTTAGTGCTATTATTCCCACTGGAGGTCAATATCCTGTAATAGCTCAATTCTCTCTGCAAGGTTCATGTTCTTCGATCTTCTTCCTACATACTGTATTGCATTTATATCTTTCAGAGTTTCATCATGCTTGTTAGCACTAAGTAGTAGCTTATCTATCAGTAGATGTTTTCTCTGATATCTCTGTATCTCTGATAGTTTTTCTTGTTTTTGGTTATAGCCACTATTATTTTAGGACCATCTTGGTTATAAGTAATTGTGCATGCAAACATAGAAGGACACTACTGAATCAAGCCTAAGGAAAGCACAGTTCACATAATACTCATACTGTAAATATTTCCCCAGAAATATGAGGTTGCACAATTATTATTGGAGAATGAACTTTTGAAAAAAAAAATATTCAGACACAGGAAACAAATTTTGCAACTGACAACAACGGAGACTGATTTCTTGAAATGAGTAGCTTTCAAACACTCCAAATATTTTACTTAATTATCTACTTTTCTCATCAAGAGTGTTGGAGACATTTTTAAAAAACAACAATAATAAGACTAAAACTGGTTGTGTCAATCTGTAATGTATTCTTACAGTGCTGATATAAAATAATCAACAGGAGCTTGCTAAGTGTAGTCTATTAAATTCATTATTTAGATCCAAGAATACTGACTCAGAATACTAAGTAAAAACAGTAGTAACCAGTAATAACAGTAACAGTAGTAAACTTCTCAGTGCTAACAGAAAGATTACAATAAGAAAGAATAATATGTCTCTCAGCACTCAAAGTTTGCACAATGACTCATCAATCAACAAATATAATAATATCCTGTACAATCCATCCTTCAAAAAACTTCAAGGGCTTCACAAACCAATGAATTCTCTTGACATGTCTATAAAGGAGATGAAAATTCTTTCCCTCATTTTTTTGCAGATGGGGAAATGAAGATTCAGGGTACTAAGTGACTACTATAAGTTTTTTTTTATGGTTGGAACAGGACTCAGATTTTATCATTTTTCTTCCGTGTTTTATTAATCATTAAAGATAAGTGCCCCTTCTGATGGGAACTGTAGGCTTTATTTAAAATAATTCTTAGGGATCAGATTATAAACTGCTCAAATAGCTCTTTAGCTTCCTGTTGTATATGCCATTTCCCTTTCCTACTTCATTCTAAACAGTAGCAGAAAAAACATTTCCATTATCTTAAAACTTTGGGCTCATGCTTTGCCTGCTTATGTCCTAGAGTTTTCAAAATGAGGATAAAAAGGAAAAGACAAGACAGTACATATGACTGAAGATCAGGAATCTACTCAAATAAAATGAAAATGTAAGAAAGATAACTACATTAATTTGAATCCTTAAGTTTAAAAACTGTTGCTTGCCTCTTCTACTAAAAAGGGACACCACATTTCAGTATATTCGCACAAATACAACATAGGTTATAAGAAATATGAAGATAGGAATATGGCCATCTATGCAGGAGAAAGTAACTACCCTCACAGAAAATAGTGAGCTATTTAAATAGATTGACTTCCTCTTCTCCAAAACAGAGAAAAAGGTTCACACGCTTTTCTTGATATCTACCAAATTGCTTCCAGGATTCCCATACCAACCTATCTCCTTTGAAGAAGTAGGTTTTCCCAACGTCCTCCCACCAAATTGCTGAATCAATCCCATGAGAAGGAATTCCGCTTCCAAGTGTTATCAAATCATGAGGATACCCTGGCTGGAGAGTAGTGTCCTTGAAGACCCAGAACTTGTTACCTGTACAAAAGCATATATACACATACACGTGTGTTAATCTTCAGAACTCTTAGTATTCAAATTAATATACCTTAAAAAAATTAGAAAGACTCCCGACGGGAGTTTGATTCTGCTAATCACACTACGATAAAAAAATGTCCTATTGCTGCAGAGTATGCAAAATAGATTGAAATATTTCTCAAATATACCTTGCTTTTACAAAGTACCTTTCATTCAATAGGACCAGAGGATTTTCAAACCACCTGTATAAGGATCAAACCCAGAACGAAGAACGAAGTTATCTCAAGGGTGTCTGTAGATGGTAATGAAATCCATTTATAGCAATGCTACATAGCAAATTTAATTTTCATATAGGAATAAAAGTGAATTTTATATATAATGGCGTAAGAAAAACAAATAAAAAGGTGGAAAATACTACCCTCATGCAGACTACATACTTTTATTACTCTGTTTTCTCATTTTCCTGAAGAAGTTGAACTACTTACACAGGATATACAAGCACATTCTGAAATTATTGTAGAACTTAAAATTTTTTATATATCACTTTTTTTTTTTTTCCCTTGAGGGTGGCCTAAAAACAGCAAACTGAGGTTTTAGTACCCACAGGTGACATCCTTATGCTAATCCTTAATGGAGGAGTTGCCTTTACTACAAGTGGAAATAAGATTTAACCTTGCGGTTGGGAGTCATTCAGAAGGACCTATTTTACTCATCACATACTGATACTACCAGGAAGTTGCATGACTTTACGTCCAAATGTCTATGCAAACCTCAGATTACCTAAACTGCTTTAAAACAGCATCTGGGTCCATCTTGCACAGCAACGCTCAGTGATTGAATCCCTACTTTTGTAGTTACATTCAATCTAGCCGAATATACTGTCTATATAGGGGTACGTCTGCTACAAGCATAGCAATGGTCGCACCAGTGTTTTTGCAGTGCAGCCTTCCCTGTACCTCCTTTGCATAAAGCTGTTTCCTGCGCTCTCTTTCTCAGTGGGACAGTTTACCTCACCAACAGACAACAAGTGTTTCGCATGTTCTGTTTGCTCTGGCTTCTCTAGCTTTCTAGCCAGCCTCTTCCTCACTTAACACTTCCAGAGATAATCTCACCTGACTCCTCAACCCTTATTTAGCCTTTCATCTAAAACTTTCCCCCGGAAAACGTCAACGTTTTGTCTATGTTGTCCTATATTCCTGCAACTATTTTCTGACTTTTATGTTTTTGCTTCCTTGTAGTTTTTCTTCAAAATACGCTGCTAGTAGATTCTCTTCAGGAAAGACTTATCTTCTAATTTCCAACAACTTCAACAGCAAAAAAAAAAAAGCCAATGGAGATCCTCATAGGCCTCCTAGCATTAGAGAAAGCGGTAACATTTGTAGTTTAGTACTTCTAAGTCACAGTGATGTTCTTTCTAACCTGGACTGTAAGTTCTAATGCATAGGAACCATATGTGTATTTTATCTCTTCAAAGCACTATCTTCATCTATGTTTCTAAAAAGCAGTGCCATTGTTAACAGCAGTAACGTTGCAAAGAAAGATAATCTTTGACATCATATTATCCCTTCCAAATTGCATCACAGGAAGGTCTAAGGAAAGTCAATGAACAAATACATACACACATACACACACACACACACACACACACACACACATATACATATATACACATATGTATACACGAAGCCTGTTGGATCTTGCACTTTGGTTCATCCAGTGTTGTTTAGAATATGATTTTTAAAATAGTAGTGGAAAAGTTTGAAACTGTATTTGCTCAAATGTGCTTAGACAGAGATCCTTATACTATATGAAAGAGGAAATCATGGCTGTTCATGTTAGTCACTATATTTAAATGTAAGACTAGGCAGATCATTACGTGAGCACACTTAGGAGGTGAAGTCGCTGTGTCATATAAACATTTATAAGGAAATGTAATTTCACACAAAGGTCTAGGATCAGATGTATGCCAGAGTCACCAGGATGGAAAATCCAGAGAGCTGTTTCGCTGTTGGTTTTATATTTTAGGTATCCTTCAGAAGTATTAAGCATTTTTTTAAAAAGACTTTTAGTTTTTCTTTTTAACTTTTTTTTTTTCTTTTTTTTAATCTCCCTGAATGTACTCTAGCAATTTAAAGCATGCTTCCATTTTATCTCAGTTTTAATTAGGTGAGGGGATATAGTTTCGATCTCTCCCATGTTTCCAGAGTAAATCTTTTTATCAGCTGCTTTACAGCTGCTTTTCACCTCCTTCCAAACACAGCCACTACAATTTGCTCGACAGATCCATCCTGTCCCCCCCTGGCCAGTTGAAGGGAGAAAAACTTCAAAGAATGTGTATGTAGAGAGCCATTTGAAGCACTGAAAATAAAAGGGACATGGATCTATGAAAAGAAGTCATGAAAAATTAAGGTCTGTGCTGACCTTGGATCAAGGCCAATGCTAACCTGATTTTACCTTTACTATGATTCCCTACAAAACTTGCATATAAGGTCTGATAAGTGCCAGGGCCTTTCTTTGTTCCTCCTCTCACATGGGCTTTGCTGGTTCACATAAGCAGGGACAGAACGCTTCAGATGGTAAAGGCGTTTTCAAATGCAACGATAAGCGGCATTTGATAAGAGGAATTATGCGCTTTGGACCTTACTAGTTGGTACTTATGGTGTGAACAACAGATGGCATCCAGTGAATGATATTGAGCCAGCTCATTTCTGCTTCAGAAGATCATTCAAAATGACAGCTGTTGCACAGCATCAAGAGGCATATGCTGTGATGTATGTAACACCATTACCTTTTTATGTGCCTCACAAGGAATAAAAGCAAAAGCAATTGTTAGGAGTTGATCATTACCAGCCATACCCAATGAGTCAAACCCTGCTACTAACAAGATCAGGTTATACAAAAATAAACAGGAGATAAGCATGCAACATATATATATATGACAGCATCACTGAGCCAGGTATCTGTTACATATGCAGATATGCTGCATTTGTACTAAGGGCACACAGGAAAATAAAGCGTAGATGTGGGAAGCCAAGAGTGAAGTGAAGTTAAATCCTTCTTAGCACTGTTTCTTACTGTAAAGCTAATTCTTTTTTTCAGGTAAACAGAGAAAAGTAAATTTAACTGCATTTTATTAAGGCAGTAGGGCATTGCGAGCTTTAACATATGTGGGCAAGATTTCTTTGATTCCAAGTAGAGGAAAGTGTATTAAACATTTGCATTGGAAGATATGTTTAATCTGCTAAAAGTATGCTGATTTTTAATGGGAAGGACTGTATATAAAAAATACAAATGTCCCATCTGGTTGCCAGCTTTCACTTTGGGTTTTCTTTTTTTTTTTTTTTTTTTTTTTTCAGTTTAGCTTCTGTCCCTCAGCTGGAGGGAACTGAGTGGTTGTTGATTACAGAAGGATTTCAGAAAAGTCTCAGCAATAATGAGAAGCTTTCAGACTCAGAAACAAATTTTAGGAGTGGAAGCTGCCATTCAGTTTTAAATTTATGCATCCTAAAATGGATAGAATAGGATGGTGAAGTCAGTATGCTTTGATTTAGCTTGTAACCCACTTCCACTAGTAAGTTATTAGTCAATGAACACATTTCATTAATTGTGATTATAACGAAAATATAGAAAGACTACATGACAACACTAGAATAATAAGAGCTTGATCCTTCTAGGTACCTAAGACTTATTCAAAGTCCTAACCTACCACCTCAGCAGCAACAAGCGCTGTGTTTATTTGAAAAAAAGAAGTGTTTTTAAGGTCTGGATAGTAGATTTGTTATTCTCATAGAACTTAGTAAAGCTTCATGTTTCATGAAGTCCGGTCAACCACTAGAGTGTTTCATCTCTGCATTTATTCCCCAGTGTAAGGTCTAATACAACAACAAGCAAAGCGGTAAGGTCACAAGCTGAGAATGAAGCAAGAGGTAAGTAAGTCAAAATGTCTTTGTGCAACAGTGTGTTGTTAAATAACATCAGTGTAGGGAAACAATTAAGAAGGATGAACTGTGACTATTTGGATTCAATTATTTGAAGACTCTCAATATCTAACACTGACATTTTAAAAACTGCTGGAATTAAAGGGTATCGGTATTGTCTACATATACTTCTCTTAAAGTGTTGAATATTTAGTTCCAGAGAATGTAATTACCTACTGAGTACTACAAATAACTATGCAGTCTTTATCTATAGTTACAGGTACCTTCTTCTATCTACATATCTATTTCATCTACAGTTCCTCCTTTGTATATTCAAAATGCTCAGTATTTGTGCTCCTAGGTTGTTAGCAACCAAGTTTCTTTGTTCCTATTATGTAATTACATGTGTGGTCTGCAGGACCTGTGCGAGATATAGCACAGCAAACAGTACAGTAAGATCTATTCACTATGTGTGAGCCAAACTCAAAATTTCTAGGTACCATATTCATTTTAAATCAATTATATTTCTGGTTTTTCATTTTTAAGTTTTTATTTTCTCTGCTGTTCTCTCTTAACTTTAGAGTTTCAAGCCAGGATTAAGTCTCTTCATACTAGTGTCCCTTAATTTACCATTCATACTTCTTTTTTCTCATTATCTCCCTCCTATACCTTAACTCTGTCAGTTTTCTGGTCCATGACCAAACACAACAGTAAGTCTATTTTTCAAAATAAAACTGTCAGGTAGTATGGTAAGTGCAGTTGAAAATTATGATGGTGGCACTAGTAGTATGAGTTTTACAGCAGCTTTTCTATTGCTACATTTGGTTTACCATAACATTCAACAGTGCAGATGGCTTGACAATTTAATTTTTAGCACCATGCAAATTCCCACAGGTGCATAGAATAAATTTTACTATTCAAATTTCCTCATTAAAAAAAAATCTGTTTATCGTTCTGGTACCATCTTCTTAGCATGGACACCAGTAGTGAATAATAACAAGAACGTAAACATCTGCTTTTTATAAGCAGCCATCACCAGATTGCTACGTACTTTACGATCATGATGAGGCACAAGGAGACAGGTGTATCAAGATATCCAAAATGTGCAAGTATCTCACTGCAAGCATGCTACTGATTTTTTATAATGGTGTCTCTATGTGTAAATAAATATTATTGAAAAAAAAAAAAGTTATGGAACTAGTTAAAAATGGTGCAACAAAACAAAAAGAAATGAAACACAAAAAAAATGAAAAACTGAGGAAGAGATTTGCTCCAACAGGCTGGAACTTGATTGAGCAGAGGCAACTAACACATGATATATGATCTCAGAGGCTCCTCAGGTATTCACAGGAAGTAATTCTGAATGGGTATAAATGTACTGACAGAAAGGTTTTATTAGCGTAAGTTAGGAATGACTACATTTCTCATATGTAGCAAAAACACAGCCTATGAAGATTTTTTTCAAAGGAACATAAATAAATACTCCATCCTGAGCTGTTATCACCAGATCATTTGCATATGGCCTATATTTTATAACACAGCTCTTCTTTACAAAACATTTACAAAATGTTAGTTTTAAACATTTTTATACTTGTGCTGTATTTTATTTCTACTGCTGCAGAGCAGAACTCTACTAATACCATGAATCCAACTGTACACATGAAGGGAAAAAAAATAGCATTAATAACAATAAAAATGTAGGAAAGATCTAAACTTGTTTTCTCATTTAAATAAACCATTTTTATGATGTCATATGCTGTATGTAATGTTATTTTCCTTAAGATTCACACAAAAAACTACAATTTCTCTATTGTGAAACATAATGTTCATCTTTATTGTACTGCTATGTAATGTTTCTTCATGTTATTAAACATTTATCATTTAGCATTCTTAAGGTGCTAACATTTCCATAGTGAATGAAATATGACTTCTATCTCCCTTTTAATAATTCTGCCTGCAAAAAGCTCATTTTTCATGTAGTAAATTTAAAAACATTTTTCTGCCTTTTTGTAATGAGTTAGCAAGTCAGTCTCTCACAACGCAAATACTTAGATGAATATTTTTACAAATATTTGTTCAATTTCTCCTTTATCCCTAAAATTACTTACAATCTTTACAATATTTTTCATGGTTTTCACTCCAATGAAGAGATTTCATTGTTAAATGGGCATCTATTTAACACATAGGATAATTTTCTCATTAAATCTAAATTAGATTCATTTTAAGAACTTTATTTTTAAAGAACAGCTGATGCTTAAAATGAAAATTTGAAAAGGATGATTAACAACAATTCATTCCACATAACATTTTTTCTAGAGTTTATGCACCTTTAAAATAGCAAAAATACTGCTGAAAATATAAAACATTTCCATTAAAAAAATTTATTAACAATTCATTTCCCATCTGATATATGTTACAAAAAAAAAAAAAAAAAAAAAAAAGTCTAAATGTGCATCTATATGGTGGTATATTATCACAACTGAAAGTATTGAGGAAATTCTTCCTTTTAGTAAAAAGACTTAGTTTTCCTTACCTTTAAAGAAAACAAAATTCCCTTCACTGTTTTCATAAACTGCATCAATGTTCGAAGGCAGTCCCCTCCAGAAGTAGGTAATCTGCATGGGGTATCCATCCATCACCCTGTTGTTTCTCACACGCCAAAACCATTGATCCTGGAAACCAAGCAGATGAGTCTCTTACTATACTCTGAGACATTTACATATGTTCAGCTACTGTCTTGAAAACAGCGAGCAGCCTATCCCAGCGTTTTAAGAAGATGACCTGCAACCATTTGCATAACCATACTGGTGTTTGCATTCATGCCACCTCCCTACGTTGCCCGTGTGTCAGAACTAGTTGTTCCTAAGGTTGGGATATGTTATCATGTAAACCACGTGGTGTAGATAACTTTATGTAGAGCATGCAGCATGCTGCACATGATTGTCAGCCCACTACAATTCAAAGACTGACTGCAATGCTTTTAGGCTGAACACGATACATATGTGTGAGGCCTGTATAGTAAGATTACAAATAAGCTTGTGAGGATCAATTCATTCTGAAAGTCATTTTTCTGCAGTGACGGTAAACTGAGAGAAGGGCTGGATTAATTAAATATTTTCATTTTTTATATACTTTTTTTTTTTTTGTTATCAGTAATGATATTATATAAAACAAACCGAAAAAAAACCCAAATGATACAGAAAGTGCTATCCTGTCAGATCTCTATCACAGGAGTTTTACGCAGGGG
>VZSV01000007.1:11373950-11389763 GCA_013398735.1 Nothocercus julius | reverse complement strand
TTTTTTTTTTTTTTTAATTAAAAGAAGTATTAGCAAATTGTCAAAAGTAGGAGGAAGTAAAATAATTTCCATTTTCTAATGAAAAGACTTTTAGGCCTAAAGCAAGGATTTCAGAAATGCAAAGCAGGAGGTTATGTGGCTATAAAGAAAACTCTTCGGAATGAAATTAAAGGATATTCCACAGTAAAGGCATTTTTCACTTCACTTGTATTTTATGCTTTGCAGCTTTTATTTGCTATTTGTATTCATCTGATTTATTCTCTTTTCAACTGGGATGGGGATCTTTTCTCAACCGAGTCAGAATTCTGACTTTTTTCATTGATTTGCTAACAGAGTGGTATATGACTTGGGGAAAAAAATCACTACTTAACTATAAACGTTACCCAATTGCAATACCTTTACATGGCACCTGTATTTCATTTAATTTAAAAAATGGTAAGACAGATTCATTTGTTTTAGAGAGAAACAAAACACAATGTTTGTATTTCTTACTATTGCTCTAAGATTCCAGAATAAAGGAATAAGTGTAATTCTTATGTTATCATTGTATGACAACTCTGAAATGCTCAATATCATAACCTTTGGTCAGAATTTCTGATTTTATTACCAATATACAAAGAACAAATGAAATACCTGACAGTCAACTCTGCAAGAATTATAATTCTTCAACAAGCTGTCAAAAACACCCACTCATATTTAAACTAGATTCTGTAAATCAATCTTTGGTGGTATATTTTTCTTATCTGAAAGACAACATTCTTTTCAACTATTTCAGAGAGGTGTTATTTTGTCTGAAGTGAGCAATATAAAATGGTTATAAAACCATTAATTTTCTTTTAGAAAAAGAGGGAGGATTTGACTGTGAAGTTTATTCTGGGAAATTTATACTGAAATTTTGCTAAATATATTGCAAAGGTAATTTGCAATCTAAGGTAAATTTGGAGGAAAAAAAAAAAAAGAGTTCAGTACTGTGATCCTCTTCCTAAACAAAATACAGTAGAATATTAAGCATAGTATTTTATGCAATTTGATCATTTGCTCTGCAGACAGGAGTTTAGACCTCTATTTGGTTAATTATAAGTCTATCCAAATACTTTGTGTGCATCCTTGAGTACTGGATAACGTAAAACAAACAAACAAACAAACAAAAAACAACAGCTCTTAAAAGTAGATCTAGCACTCAGAGAAGCATATAAAGGGACAGAGACCATTAGAACTTTTTTTTAAAGAAAAGACGCTTGCCACTTATCATACAGACCTGCAAGAGAAATTACCCATTTAAATGAATAACCATGGTTATAGTTTTTTTTTTCAAAGCAGTACCACATTTTAAACTTTAGTTCTTCAATGTTGCTTCTCACCTGAAGTGCAATGACTAACTATATGATTATTGCTAGTCCTCTCCAATACAGATGAAGATAGGTTTTCTTACAACATTTTCTCTATACTTCAAGCAATAGCAAATTTTTGCTCTGAATTAACCATTTCATTTGAAATTAAACATTTATTAGGACTGATGTTAGTTTTTGGTATTCAAGAGAAGTTCATTAAGAAAGAGTTTGGTGTATCTTCCATTAATATTTAATTTTGAAATATTTTATCTTCATTTTGTAAGAGGTTTGGTTTCTTTAGTAAACGCCTCTTTTTCACTCTTTCAGCTTATGCAAATATATATCCTATCATTTCTTCTCTATCAAATAAAGCTTTTCATAATATATTTTGTGACAACTTTTTATATATATTTTGATGCATATACTTTCGTATACATTAGCCTTTCAGAAAGATTCTGAAGCAGTCAAAAATTGTGAGCATATGTAGGACGCTTTCAGTTCAGCAGAAAACTGTTATGCAGAATACCGTTGGTGACCATCAGTGGCTGGATGACACTTAATTCTCACATCATACATGAAATTTCGCAGTCTCCAAGACTGCTAAAATGATAGGTTTGCATAGGCCTGATGCAGATATCTACCACATACTTCATCACTATCACGTACTTCCAAGAGCGCCTGGCTCTTCCTAGAAAGCCTTTCATGCATGGACTTGTCCAGTTTACCTGCTTGAATTAGAAAGTCTGACAATAAAAGACCTTGTTCTATGATGCAGCTAGATATGGTACTCTGCAGTGCTATCACTTTTCTAACATGCCTCAAAACATATTAATCGTAACTAACCAGACATGAGAAGTATGTCACTAGTGTTTTATCTAGGTCAGCTAGATTATTTTGCAAGGTAACTCTTTTTGGATAGATTTCTCCATTCTCACCTGAAGTCAGTATTTCTGTTTATTCAGATTTTGTTCAAATAACTAAAAACAATCAGACTCCATAAAATGTTACCACAGCCTCATAATGATGGTTCAATCTAAACAAACAGAGAGCCATAAAAGAGATACAACAGAGGCCTCTAAAGACCAAATCTAGGCTTACAGCCAGGAACTTCTGGAATACTCCCATTCCCTCTAGCACTCTGTAGGTAATGGCACATGAACATGAAGTTCTGCACAACACATTTCATCCACCGGATGATTATTAGGCCTTGACAGAGCAGTTGATTATGGTACCCAGTAGTGATTGTACTTTGGAGGCTACAAAAGAAACTGTCAATTTCCTTGATCTTAATTTTGCTGCTTCTAGCAACAGGGAATTCACATGCAAGTCAATGGTTTCCATGTGTTCATGGAGCAATGGTGCATTCAACATCAGAAGACAGAAAAACTGGTATTTTTTAAATAAATAATAAAAAAAAAAGTGAAGTTTTCTTGATTAGATTTGTAAACTTTCTCTTAACTGGAAAAAAAGTTGTGTTCTGGTAAGGTTATCCTATAAATATATTATATTTAAATTGCAAATATTCTAATACAAATTACTAAGAAAAAAGTAATAACACAAATGCAAAAAGCATAAAAATTCCTCATGAGAAATGGTTTGCATTAATACACATCCCTCCATATGTGGTAGCACTCAAACTTTTCATTAGAAGGGATTCTTGATAGATCCATTTGCAGAAATGTAAAGTGGCAAAAATGATCCTTAATACTATTTGAAAGCTCAGTAATACTCATTTTGTAACTTCCTTCATCTCCCAAAGTCACCACTGATACTGTGTGTCACACTCTCCACTTTTCCTTCAGACAAAACAATCCTCTACAGCCTCTTTTACATTTCATTGCTGACAGATTACTGAGAATCTTAGACTATTTTTTTTTCCCTTTAATAAAATTGTCAAAAGGATTTGCAACCTGTAACATTCACCAGAAACAGAAAGGATAGGGGTGTAAAGATCTTTCCAGGTTTCTGTTCCGTATCTGTACCGTATTCCCTACTACCATGCCACACAGCCCTACCCATAATAGCACAGACATCAGACTGGAAATCTCCTTTCTGGAGGAAAATAAGTATACCACCCAAGATCCTATTTATCTTGAACCATGAAAAGAGAGTAATATATATATTTTTTTGTTCTACATTTTTCACTGCAACTTGTATTTTACAGAAAGAGAAAGAAAAAAATGTTTTTTTGTTTTCTGTTTTTTTTTTTTTTTTTTTTTTTTTCCTCATCACTCTGAAATTATTGACTACGCATCTGTAAGGACTATAAATATTTGAAAATAGTCTAGAGTAGTCTCTCCATCTGAGTAAATCTGACCAACGAGTATAATAAAATCAGAATAATTGCTTTTTCTCTACCTGTCTGACCTTATCATATGCAATATGATGCTTTGCCATTTGCCTTTGGGGTGAGAAGACCGTTTCAAACATGCCTGAGTCATCAGGCTCACTGCAATGACTCAGGCACTCCCACAGAAGCAAAAAGGCCAAAGGAGCACAAACCCAACTTCCCATCTCTATTTTTCTCCAGACTTAGGGATCGATTCTGAGTGGAATGGCTACGGCCTTAGATATTAAAAAAGGTCACTGAGAAATTAAGACAAGGTGTGATTTGCTTCATCAAAGTTTCTAGACACAGGCAGGGAAAACACTGAAAGAAGTCATACAGACCAAAAAGTAGGCCAAAAAAAGTAGGCCAAAGCCTTATTTTTTTCTAGTTCCTTTATCCAATATAGATACTATTGGCAGACCAAGAAGACTAGCAAAGTCTAAGTAAAGCACAAAAAGATCCTATCAGTGACAAAGAGTTAACACCTACATAAATAAATATGTGGCTTTTGGACTACAGCCTGCCCAGGAGATCATTTATCACCATTTCCACCTACAGGGAGCTTCTAAGTCCCTCTTGGCTGGGGAAAAATTACCATTCACTCCTGTTAGCCTGTGAAGAATAGAGAGCAACCAACTATATCCAACAAGGTTAACCAAAGCCAGCTATCACAAAACTACTTCTTATCCTGTATGAAAACAGAAAATTAGAAATAGAAAAACAATCGTTAACTGAAAGATTCATAGGATAGGTAAGAAATATTCAAATATTTTACATGCAGTTTTCTTTGCTTTTATGCAGTGATCTTTCTACTTTAGGATGAGTTTTGACATATTTATAGTAATATTGATATTGTATTTTGACTATATCATCTCTAATTTCATATTTCTGTGGTATCCATAAATCCCTTAATGTTTGTATTTCTCTCTCAGCTGCTAGTAGTAAAACATTCACAAGGGAATAAGAAGAAAAAACATATTCAAAGCATGTAAATGAAAACTGGGCAATACTATCCTAAGAGAACAGTAACATTACATAGTTGCAGAGTAACATGGGCGTCAGTGGACAGGGATAACATGACTTGATGTAAACCACAAGGTACATGTCATACACACCAAAAAAAAGCAAAAAGAATTCCGGAGGAAGTACAACCATGAAAACAGCTGCCTCTGTTACTCTCAGATTGACCTTGCTACCTGTGTGAAGACACAAAATAACCACATCCTTCAAACTACATAATCACATAGCCAAATTGTTTGGTTTCATAATCCATGTGCAATCCATATACACAAAGGGCAAGGACTGCCTGCAGGAGGCCTGCAGCAGCCATGCACACCCTGGTGTAGGTGCAGGTTGTGCTCTCCTACCTGCTCACCCCATCTCCCCGACTTCCCTGCAAGGCGCATTGCATGGCTCTTCTGAGGAGACCAAAAGAAGGTGCGGTGCTGTGATGGGTCATATCTGAAACAGAGATGGCTGCAAGAAACAGGAACTAACTTAGGGCAAAAGAATCTCCTCCTGGCTGCAGTGGATTGAGTCAGTCGTTGGAGAGAGTGGACCTGCTCTACCTGAGCGAGCCTCTAGACAGTGTATCCCACTCCTGCTACACAATCAATGCAGCGGAAGGAGAAGAAGACTCTACTTTCCAACTCATCTTAGGGCCATACCATCTCTGTCCACATACTTATACTGATAAGGAATAGATGTGAAAAGACGTACAGCCTTCAAATCTACATTGTTTGGTACCTAAATGGAAGATTTCCGAAATCAAGAAGTAGAGGACATGTAGGTGTTCACATCAGAACCGTGTTTTGCTTGCAAAAAGAACCAGATATTTATAAAAAACATAAGAATTTACTGAATTGTGTACATAACAATCTTTCTAAATTCATACAGGTAGAGAATTCTGCTACACTTCCTTCTTTGTTACCAGTGGCCAGAAGGTTGGCCACTGAATTGTCCTGAAGACCAAAATCTCCCCATCACTTTCCTCCAAATCTAGTTATTGTAACTAGGCAATTAAGGAAATAATTACCCTGAGATAAGTTGAAACTATATAGCTAACTAAACAGGCAGTAGATTAATGACAGGATATTTATAAATCACCTTATGGCTTACAAAAGTTCACACAAGACACATCTACAGGCAACGATGTGCAGACCAAGACATAATCAAATACAACCTATAAGGATACACAGCATGAAGAGAAAACATGTTGCTGTTAATAGGGGCTTGCACATTGCTTGGAGTATGAATGAAGTAATAAACTATGATAGTACCTGATAACATAAGAAAATAGGAGCAGGCATGACATAAGGAACTTTGTAAGTGAGCACATGGGAGTTACTTGGGGTTCAAGCTGCTGAACTGCTAAGTTCATGTTGAAATATGCTGTTTGCTCTCAGTGTAATGCTTGTGATTTATGATACAGTGATAAAAACAAAAGGAAACTCGTGTACCAAATCTAACTTTGAGTAGAATAAGTAAATTTGAGTAAACTCAATAAATCCTGCCTCCCATGGAAGTGGCAGCATTAAGTGAAGATTGTGATGCCCATAAAATTCATGAGTGAGTGGCCATATTCTTGGTGTGACTTGGCATTGGGATTGACAGCACTGGCCAGAGGGAAAAACAAGCCATGAAGGGTGGCACATCCAGCAAAGAGCAGACAACAATGGCTTTAGTCATGACCACACAGATACGAAAATGGTAGATGTTCAACTGGCTTTGCACTGTGGCTCAGATGCAGGGATAATATCATGAATATAGTGAAAAACTAACAGTGAATAGAGGATATTTCAAATTAAAGGCAATTACCGATAAAATCTGGGAGTATACAATCTGAAATCATGGGTTTTAAAGAGTTACCGAGACATCCCATCGAGGCATCAGTGGAGATTGCATGTAGGCACAGGTAAAAGAGGAATGAGTTGAACCCTGTGATTAACAAATTATCCTTTCACTTAATGCAGTCTGTTCTCCTCAGTGGAGATATCACCACTGGACAGATGTGTCCAGTCATAAAATAAAATTGTGCCTGCCTGCCTCATTTCAATTTGCAAGCTGAACAAGCAGGATGATCGAATTTGATATTGTATATGTCTTCATATGCTTGATATTACAATGTAGTCTACCATTTATTGGGTTATTTTACTTAACATACATTACCCCAAATATATAATCTCCCAGTCACAATGACTGGGATATGAATGGGACTTTAACACTGGAAAAATCCTGATTTTGTTAAGCTGAATGGATTTTTTTCATTATTTCAATCGGCCCAAGATTTTCTTCTATTATCAAACACAGCTTACAGAAAGAAAATGCTTCAAAAATATTTAAACCATGACTTATAAAAACAAAGAAAACATAGATTTTTAATAAATATCTATTATGATATTCTGTTATACTTTAGAAGGCTTTGAACTTTTGAATGTTTCATCATTGAAAAAAATATGGATATTGCTCTAAATTATGTAAAACATCAACTTCTTAATAGTGCAGTATTGCACATAAAACAACTAATTCAGAGAAACAAATAAGCTGAGTCTCTTTTCATCTCTGCTAAACATTACGTGCATTGTCAATTCTTTCTTAGCTCCTTGAATGGGCAAAATAAAAGAGGTAAAAAAAAAAAAAAAAAAAAAAAAAAACCACACTAGAACATAAAGTTTTAGCTGTAAATCAATATTAAGCAAATATTTCCAGGGCTGATCCATAGCACTGCTTGAAAAAGCTTATACTACAGGGCATGCCAATTGTTTTCCAAAATGTTTACCTAAATTAGTGGAAAGGTTGAATTTTGTACAACAAGAAATTTTAATTAAGCATAGTGCTTGAAGTGTTTCTGCAATTATTCCCTTTGGTTCCATTAGGATGTAGCCCCAATTAAAATGAATTGTTAATATTACAAGATAATAGTTGCTGGTGGTACAAAATTGAATATATGCCTTTCTCTAATTTTAGATTATTCCTTGCTGTGAGATTTTGCAATTATTTTTTGTCAATAATACTTTTTTTCTATTCCCTTGCCAATTAAATATTTTTAATCAGTTCACTCAAAGAACACTTAGTCTTTGCAAATTAGCATGTTCTACAAAACTAAATACCTTTTTTTTAACCTAATATTCAGCTCAGGTGTTTTTTTTTAGTCAATTTTATCATTGTAAAATAACAAATGAGACATTAATTTAATCACAAGAATCTCTGACTGTAATAAGTGAATATTATAACTGTGGGAAAAAAAACAGAACTTGATTCTTCAACATTAATTCCGACCATCAGTCCTTATCCAAGTGATTTTGCTCACTGAGAGCTTATGTGAGTATATATTCCTCATTGACATTTTCCATCTAGGCTTGAGTTGTTTATAACAAGTAATTTGCCCTATCAGTTTTTCATGTTATTTTTTTAATCTGTATTCATAATCCGTTTTACTTTTTTAATAGTAGCCTGCAGAACTGCAAGTGTTTGGTACCTCCTGTATAGGAAATCGTGTGAAACTTTTTCTCATACAAAGCGCAATGAAATTAATGCCCAATTAGATCTCAGCAGAACATTTTGACATATGAGGGAAGAAAAGGACCAGATATATTTGATGACTGACAGTAATAGCAATTCTAAATCCACAAGAAAACACATATATATGCTATCATCCGTCAGAGCATGCTGTCACAAATTCCTAAGCATATATAAATATTGGACTCACTTTATTCTTTTGTAGACTGTAATGGAGATCTTTAGAGTCTCTCTAAAGATCTAAATTCAGGGTAAGGAGATAGTCAAGCATCTGGTACTGTCATGTCACTCATCGACATGATAAGAATCAATAAGTATTTTGCATGTGAAGGTTTATATGGCTGAATAAGGAGGGGGCAAGGACACATTAACAACATGGTAACATCGCTTGCATTAGATGGAAGGACCTGTGGTACATCCACAGGGGACCCACAGTTACAGAAGCCAGCATCTGTGGGACAGCTACCTTCAGAAAATCTGCATCACATCTACAGAGGAGTTCTTCAGCCCCAGAAGGCTGAAAGCAAATCTCCCAAACCACATATGATGGATATGTGAGAATCTCAGTATCATCTGCTTTGCTACCGATCAAATCATTTTGCACCACATTATTTGTCAATGAAAGTAGAGCCTTCTTGGAAAAAATAATACTCTTCCATTCTGACATTGCATTCCGACATTCTCGATTTAAATCCCTGCTGAAGGCACTGAGTGACACATCCTGTTAAGGACATAAGGTTAGTATATGAATAATAGTAATTTTAGTAGCCAGATAGATGAAGTAGACTGTTAATCAGTCCAGTCTTCCGTATGTTAACGTATCTATCATTACGCTGATACTCTGGTCAATGAAGCTCACATTTATATGCATACATATAAACATAAATGCTAGTTGAGAAGTACATCTCTGACTACCTTGCCATCTTTCAGATGGACATAAAACCATGTAATAAGATCTAAGTTTTTTTTTTTTTTTTTTTTTTTTTTTTTTTTTTTTTTTTTAAAGCTGAAAGGGAGGAAGAGTTGATAATTGGACTAATCTGGTAAAATTATGACTCAAGAGATTATATTTTCTAAATCCCCCTACAGCTAGGTGAGTATACTACCTACTTTCCATACAGCGATGAAGAGACTATGTCTTCCATTTTAAACCTTTGAAACATATTACTATACCCCTTCCTAAACTGAGAGTCCCTGAAAGATTTAAGTAATACTTGGAAAATATTTTGGTATCAGCCAGCGAAAGTATCTGCATATAAAAAAAAAAAAAATAAGTAGCGCTTTGGTTTTTTTAACTACATATTTTACCACACACTAAGAGAAGGATATTTTATTCTTTTTTTGTGTTTAATAGCATACTCTATACGAACACACAGTTCTGAAAGAGTTTTTAAATGGCATCTATACAGTTAGGTATTAAAGCAGTAACGGTCTAAACTAATGCCAAGGGTAGTGAAAGCTTAATTGCCTTGGCTTGTTTGGCACTTCATAAATGTTTTTACATTGGTGCTTAGCAGACGAAGAGTCAGAAAACAAATTTCTGCAAGTTGAGCAGAAACTGCTATAAAATAGTAAAACACAGACTGTTAAGGCCTTCTGAAAATTGGTTCCTTATTCTGCCATCTGTAATGCAACATTTCAGAAGACATTTGTCTTAGCTGTAAATGTTATTTCTCTGATGAACAAACTCCTTCTTTTGCTAAATATTTTTACTTTTTACTTATATTACATTGTAACAAGCAATCTACTACATAACGGTGGCTATCTTTCAAGGAACCCGCTTACTTTTCTAGCAGAAATACTAAAACTGGTAGGGATTACATAAGATGCATTTGTTGGTTCGTTAAAGATTTAGCATTAAACAAAGTAAAAAGGACCAATGCAATCTTTACAGCATGTTCTTGGGTGAAGCAAAAAGTGTTATCACATAATTAAAGAGATGTGACCTGTTCTTCTAGCTTGTTGATTATGCAGGAGGCGTTCCTCATACGTAGTGCACTTTTCAGGATGCAACCTGCTCTAAAAACTAAGGAGTTTGTTACATACAATATGTGAAATGAGAAGGGACAAGATCTGCCCCCATGAACAGTTTTTTAACTATGTAAGAGAATTGTAAGATATTAGCATAAGTACCCTTACTTATATGGCATCCCAGAGCATCTTCAAAACTCTCCTTTCTGCTACAGAAGACTGAAAAAACATCAGGACTGGCACAGAATAGAGGCGGAAAATGGAAACACATGTTGCAAAACATCTTCACTAAAGGGGCTTTTCTGGTGACCTTGGACAGTGGGGCTCCTTTTCATACCACTTTGCACAACTTTCCCAGAAAAGGAACATCATTTTTTTTCTCCATTTTTTCAGCCATTTTCTGTGTCCCAGGGAAGTTCTAACTAAACAGAGGGAGAAAATAGATGGAGAAAAGACTGGAAATGAGCGTGACAGCTAAATACTAATTGCATTCAGCATAAATACAGAAGCTAACTGGAATCTCAAGATTAAAAACTTGGCACTCATGAAATCTGGCATACAAACTCTGCTGTCCTGATGGTTGCTTGTACCAGTTCAAGCATGTTTTAAATAATAACAGCAATTAAAAAATGCTTTCAATTAAGACAATCTTCACATATTTTAAAATATCAGTTGATGACAATTGAAGCCAATTGTTATGATACGTTGATTTTAACTAATATTTTTGTGTTCTATAATGTATCAGACTCCAAAACATTACAGCTAGCAAAAGCATTTTAAGGGCCTCTAATTTAAAGGCAGTCCCTCCTTCTTACATTTTTGAGATGTACAAATTTGGCCAAGTGTTACTAGGATTGTTACTTTGTCAAAACGATGGCAAAACAACAAAAAAGAGATGGGTAAGTGTTAATTCCACATATCCCCGCCTCAAGTTTACAGTTATTCAGTTTTACCCCCAATATAACCATTTAAAAGTGCCAGGTATTCTTAAAAGCACAGAGATCTCATCAATTTGATTGAAAACAGCAATTGTCTTTGAAAAAAGTCTAATAGACTTAAGTATCCCCTAATAGCTCAACAGCAGAGAGAAAATAATCTTCTTGAATTAATATTGTTTGTCATTTACTATGAAAATTTACAGTGTATCTCAAACTGTTACCTTCTGTGCTTTACTTTTATGCTTAAATTAGAATGTAATTATGCAAACAGGCTAACATTCTTCTTCTCTATGGCTAAACTGCCAAGAAACTTCAAGGATTACTTAAACAAGCTGAGCATCTGAAAGCAAGACCAGCTTGCAAGATAAAGAAATGTAAAGAACTGGCTATTTTCAAGTCAAAACTGGTATAAGGCATACACGCTATTCAGAAGGCAGTAAAACCCGCCATACCACAATCATTACAGGCTTGTGGATGAAGAGGCAGAAAGCTGAGGATATAATTTCATTAACCTCCAGCTTTATTCATTTAATTTATCTGTGAACCATCTAGCAGTAATTTTTCTAGTGAAGGTCATAATTCTTCCTTAATTGTTTCCACCTGATACAGGACTGCTGGGCTGCTGTCCGTCCTCTCACAGTCCTCTCCCCTTCTCCACCTCTCCACGTTTGGCTCTCAGCCCACTGCTCACTCCTTTCCCATCTTTTTCTATTTCATTCTTTATGGGACACGGGCAAGGATTATTATTTTTTTTTTTTATTTATTTATTTTTAACCTCAGGCCATAGGAGTTCCGGCTTCACTCTCTGAATTATTGCAATTGCCTAAATTTCACCCCTTTTTATTTTTATACCCACATAGCTCCTGTGACAATCCAGTATGCTGAACTCTGCCTTGTAACCTGCTCCCTGAGGGTATGCAAAGCAAAGCGGAAAAACACCATCAAGCCTTAACTTTTCTTAGTTCCTTCTCCACTATCCTGCTCCTTCCACAGTCCTCGAGCTTCAACCAAAAAGAAAAGAAACTGCCAGATGATGACATTGCTTTATCATGCCAAAATCTTCATTAGCAAATTAGTTCTCAAACCAAAAAGGTGAGGCCATAGAGCCAGGATCTATATTTCTTAAGTCAAATCTTTTGCTTACCATTCTGACTGAAATCATGAAGGCATGCCATGAAGCCATGATCTAGCATACTCCTGAAGAGGCAAGGGGAACTGTGAGTCTGAAAGAAACTCTTCCTTAAGGAAAATCTTCCAAATTTAAGAAAAATTATCCCAAAAATGTCATTTCTTTCTTCTCTTCTGCAATATCTTGCTTTTATAGTTGCAATGACTTCATTTTGGGAGAGCTAGACCAAATACGAGATCGCTAAATATGCTGTTTATAGTTGTAATTCTCTGATAATATTCTACTATACTCACTAGCACAAATGGAATTTAAGTTTTGAAAAATAAATGTAGTTTGCAAACTAATAAGCATAAAAGCTGTATTGTAAACACAGCTAAGGGCTAAGGCAGTAAGATGTTAACACTTTTGGAGGGAGCACAATTTTCATTTTCAATCAGAAGAGGCAAAAGTGCTTAGTAATGAGAGTGAATCTATTTATCTAGGAACACAGACTTGGCTAGACAGGAAATTTTGTATTAGTTGGATAACATTTCACTATTTATCGATTTATGTCTAAAATAAATGAGAATATGTTCTATTGCTCTTGAAGTGGATGACATGAGATTGAAGTAGGTATTTTAATATCCTGTTTAATGTCAAGTTAGAAAATTAGATTCTTCCTTAACCTTTGAGTTTTAGTCACAGGAAGACTGATGGTTGAGAACCTCCCTTTGTTTGAAGAGATACCATCTATTCAAACAAAAAAGCCTGAGAGCCACAAAAGGACTTACAAAATCCTCATCCATGTATGGCAAAAAAATCTTTCCTAACTATTGGGTTGTTCAGGAAACTCACTAATTCTGAATGAATTCATGTACAACTCTTTGCAAATATTTTAGAGGCACGCTAAAGAAGGTGAAAGCTTCAATAGTACTGCTAAAGTACTGCTCAAGCCCATAAGTCCTTATACAGCTTGGCATAGGGCTGTATGACACAGTATCTCTATCATCTGTATTGTATCTGGAGAGAATGATTGCATAAAAAGAAATAAAGGGGACAACTCTGTCTTATCAGAATGGATAAAGAAGGGCCAACAAAAAGCCATAGCCTGGGAACTTCACTTTAGGACAAATTCACTGCAATTCACTTCTACTATTGCCGAAGGGAAAAGCATTATCTATTAATGTGCCAGGCCCTTCTTTTCTAGGTACAACACTGAAGTTAAAAAGAACAAGGATATCCATTTTACAAAACAAAGATCCCACACTTTCTAGTGCTTAACCAAACTTGACACATCAGTGCAGAGTTCAAGATAATATACTATCTTGATGCTTATTGCTAGACATTTGCACAGCAACCCCGTCAGGAAACTGGTTTAAGAGACTCAATAGTAATGATTCTATAATTATTCTTCACTTCAGAATACCTTCTGGAAATCATATTGCAGATCATTCTCCTAAGATTGTTTTGATGTCCATGAGACAGTGAAGTCTTTCTGTTAAGATTGTCTTTTGGTCCAGTTTGTTTAGTTCAGTTCATTGTATATACTTCATTTAGCAGCTTAGAGATAGAAGGTGAATGAAAACGACGACACATTAGCAACAAGATTCTTATGGCACAGTCCATTACTTAGATGCTGTGGTTTCTACGCAACCACTTTTTTTTACAAACTTCTTTTGTAAATGATGTATCTAACTGTAAAGTCGGAATTATACCTCCATTCAAAAAAGAGTGTGTTGATGACACAATATCTGTAGCATGTCTAGATGTGCTTGTGTTTCCAACAAAATCACCCTTATTAGCTCCTATACATTAGTTGATTTATGCTTTTTTTTATCTTTACACGACATGCAGCATTTCCTTAGCCTCACATTTTGAGGCATTACAGTTTCTGCTGACATAGGTATTTTCCCAAAATAGAACGTTACAGCAGTCCTCTGCTAGACATTTAAGCCATGTGTATGTTTATTTTTTAATTGTCTATTGAATTTTCTAACTATGAGAAGGCTGGGAAAGTGGAGTCATGATGAATGAGAGCTTTTCTTTTTTTTTTTTTTAAAAAAAAAAAAAAATAGAACTGTAGACACTTGATGTAACATTGAAAAATTCACAGCCTCCTACCTTGAAAACAAACATTTCCCGTCGAAGAATAGCTAGAGTATTGAAGTTCCCATCACAGATGTTAGGTTTGGCTCCAGGATAGGTAGGCTTGTCACCATGGGGTGGCCGGGGAGGTTTAGGCTGTCTGTCATTCTTCCGCGGGTCTGCTGGAGGGATTGAACGATGTGGGGGCACTGTTGGCAGAGGTCTTGTTGGTGGTGGGATCTTGTCAGGTGGACCTTTAAAAACAGCAGCAGGAGTATCACATAATTTGCATGTTTATCAATGGCATTCCAGAAAGAAATACACAAGAACCTTCTGTTAGCAGTGTAAAACCTACGGCAGAAAGGGAATGGAAAAAGTGACTTAATGGGCCTTTCCCATGTTGTTAAAGGGTACAATGATGACAGGGCACTAGAGAACTGTAGCAGAAATGCAGCAAATTAACTTTATGTTATTCAGAGCCTTTCTTCTTTACTAGAATAAGGTTCAGGATGCAAAGGCATCCAATACTTAAGAACTAACTCACAGCATATATTTCACCAACTGCAAAAGGTCTGCTTTGGTAAGAACAAGGTTATTTTCCTGCATAAGACACAGGAAAAAAAAAAAAAAAAGCAATTTATATAGGCAAAAAAAGGCATAAAATATATAGGAAAAAAAAAAAAAGAAATAATATATAATGGATGACAGGTAAAATAACTACCAAATTCATAATTTCTCTATCTGAAAGTCCTATGACCATTCCAGACAGATGCTGTTCAGAACCCTAATGACTTGCAGTGGATGTACTGAAAATCTCTTTCCCTTTCCAAACCTATTACTACTTCTAGTCATGTTTTCTACATACAAAATGATAAAATGTTTCAGCAGGATCAGCAGTATTTCTAGAAGCTAGATGAACATTTTAATTTGCTAACTTTATTTAGCCCTCTCTCCAAATAATTTAAATACACAATGAATTTTGACATTAAAAATAAGCATAATTTGCATGACAACCTTCAGGAAGCGTTATGAATATTGAGATAACTCTAAAACTGAAAAAAAAAGGCATTTGAATTTCTGACATTTGTTTAAAATAAGTTCACTTTTAAAGAAAGAATGTTTACTGATCAACCATTTAAGGAAATGTTAAACTCTTTAAATGGTTGTCAAACAATTAAAGAAGGCATTTATTTCATTCATAATTTTAAGGCTTGTGACATTTATAATTTACAGTTAATCATGGTGTTTTAAGAATTATTGTAGACCAAAGTAATTATTTTAATAGGTATGACATTTTTATTGAGGCATATGGTTACTGATCACCTCTTGATTTTAAAAGAAAGAGTAGAGGAATCAGTCTGCAGTAGCTCATGTTGGAAAGATTTTAAATCCAAAACAAAGTTTTCATATGCCATTTGGTGGTGATGTCAGATATCACTTCCCTTGGGTAATATCACTTCCCTTGGGTAACACATTTCTCCTCATGCATAGCTCACAGCTGTTAGAGTTTAGTAGTTACTGTATGGACAACGT
>VZSV01000007.1:11327116-11372037 GCA_013398735.1 Nothocercus julius | reverse complement strand
GTGTGCAGGGGGGTTGGACTAGATGATCTCTAGAGGTCCCTTCCAACCTTAAGCATTCTATGATTCTATGATTCTAAGTGTACATTAACAAACTTCTTGGGGAAGTGCAGTGGACAGGAGATTCTCAAACGCACTCATTTTAAAATAAGAACCTGAAACTACTTAATACAAATATGACATACCATATATCTTCTGGATGCCCTGTAAATCATCATTAGGTAGTTTGAAGTTGTCGGTTTCCATATACTGGTAAAATGGAGCCATGATTGCGGTGGGATCATTCGAGTGCTCCAAGCCCAGAGCATGTCCCAGTTCATGCACTGCAACTAGAAACAGATCATTTCCTACGGAAACAAGAAGGGGAGAAAATCTTTGAAACCGTAAGCATAGTAATAGAAATAACACAATTGGAGGACTCTTGAACTGAAAGACATTTTCATGGAATGTGAACTTTACAAGGTAATGCTGTACAATGAAGCATAAGGGTAATGCTTTCCCTTTTTTTCCCTTTTTTATTTTTTTTTAGTTTTCCCTTTTTTATTTTTCTTTAATTTTCTTTTTTTCTTTTTTTTTTATTTAATGAGGCAACCATTATTATTATTATTATTGATACCATAATTGTATTGAATTTTGTTTAATCTGTAGAGTTCGAGTGTCATACCTCAGATCTAGGCCTGTGTGTAAATTTCACATAGACTTCAGTTTGATGCTGCAATGAGCTTGAGTGAAAATGCTTATGTCAAGACAGAGTCTGCAGTTCCAAAGGGCAAATATCCCTGCTACGTGTGTGGCAAACTTCATAAACTGAGGACTACCTATTTAGGACAATGTGTACTTAGTCATCCAACTGCTGGTAATCAGACCCCTGCAGATTATTTGTACATGTTGCTCATTTCTGAATCACAATTACTAAAATCCTAATGAGGAAAATCTGGGTGTAATGTTATGCTTCTCAAAATAGGGCACATTTATTTCATTGTGTAATTCTCTTACACATGTAATTACTTACGTAAGTATTAGAGCCTTTTGATTTACAAAGATATAAACAATAAAATATCAGATTCATGTTATAGGCTAAATTCACATCTTCATTATTCCTTTCCAAACATACCAATTTTATTACAGGGTATTGGAAACAATTAGAAAATTTGACAGTCAAATTACAGCACTCTTAGACAGGAACACAAATTAAAATTAATGGGACTATTTCTATAAAGAAGAAAGTAGTATTTTTCTAAGAGTCATTTGTATAGACTCTGTCTGTAGTCAACCTATCCTATAGTGAGACTGTGGAAAAATGTTTTACATTAGGAAAGTGGTTCCAGCCCCTAGGAGAAAAGCACATCCAGAATCATTGCTAATTCTCATCTCTGGCATCTATCTAAGGATGGCAGGAATCATCCTCTGGAAGTGTGTTTCTGACACACTGACTACAGAAGTATTTGAGATCATTAGCTTATGATGAGCACATAATTTCTAGGTGGCTGGAGTCAGGTGCAATGAGTCCTGTTTGCAGTAGATAGTTTCTTGATGAAATTACTTGTATTAACAATAAAGTAAAACTGTAAAAAAGTATAAAAATGTAAATGCCGCATTGTGGTCTAGTAGACAATTTAATTGTACACTGGGACAAGAAAATGCTCAGAGGTAGCTCCCATCCTACATTTTGTAAATTCTTTGGGGGTGGGCAGTTATTTTCCACTGCTGACACATCATGCACTGGAATTCCAGTGTTATTATAATATTGGTAGTAATAACACAAAAAGTTGGATTTAGTAAAAAAATTTTACATATATATATATGAATACAACTTCGAAGACATAGTTGATAGCATTTCAATTTTTCAGCTATTTCCTTTTGCTGACATGAAGAAATAAACTTTCCCCCAAATACATATGAAAAGGAAAACATTTGGCAGCAAATGTCTTCATGATGTATGGAGCCATGCTGGGCTCTGTAAAATAAATGTTTGATTGAAAGCATGGAAACAGTCACAGCTAAAACTCTGTGCTTAGCTGACAGTCTTTTTTTTTTTTTGTATTTTCTGCTTCTTAAACCAGAAATATGAAAACTAAATGCTTTTGCTCTTTTATGCAGTATGATTGTGCTGAAAAATCATGTCTTTCAAAAATTAATGTGACTTAATATACTTCAAAAAAAGGGGAAGAGTTTATCCTATCACTTGTAATTATGTGGCTTATGGATGAAATATTTTCATGACAATATTTTTTATTGGGTGCCATTCATCTTATAGCAAAGCAGACTCTCAACGCACTGTAGTACCAGGTCTGAGGGGCTTGACTGAGGAATATTTTTGATATTTGAATGTGCCCTTCCATATCCAGCCAGAGCTCATCTTGGCACAATCTCATATGAATAATCCACAACTAACACAGCTAACCTCAGCATCACAAGTGAGGCACCTCTCTAACTCTGTAAAGATATTCATTTTGCAGTCATAGGGGAATAACTAGTATCAATTAAAGAGTGTTAGGCTTAAGATTGAATGACATAGAAAAATAAAATGTTACTGTACTATAATTACTGGAGTGCGACATGTCTCACATTATTTTGTAATTCTTTTCTGCATTTTATAAAAACTAAAGTTCAGAACTAAGTTTGTTACAGTGAAACATTTTCCTGTGTGGCATTAGCATATATATTTGAGATATAACTCTCTTGTTCTTTTTACCTTGAGAAAGGAAAACTTGCCTTCTTAGGTTCCCAGCAACATAATTGAGAATATTAAGTGCTCTAAGTCCTTGCTTTAATAATTGTAGTAATAACTTGGTCACAGTACTTGTTAAAACAGATTTAAATAATTGTAAAATAATTAAAAGCTGATTCTATCAAAGTCAGTATGGGTTGGCCCAAGATTGCACTCAAGTGGCCTCACTTGGTGGGAGTGTAAAAAGGAAGGGAGGGGTTGAAAACTGAGCTTTTTATAACTTTTAAACTTCAAGAAGCTGTAGTTCTATCTGTATTCTGTAGTGGACAGTCTGTAGGGGAAGAGTCTGCCTCATCTCTCTATTTGTGCCCATCATGTAATGCAAGAGGAAACAATCAATCCTCTGGTTATCAGTCCCCATTGAACACAAAGATCCCAAGGAATTTCCATATCTTGTTCCCTGTTGACCTTGAGGCTGCGTAAACCACACAGGAAAAGGGTAAATAAATAAAACATAATGTCATCTACTGGCAATTGTTCCCTCTGGGAGCACAGATACATATCACATGATAGAGTACTTCCAAAGTAATTCTTAACAATAGTGGGACTACATCAGAGAAACAGTGTCACAAAACAGGTTGCTATTTATTATTCTGTCTTTTTCTGATGGTCTTTGGGGTGGGGGTGATTATGTTGAAAAAGAAATTCAGCATCTGACTGTCCCAACAGACTTAGGCAAACCCAAACCCCAAAGGGAAAGAAGGCAGATCTGTGAAAACTAATTTCGACTTTCTGCAATGCAACTTGTAGCCATCAGGGGAGCTACTCAACGCAGGAATGAAAAGATAGAGCAGCCCTTGGTGTGAAGGGACAAGGGGGAAGGGAGAAGGTCACAGGAAAGAACTGGGAGAATAATAGTCTTGCCCTGGGTGACAGAGTGATTTAACAGGGAACATATTTTCTACTTATAGTCAAATAACCCCATTATTCATAACACAATTTCCATCAAGAGTCATGATTGGCCCCAGGGCATCCTGAGTTTAAACTGACCCAAATAAACTTATTACAGTGGAAACTGAGGTTTCAACCAGTTCAAGATGTATCGTGTGAGACCAGTGCAGGTAGGACTCCACTAGTGGCATATTTGCATCCTTTCTGCCTTTCATGTAACCAGATTTCTCCACTTGGACATTCAGTCTGTCTGTACTTTGGGGAGCAAATCCGCTTCAGGATCTCAATGTGCTGTGTCTCAACCAGCTATTGAAAGGGCAGAAGGAGAACCGTAAGAGAACTCATAAGAGCAGGGGCATGCTTGCCCCAAATCATCATGCTTTAGTCTACTTGGCCAAGTGAAGCACTGTCTTGAAAATTTCAGCAAGCCATGAACACTGGGAGTTAAACTACATCTGACTACGATGGCTTTTAAACTAAAAGTTGCTGATGAAGTTTATGCAATGGTGAATATTCAGTGTGATAATCTCAGTTGCATCTTGTTGCATGTGTCTGTTGTGTGTGGGTAGTAAAGGAATATTGTGAATTATATTTCAGAAGGTCCAGATGTATGTATACCTGTTTTCTGTTACTAGCATGGGAACTTGGAATAAAATGGGTACATGCTCAAACACATGTACACATGTTTTCATGTTTTGTTTTGTTTTGTTTTTTTTTAATCACAGGTTCTATTTCACAGGGGGAAAAAAAAGATACTGGGACTGTGTGTAAAGAACCAGGAGAAAATGATGATTTTTATACTGACACTTTTCTCTGAGGCTATGAACTATTTTAGGCATTAAATCTGCCTGACTTTACAATCACTGGCGAAACTCCAGAATATAAATATGTATTAATATATCAATTATTCAACAGCCAGCACTGTGGAGTATGGTGTCTTTCTCTGCAGCTAACATATACACTACTTTTTATGTCTCCAGACAAACAATGCTAATATGTTTGTCCATGGCAAGCTATTAAGAAATCCTCATTCTGAAGACAATCGGAATGTTTTAAATGGTTATGTGAGCTTAATTTAGAAAAACAGTATCTTAATGGCTTAGCAACCCTTAGATTCATCACCTGGCCACCTTTTCGGACTTGCAGTAAATGACACCCCAGCGCATGTTGCCTGGTTCTTCTCTTTGACAAGTAACTGCTATAACACACTGAGACTAAGAGCAGTCCATCACTTAAGTGCCATGTGACCACAATTCTGAAGACTTTCACATATGGAAAGAAGTAAAAAAGTTTAGAAGATGGATTTAAAATGACAAACTCAAAAATGACAAAACTTTTTTCTACACAGGCATGATATTTTTCTCCAAGATTATTATTCCATTTCATTTTTCATGTGACGCAGACAGATATCAGACTAAATACATATGAAGCTGAAGCACAAACCTGTACAAGAAAGACTTCTCTTGCAGCCCTCATACAAGACAGTACTCCAAAGTACTGAAGCTTGAAGCATCAGAAAAGATTACACATACGCACAGTCTTTGAATGTGTCTGATGCATTTTCAGTTTTCATTTTCACTATTTACTTCATTCTTACCGTTAACCTACCAAACCAAAGCTGCTAACATTATTTGCAGCTAGGAATGTTGAACATGGAATTTCAACAGTGAGAAATAAGAGAGTCTTTCTCTCTCTGACCTGATTGCAACACAGCAATATTGAGCTTACTTTTACATAAGCACAACATATAACACTTTATACAGAGAGCAAAAATGGACCTAGGCATATTCTCACCCCCATAAAGATGACACGTTTTCCAGTCAAAGGAATCACATGCAGTTGTTTGAAGTTATCTCAAAGTTTTGAAGTTACCTCAAACTTTTTACTTAAAATGAAAAGATGGAGCTGAGATGATTCAGTAGGTTTGAAAAGCAAAAGTAAAAACTATATTCTTGTGTTTTTAAAAAAAAAATTTACAATGTATTGTGCATCTGTTTTCTATGTAAACTTACTGTACCTATTTTGCATACTGTACTTTAAATGATCATTTTTCAACAACTTATATCTACACATTTAGCTGTTTTTCACTGTGAAAAAGCAGAACAGAAAAATATACTTCTTTCCACTCTATTATTGCATATGCTAATATATTTCACTAAAATCTTTGCAAACTTTTAATTGATATGTGTATGCTTGCAAATAGGGAGTTACAGACATTTTGTTATATACCAATTACATATTCTGTAAAATTTATCGTACTCACACCCACACATGTACCTTTTTTAAAAAACTACTCTATTTAAAACAGGCCAACAGCTTAGTGAAAGATTTAAACTTGCTTGCCTGAAATTTGCCAAGGGGATATTCCTCCTACTGTGCAGCACTGTCTGTTAGTGGTTCAGTGATCCTTGCTGGGATTTGCTAAGGACAGGGGAGTACAGAGGTATGTGTGTCATTTCTGGCAGTCATTTCTATTGGGTCTGCATGTTGCAGGCATAGCGCAGGAGAAGCCAGGAGCCTGATAAAAAACACCTTTGAAAGGAGCCGATGTTTTTTCAGAAAACAGATCAGCATGAGTTTTAGAAGGTAGCATCATGCAACAGGGTAAGAATTTCTGCCTTACTGCTTATGGAGAAGTGAAGCAGCTGCAGATGTTCCCTAAGGAGGTAAGGGCTTTTTGAGAAGAGGTGTAGATATGGTGGCATGATTTCCTCCTGCAAATATAATGCTAATGGCTTGCTTGCATGCTTTGAGGAATCCCTGCTGCAAGAAGAAGCCTAACAACCTAAGAACATCCACACTTCTACTGAATCTTTAGCTCCTGGGATTAACTTCTTCAGCACTCACATCCTGTACTAAATTTGTATACTATTTGCAAATGGCTTTTGCACACGGTTGGTGATAAAGCCTTATCAATTAACAGACTGAAAAGTTCTATTTTGAGTGGGTTCATGGTCATCTTTAGACACTGAATATTTTAAATAAATCAATTTAAAATTACATCAGGATTACATTTTGCTAGGAAAGAAAATTTTCATAAACTCTTCCAGCACGCTCACACTACCAAAAAGATTCTAAAATACAAGGGTCTTTCTTATAACATTGCAAATAACTAGGAAGCTAAATGACATTTGCTCTGTGTTTTCAAGGGGTTCAGTACAAGTGCAAATGCTGCAGATACAGTAGTAGCCTTATCTATTTATACTCTTTCCTGCCTTTTCTTTGTTGCTGTTTTTAGTTGTTGCTGTGGGAACAATAAGCTGGAGAAGTATTTAAAACTCCTTTCTGAAGGCTATGAGAAGGAACACATGCTGGGATGGAGGATTTGGATATGCATATGAAAGGAGCATCATGCAATTCTCAGCTTTCCTCCCAGCTTCAGTCCTTGAGCAGTATCTGCATGAAGCGAATGGACAACTTCCTACCACTCCTGAGCGGGTGCCATGCAGTGGAAGAGAAAAAGTAAAAGGATCTTCATTGCACATTTGCCCATAGTAAAATCAAATCCTTGCTTTTAATGACAACAATTGTAGGCTTTGTTTTAAAGTCACTCATCTAAAAAGGCTGGTGTGCTAAAGTTGTGGCTGCTCTTGTTTTGAAGGGATGAGATGATTATTTTTTCTCTTTTTTTTTTTTTTTTTCCTCTTCATTTCCCTTAGTGTCCTGTGCATTCTATTATAAAAAGAAAAATGTGTAATTCCTGGGAGGAAGGTCAAAGTCACACTGCCAAGACTCACAATTGATGCAACTTGCCATAGGGCATATCAGCTAAGGGGAGTACAGATAACTGAAATGCCCACAACAGAACTTATGTACAATTTAATTTATGTATAAATCTTGTATTGGCTCTTTGTAGAGATTTTGTTTTTTTTTTTTTACCCAGTGTCAGTTAAACTACTGAAAATGTTATCCTTTAGCTTAACTCACACTGAAACCATCAAAACCAGTGTCATCATTCTTACCCTATCATTATATCTACTGGCTTATGACTTGGATTTTTTAAAGATAAACAACATAGTGTTGTATATATATTTAGAGTTTTTATATATGAACAGCTCTTCCCCCACCATTTGTTTTACTTAAGGAAAAAAAAAAAAAAAAAAGCCAAGATGAAATTATTTGTACTTTTTTTCTTGGACAAGGACTAACAAAAATTGCAAATTTAGTGTCCTAAATGACAAAGTTAAGAGAAGAAAAAAAATCATTAAACATTGCTGACTTGAAAAGCAGATATCTTTTCTAAGAAGGCTGCGTACTTAAAGGGAGACCTAATGTAAGTGCATATCATATGATAAGTTGAGGCAACTTAAACTGAAGCTCGGATATAGAGAGAAGATCAAACAGACACAATCCGCTACTTTTTGTTCCACTCTTTTAATATTTGTTTTTTAATTTAGAGTGTTCCTTTTTTATCTGTTTTCATCTTTTTCCCAACCTGATGCTTCAGCTCTAGGTGTTGCCAGGCAGTCGTGTTAGCTGCTCAGCACTTTGTGAAACTGAAGCTACTTAGGAAAGAGCCTAAAAATAGATTAAAAGACCTTGGCCTCAAGAACCTGTTTTGAGCATTTTGAAGTGAAGGAATTGTCAAGGTACAGTTTTCATGCACAAATTATTTTCAAGAGTTGAGAATACAGACACTGTTAGAAAATCTTTCAGGATTTCATAATGGGAGGTCATATTCTATTGCTAACAGTTGTATATAGTCTTTCCTTCTAATTATATTTTAGGATTAGTTTTAGGATTAGTTCAATTAGTTTTAATTCAACTTACTAATGAACTTAACAAATATGTTTCAACTAAATTTCCCCATGTTCGCTCAGGGTTCTTCATATGAGTGCCTGATGAATTTAATTTAGGAAGATACTAGTAAGATCTTATCTCCTTTGCTATGTAATCAGTTATGTGAGACAGACATCTTTGGACAAAAAAAATAAAATAAAATAGAAAATGCCATGGTCTTTCTGTCTTTCTGTGAAACTGGCTGTAGTGTTGTGCTCGTCTGTGGCCTGCGCCACAGCCATCTCTGCTTGGCAATTAAGCTGCAGCGTAAACACCATCTTCTGCAGACACTAAAAGCACAGTGTAAGATCTGCTTTGCAACCTACATTTCCATTGCTTTAATTGCAAAGTTCATCTCCTTCTTGACATATTGCACAGCCTCTCTTGGAGTTTACATAACAGCGCAATTGGCAATTTTAGACCAAGAAGGGAGTTGAAAGTATGATATTGCACA
The DNA here is from genome assembly GCA_013398735.1 of Nothocercus julius. Lineage (NCBI taxonomy): Eukaryota > Metazoa > Chordata > Aves > Tinamiformes > Tinamidae > Nothocercus > Nothocercus julius. The sequence continues at coordinate 11,363,185 of VZSV01000007.1, read as the reverse complement.
CCGATAGCCCCTGGGATGTATTAAAAGCAGCCAGACAAACACACATCTAGAACACTGGGCTGGATTCATCCCCAGGACTCTGCCTTCACTGACTGCCAGGGTTTAGCAGGTTTCCCTTTTAATGAGATGTAAATGAAGCGTTTTTCTCAAAGCTGAAAGCGTGTTCCATGAAAACCAGAAAAAAAAAGCCATAAAAAATGAGCTCATTACTTTGCCAACTGTTAATATTTTCCATCGTCTGGCTTCCAGACAATAAATGAGGTCTAGCAGACAGATCTTCTTCTCGTGGCTCTACAGTCCCATGTCTAACGACTGAGTCCCCTCAAACAAACCTCGGTCGTTTATGGTTATTTTTTAAACATTTTCCATTTCTTCAATAGCTGACGGGGTCTTTCTGTTTTCAAGTGCAGCTTTGTATCCCATGTTAATACTCTCGAGGACACATTTTATAGAGCAGACTCCAAATATTTCAGTGCATTATTCGAGACCCTGGTGTGACTGAACGTGGACAACAGACAGGCTTACACACTCCAAGCGAGTACCATCCACAGCGGGGTTGTGAAGCTGGAGGACAGACTACTCCATACAGGTCTACCAGCCCAACATGCTATTGTCAGCCAAAGACTGGTTTGCTTTTTAAATCCTGGAAGCCTTGAGGGTTAGCAATCGAAAGTATTACTATATGGCATGCCCAGGTTTAAATTCTGTGTGAACTGACTATATTTGAACTGACTGGATTTAAGGGAGAACTGTGAAACAAAAATCATGAATAGCTACTGCAAGCATTTGTTACTTGCAGAGTTCTTTTAAACATTATCCTACCATCTTCATCATTGTGAAATGCTATAAATGTAAGTTTTTTTTAAAATATAATAATGAAAACATGTCTCATTTTGCACTTGAAATGATTCAGTTTAAAACACATGTTGTGCTTTCAATGTTGTGATGTGTGCTTACACCTTACAATCATATGCAAACAAAATTGTTACTCAAAACTAGGACTCCCTAGCCTGGAAATGGCTAAAGAGATATGATAGAGATGTGAATGACTGAACGACATAGATTTGAATGGCATAGATAAAATGATTAAGGAATCACTTCCTCACAATATGAGCACCAGTGTATATAAAATGAGTTTACAAAATGACAGGTTCAAAGCTCAGAAAGATGTAGCTTTTCACAAATCTGCTTAAACTACAGACCACATGTCCACTGGAAGTTGTTGATTCTAAAGGCTTACAAGAGTTCAAAAGAAGATTACACCAATTCATGAAAGGAAATCCCTGAAAGGCTATTAAACACAGAAATATGGCCTCTGGCTCAGAAATTCAATGAGCCACAGATTGCTGGGAGCTAGGAGGGAGTATGCTAAGGTTTTATTGCCATATGCTTGCCCTGCTCTTATCCTCTTCCCTGGGTATCTGCTAATAGCCCTAACTGGAGACAGGATATATTCTACTAGAACCTTTGATCTGACTTGATACTGGAAATTCTGTAAATATTTTAAAACATATATACACTATAATACAAATTCAGAAAAGATATTCAACTTTTACATACTTAACCTGGGAGTACAGGACTAGAAAACAGCTCAGATTTGATATTGATAAATGTATGATAAGGGCTGATTAAATAATCAATTAAATAAGAGCACTATGCTTTAATAAATGAAAGGGATGCTAATACTGTAGCATCAAGTTTCCTTTAATTTGAAATACTCAGCTTTATTTATGCCTAACCGTAGTATGACAGAGCACTGTTTCAGACACAGAGCTCCCTTAGCAGACTCAGTTTGCAGAACTCGTCTGGTTTGTCTTTCCAGCAGCATGTATCTGCTGCACTGTGTCAACCACCCCAGCAGCCAAAGGAAATTTACTACAAATTGATGTATGCAGTTCAAAGATCAGGATTTTCATAAATTTTAGTTGGCCGCTAGCATAGTGTGCACAGCAGAATCTATGCACTAACCGGAGCTGAAGTGCCTTTCACTGGGTGCTCGATCTGCAGAAGTCTAAAAAGCTTTTGCTTGGCAATCTACAACCTGCATGCTACAAAGTGACAGGCTTTATTATTATTATTATTATTATTATTGTCTGCAAAACTTGAATAGGTTTTTGAATGCCAGAGTGTCAAGAAAAATTGACCAAAGCCTTGAAAAGAGTTTTGTTTTTTGTTTTCCCCTAAGCATTCCATTCTACAAGAATGTAACCACTCTGTAAACGCTTTCTCGTTGCATTTAAATGTAAATGTACACCAAAACATCTATTACTTCGGTGGTGCCTACGGAATGCAAAAAAATCCCTTGTTATTATTTCTTATATATATTTTAGAAGCATGAAAAAGTTTCGGCAGAATTTCAGTATGGTGCAGTAGTTGCTTCAGTAAACCTGCTATAAATTTTTACTCATGCATTTATCATTAATTGCTATTTATATTGCAGATATGAATACAAATAGAAGAGTACCAGAGTACTGCTACTGTTCTACTATGTTTATCTAAGGAAAACTTATATTTAGCTTTTGCCTAATATTTTCTACCACTGGGATACACAGAGGGAATAGTTCTATAGCCAGGGTTTCAGTCAGCAATTGGTACATTAAGCATCATGTCTAATCTGCTCGAAGATTTTTTTTTTTCTTTCCCCAAGAGCTGCTTCTAAATCTTACTCAGTTTTAAAGAGCTGCACTTGTGGAACTAGGTCAATCTTAAATTCACCTACTTAAAGCAGTGCGTTCCCCATTTAAAGTGGTTTAACACTCATTTAAATAGTTTTAGATGCATTTAGCAATTTACCAGAAAACCAAACTGCTTTAAATGAGGGTTAAAATGACTTAAATGCATTTAACCTGACAATCTGAAATCAGTTTTGATAAACGTGTGCAATTTTTGAAGTAGAGGGAAGAGCAAAAGTTAGAGATTTTGACTACTGACAGACAGCAAAAATGTTCAAATACTCTCAAGCAAAGAAAGGAAATTTGTAAATTAAGAAGCCAGAAAGTATACGATGATATGTATTAGCGATGGATTTTACTCTCTATTAAAATTTAGCGAATGTACCTTCATTCATGATGGCTTACTCTCTGAATTTCTGCTTTGTTTACTCTGCCATAATATTTAGTATTCCATCTGAAAGCTTTTCTATATTTAATGGAAAAATATGTATTTAATAAGGCATACAGCAAATCCAGGGAAAAGAAACTGATGAAAAATACATAAGGCAATAGTGGGGAGGAAGAACACCTCAGTCATCAGTTCCAAGAGGTAGGAACAGCCTGTGCTTCACTCCACAGGCAGGCGGCCGTAACTGCAACCTGCAAAGACTCTCAACCCCTTTTCTCTTTCTTTCCCTTGCCACCCTATGCCAAGGTGAAACTCCTGAGCATGGTTACTACTCAGGAACCTGGCTTTGATGAGGCTGCCAAAGCCTAACCCGGCGTTACATAAACTCAGCCCATTCCATGTCCCCTGGGGCTCACCAGCACAACGAATCGGGGATATCGGCTCCAGAGGTTTCTAAGGACAGGGGCAGCTTTCTCCAAATTCCCTCTTCAGAAGAATTTGGGTAGCTCCTCATTTGTCCTCTCTTAGGTCTGACCTCAGAAATGGTGAAAGGTCTGAGATTCATCTAGCATTGGACTTTTTGTCCACTTCTAATTCCCTGAGAAGACTTCAGACTAAATTGAGATTAGTTCTTGTCTTTGCCAAGGTTTCATAAGGAATTCAACACGTTTCCCTCCTCATCTCCCCCTACAAAAACAAAGCAAAAACAAAAAAACACACCCCTCACTCAAATCCAGCAGCTAGTTTTTCCGTAGTAGAGGTCATATTTCTGCTTCAGAAGCAGCCCTTGCTATGCAGACTGCATTAAGTAGCTCTTAGATCAAATATTGCATCCTTTGTTTCCCACAGTAAGTGTTGTCATTGGATCACAGGCTATCTTCAACTGAGGCAAGGAAGGCAAATCTTGTGATATATTACATTTTTTGTTTGTTTTGTTTTTAATTTCTGTGTTTTGAAGTACACAAATGAAAACCAGCCTACCAAAATTTTATCACCATACACCAGTAACAAGGCAGAGTTGCAAGATAAGTCCTATGGCTGATTATGCTCCTGTTTGAATATACACTCATTAAAACTTCTGTGTTCAGCAGATGATAAAGTTTACACAGATTAACTAACATGAACTGCCTATTGCTCAAAAAGAGAGCAAAAAAGGGACACTATAGGTAGAAATAGGTATTGCCTGTGTCTCATGACAGAGAAAGCATTTCACTTTGTGAATGGTACATCCTGCTGCAATAAGCTGGGAGCTGGGGTAACTAGGAGGCTGAAGGTGCTGAGGCTTAGCAGCTCCATCATGAAGCAGATATACCAAATATACTACTCATTCTACCAAAATCCCATAATTCAACCTGTTATTCAATGCAGCTTAGAGTGCATCAAAAATTTCCAAGCTGCAGATTTAATAATGACCAGATGAGAGAGATGGGAGAGCCGTGTTAAAGCCAACAAGAACATTATCTTGAGCTCCAGGGCAAGAGGACAGGGCATAGGAGAGGATTTTCTTTCTGCTAGCAGCTAGACAATTTACAGCAGAGGCAGCTCTCCACACCCTAAACCCATAGCCTCCGACTCTGAATTTCACCACTGAGGTTTGAAACATTTGCAACTGAAAAAGATGCGTTGAAATAGATTCTTGTTGTGGATTTTGACAACACTTTATCTCCAGAGCATCTCCACTCTCAGCAAAAGGTCAATGTCTTTTCCTGGGTTTAGATCCATCATTCAGTGTCTATAAATTTTTCATTCCCAAAATGAGGTGATTTATATCACCTACATGGAATGGAGTCATGGGAATGAGGAAATCTCTCCCTAGCCTGAAGCCTGAGAGAATCAAATTTCTTTTTTTATTTTTTTTTTCCTTCCAGCACTTAAATCCAGTTTAAAGTTTTTCTTGATAAATGCTGGGTTTTTCAAATAGCACCTTATGTCACCTGAGGTTGCTTATTTTCATCTCCTATTTATTCTTTATTATCCTACTTTGCTTTATTATATGGGTGTCATATAATAACAAGTAACACTTGAATAATAAGTGGTGAAAGGCTATAGGTCAATGTATTTGTTCAAAGCATTTGAATGCTGGTATCTCCTTGCTTTGCAAAAAAAAAAAAAAAAAAACCTTTTCACCTCCAGCATAACCCTCTGCTATATAGTTCAACTAGAGTTAAAATACCAGCTGTGCTCTGCTTGCAAGGCATTCTTAAAACAAAGGAATACTCAGTTTCAGCGAGCCTGCTAGCATTAATTGTATGACGGTAGTTTTTTTCTGAATGACAGGCCCATTAGTCTTTACTCTACAAGAGTCTTACTCATCCTTCAGGGTGAGGGAGGAGCCAAAGGACAGACCTCTTCCCTGGGACATGATTGATAAAAGCGGTCTGTGATCCATGAAAATACGTCCCTGGAGCAAGAACAAAGGGAAGCAGCACTGAACTGCGGAGATGACGCACTTCTATTGCCACTGTCCTTTCAGGCTAGGACATTATTAAAACCAAGCAAAACATAATAAAATCAAGCAAGCATGATAAGGAAATAATAATAATAAAAAATCCACAATATAATTGCAGTTAATTAGTCAATATAAAGTAACTTTGGAAAAAACATACTCAGAATACTCAATCTATATATTCCCTTTTGTTTCGTCTTCATCCAATGGAATAAACTAGCAATTAAAATTATTAAAAAAGAACAGCAGTTTATTAAAGCATTTCAAGAAGTAGTTTTTATCCTCTTAAGTAGAGGTATGCAAATTGTTTTCATTAGCAAAACAGTACATGATGGAAAATGAGGCTAGCGCTTTACAAGAGGATTTTAGAATGCTACTTTTTTCTGCTAAAGAACCAAGATGGTCTGTTTTTTTCAAATCACTCCGGAATAATAGAATAGGAATCAGAGATAATCAGCCATTTGGGGCTAGATTTCATTTAAAAATAAAGATAAAAAATCTATCACCAAGCTCTCTGCTCTTCTACTGGATATGTAACTACACTACATGAAGATGACTATCGAAGCACTACTGCAGAAATGAACCTTAAAAAAATGACACTCACCTGGGAAAAATGACTCATGGCTAAGATCATAAATATATTTTTCAACCTTCTGCCTTTCAGTGCTCTGAGACTGAGCTCAAGGTGACAGGGAGCCTAAGAGAGCTGTAACTCTTTTCTTCCTGTCAATTCCAAACGGCATGCTTGTCTTCTTTTTCCACCTGGAAATTTTGTCCAGCCAAAAAAAAAATGTGGGCATTTCTTCAGGATTCCTAGATGTAAGCTAATGCAGTAAGATCATCAGCAGAATTTGCCTGTCCGATATCTGGAAGTTATGGACAAATAGCAGTGCTGCATATACAGATTAACTGCACACACATTGCTATTTCTAGGTTACAAGATAAGCCTTTTGCTTAGGTGATGATGGCAACATAATGTTATGTATCTCTTCGTGACCCATTCCACATATCACATCAATAACCAAACTAGAGGTCACCAAAATTCTACAGGAAACTTTTGTCAGTCAGGTGTTTATCATGATTTTCATTTATGTTGTACAAATTTTGCAGTCATAAACTCTCTTTTTGTCTTCTGTATTGACTGTTTTCCATTTTAACAGGAATACATATCCCTGCAAAAAATATATATGAACATACCAAAGTACATAGCATATTAGATTTACGAAACAAATTTCCATTGCCTATTATCCTTACATGATATAAATAGCAAAACATTTTCTATAGGTCGGCACTAATATTTACGTATGGATATATTTTGCGATAGTATCATTTTACTTGAAGTTGAATTTTTCTTTTGAAATATCTTAAAATTAATTTATATGAGAAATATCTTCTGGCAGCTGTTCTACAAAGCTAAACCATAAAAAGTCAACTAAAGTAGAAGGAACAGAAAGTTGTACATTTTGATAGAAACTAGAAGTATTCATATGTTGAACTGCTCCAAAAGAACTATCAAATCTGAAATTGACTCTTTGCCTTAAGTGTACAACACGCCTGTAGATTTTCCTGAGTACTTGAAGTAAATACTCAAAAAACACAGAACATTATGTGCTGAGTTGATCTCCTGTTGAGGTCCATACAAACCATATCCTAATTTAGCCTCATGACACTGTTACTGCCTATGTACCTGAACTGCAAAACAGCAGACTGCCACTGATATTTCTCTGAGATGAGCTCAGAGAAGAGCACAAATACACGAGCAGTGCAATACCACAGACTTTGCCCCGGTAAGAATATACATGGTCCACACAAAATAAGCTTCTTAAACCCCTTCTGCCATTAAAGATCTTCACAATGCAGATCACTACTCTGCTACTTCATTGAGACCATAGCAGAAGTATTGCACAGTTACAATATTTTATTTATATTTCTGAAATATTAACTTAAAACATTGTTAAAAACAACAGCCTAAAAACAGTTCTAAAAGAAAAGGCTCTGAATTCGACTTTATGATGTCAGGTGAGAAAGGGCAAGAAATGGAATTAAACAAAGATCCTAGTTCTTCACAAGTTAGGTGTAACATCCAGATACAACAGTTTTGTATCTTATTTGTCATCTTTATCCTCTTTTGTGCCTTACTAAATGCATTATTTCCTTTCTGCTTTTTTGTTTATATTCTAAGGAGACTCCCTCAAACTCTACGTAACTGACTTTGAGAGATGTACAAGGACAATCATAGGTATTCTCTTCAGCATGAATCACTTGGAACCAACATCTGTCAAAAAAACAAAGCTATGAGTGCAGCATACGTTCACACTAAAGTTTTTCTTGAATACTGTTTTGCAGAGACACAAACCTTTTAAATTAGGTTTCTTGGATAATGGTGGTTTAATCAATTTATCTATACGAACTTGGAGCTCAGGAAGGTCCAATGGATAGTTTTGAGAAGAGCATCTTCATTCTAAATTCTGTAGATTTTAATATGTCTGCTGCACTATGCAATCACTAATGTGACTATGGAGATTGTACAACTTAAGTAATGAATTAACAGTTCCCCAAGAAGTTCTACTGTTACTGGAAAACACTAACTAGTTTCCCACTAGGAACACTAGTGTGTTCATGGGATGGCATTTTTAATAACTTGATTTTGAACTCTATCAACACAGAGAAGACAAGAAAACTAGGTTTTATGTACAAGCCACTCCCCGTACTGGTGAGTATTCTCAGTTGTTCTTAATCTCTCTCATAATATCACTGTTAATAAATATTCAATTTTCACTAAACTTAATTTTATGTGGCAAACAATCTTCAAAATGAGAAACTGCTTAAGTAAGCAATTAACAGTTCAATGGTTGAATGACCACAAAGCTTCCTAACAGAATTCAATGTTTTTCAAAGTAGAAATACCTGTCCATGCTGTAGCTTACATTTAGAAACTTTTTTGATGAAGATTCCTAACAGATTCATCAACTGCAAATATTTCTAAAGCAATGTGAGAAAACTGTGTGCCTTTCAGGACATGGAAGCAAAGAAATAATTCTGCTAGCTGAAAATTCACGACACACTTTAATTAATTATATTTGTTTTGTTAAAATTGAAATCTTCTCTTACCATCATGATTAGGATTTCCCAAAGTCCATGGCTCATCTGAGTCAAAATGAGTGTCTCCTCCAATTCCTGGCCCAGGAAAATATGCATGGGCCAAAAAACCTCCCTCCCCATCAAAGGGGGAACTGTCTCCATGAAAACCTGATGCAAAAATGATTGTAATATCCACATCCCTCTTGCCATTTTCTAATTCAATATAAGGAACTTCTTCAAATGTCAAAGGAGTTACATTCTGCCACACATCAAAGGCACGGCGAATGGCTTTACGAGTTTCAGCATCACCTACTTTTGGAGTGACGTTCTTTATGCTGAAAGAAACAGAGAAACATTAAATGGATTAAATCTGTCAGAGTGGTTAATAACAGTTCTCTCACCCATGTTCCCCTCATTATTAAAAGCATCATGCTTTTAATAAACAGAGCTTGTCAGGCATTATATCCTTAAAGAAAAATATTTCTAAATAAGCAGGTAAATAATTAAAATTAAAAATTCTTAACAGTGGGATAACCAGAGTAATCAACCACTGACTGTTTACCTCTTGGACCAGAAGTAGAATCCATCATTGCAACATAACTGCATTTCAATTCTGATCAAAAGCTGAAAATGCTTCCAGTTAAATGAAAGTTTAACTCCTTAGTGAGTCCATTAACAGCAGCAAAGCTTCATACTGTGGCTCCCAACCAGTATTTACAGAGGCTTAACACCAGTTTTTATTACATTTGCAACTAGACAGACAATCTTTATCAGAAACAAAGCCCTTTTATTTCATAACTAAGATGTCCTTTTATGATCTGCTTTTATCTTACATAAAACTATAGAATTTTTCTGAAATACTATTTCAGAGAAGACATGGAACAATGACGTAAGTTCAAAAATACATTTTGAGACAGAACATTTCAGTTTCCACTACTTCTTCAATGACACACATGAGAGGTGGAAAGAAATGCCAGAATTATGTTTGAGTCCAGAGTTACAGTTGCTAGTATATTGTAGTGAAATCTTTGAAAAAAAAAGAAAAAGATTCATATGGCTAGCTGAGACTCTATTATTTTTCTGTGTGTCTGTATTGAAACTGATTGAAATTGGATGCACTTTTGATGATTTGATGTGTTTGACTGAATGCAGAAGTTTCAGAAATGCCATTGCCCTGCAACACATGTAAGATTATGCAAGATTTATGCAAGTTTACACAGCGTGATGTGTAAATGGAGAACAAAATATTTTCAAGAATAAACCTGAAATTATTTTTGTGTTTGGAGTATTAAATGTGTTTGCTAAGATAGCAGTGTGCGCTTATGTAAATGTAAAATGTAAATGTAAATTTTATAGATTCAATTTTACATATATATTAACATGCTCATGGGCTCATGCAAAAAACATAAAGTTATCTATTTTAACTTTCACTTCTTCACTCTTGCAATTAAGAGTCCAGTAATGTGGGTCTAGCTGAAGCATAACTTCTTTTTAGTTAGCATAGAGATCTCCAGGTAGGTATCAGGTCAGATTAGAAGACAGTATGCAGCAGAGAATCTACTACTTCCTCGGAACTTTCGTTCCGAAGATGACTTTACCCATAACTACACAGTTGTGCTTATTCTCTTATTGGAATTTGTCTGGCTTGTAACGATTCTTCTGGTGTCTTTCTCCTTTAGATTCAGAAGCTTCATTTTCTCTCCTGCCCAAAAGACATATGTACATTGCAGCGTAGCTAACTAAAGGAGTAGCCAGCTATTAAACTCCAGATTTTCTCCTTGGGTTTAAAGTTTGAACTCCTGAAATCTCTCACTCTAAGACAGTCTTTCAAGCCCAAGAATACCTTCTGTGATTCTTCTTGCACTCTCTCCAATTTTTAATGACCTTTTAAAACTCACTATCAGAATTACAAAGCACTGTAGTATTGAACCCGCTGTCAGACAGGAAAAGTTTCTGCTCTGGCAGAAGGCCAGATGCAAACTTCACGTGATTCAGATTGCTTTGCATGATGCCCTTCTCCCACAAACATGTACTCATCTGTTAGCTTATGATCAGTGTTGAGCTGATTTTCAGGTGGCTGAAAAAAAAAATACTGGATGAACTGGACTGAGTATCAATCTCTGCAGAAACCCATGCTGAAAACTCCCTCTTTTGTGAATTACTTTTTAAAGATGTCTCAGGAAGCAAGGTTACTACTTAATCTATCCAACCCAGTGCCTTTTAAGAGCGTATAGTTTTTTTTAAAAAACAAGATGCCATGTGGTCAAAACACTTCACAAAAACACAAATACACTATCTCTACCAGAAACTTCATGATGGTTCATTTGTTTCTATGTGAAGACCAACACTTAGGAGGCTGACAAACGGTTGAGGATCAGAGTTAGTTCTGGTTGTTACCACATATAATAAACACAGCAATGAATTAACAGGCTTCTATAGGAAATATATCATGTCTAACTTTTTTTTTTTCATTTTTGAAGTAGTTAGAAGTACAGCTCACAGGTACAATTTAATATTGTTTCTATTGTTTTTGCATTTAGTAATCTTAGTAAAGGATTAAAAGCACACTTTGCTTAGGGTTATGTAAATGTAACCAAAGATACTCTCTGGTTCTTCTACGTGACAGGAAGAAATAGAAGAATAAAAACAGATTGGAGATTTGTATCTATGGAAAATAATTACATGGTCTAAAACATTTGACTCATACTTTGAACTTTATCAATTTACATTTTCCCACTTTTTCAGTGCATTGGGTCAACTTTTTGTCAGAGATTAAAAATGCAAAACTGAGCCACTGTGCTATTTTCACACATATTAACTAGAGTTGATTATCTCAGATGGAGAACCCTTTCTAGTGGCTTCAGCTATTGAGTTACAGTTGAAATAGCACTCTATGACCCAAGATCCAAAGTAAAGAAAAAGGACTTTTCAAAGTATACAGTCTATATTAGAAGAAGACAGATTCTGGCTTACAAAACAGCCTTCTGGAGAAGGTTATATTGAGAAATGTTGCTTCTAAAAGAAATTAAATAAATTACTAGTTATTCATATATATTTATATATATATATACACACACACATGAAAATTCTAGAAATTATTTTTAACAACTATGGTCACCTGGGAGACTGTCGAATTATTGATCATTTTAATATCTTTAATACAAGCCATGATAGGTTCTAAAAAGGCAAATTCTAATCTCATTTTTAACACCAGCTTTGATGTTGTCCAGGTGAGTAATCCGGCTTAAAATATTTCAGCAATGCATTCTCCTCCACTTCCTCCCCAAAAATATCCTCCCCCAAAATTCTCCATCTTGCAATGACAGTCATTTGACTGCTATAGCTTTAGGAACCTTGTAAGGCTTTCAGGAGATATCTGATATACTTGGCACTTTGGAATCAGTCATTTGAAATTTAAATACAGTTTATTAAAGAATATGTTTGCTTCTGTATTTCACTATTTCTTTTTTCTTCCTGACTCGTCAATAGAGAAGGTCCTTATTATATTTTTTTCACAAAAATTGCTATCATCCTTTAAATAAAGGTATTTTTTTCTGACCCGATCTGAGCTATGAGGCAGTTCAGTAAAGGCTGGACAAAGCTTGAAATGTATTTGTATAAAGCTTAGCATTGATCTCACACCTTAGCAGCAATGGTCTGCACAAGAATTGCAATAACTCAATAATAACTTTTTCACAGTCTGTAGACTTTCATAATTCAACTCCGCTGCATATAATAAATACTGTTTTAAAAGGATTCTATGCTCACTTATGCATTAAATCCAAGGTGTTGGACTAATAATGTCTTACTACACTGTTTTTAAATGTGTATTATTAAATGGGATACTAACAGGTGCTCTCCAAATTATTATGTAAGAGGGCATTTTTATTCTTCTATACCTATTTTATACCTATTCAATTTAATTGGGAGAACATTCCTTTGATGCTATTTCACTCAATCTTTCCAAGATTTTCTTAGAGGAAAGTCACAAATCTCTCTTCTAAACAAAGAAACAACACAGCAGATAAAAGAACAGGAAATACAATTGAATAGGTTAAAAAACAGCAATCTAGCTGAAGTAATCAGCCAATTCTAGATCTACAATTGATGTAAAATAGTTAAGATAAAATGAAACAAAACACAGGGTTAATCTGAATAGCATGCTAAAACCTCTACCTTCCTATTGCCATTGCTGTCAATCAAAACTAAACTGAACTGAAGCTTTGCCTTTTTTTTTTTTTTCCTCTCTTAGTTTTACTGAAATGAATACATTACCTCTGGCCAAAGCTATATTTCATTTTGTGCCACCATTTCCCTAGATATATCCCCCATAAAGTTACTTCATTAATTTCTCACTGGTTTGAGTCATCTTAGTTTAAACTTCTTCCTAGTCTCATTTTGCTAACTCTTTGTACCTATAACTTAAAAAAGCTTTTTCTTGTAAAATGTGCTCTTTGTTCATAGAGCTACTGCTCCAGCTGATTAAACCCAAGTCAGAGATATAGCTTTTGATTTTCTTATTGTGTATAGACACATCAAGAGTCAGCCCAGTGTTGCCATGCTGGACAGAATATATAATTCTCTTGCCCCTTCTGTTTCACGAATAATATTCTCTCTGTAATTCATTAGAAGGAGCTGAAAAGTGACAATGAGATTTCCAAGACACAAAACCAAGATTAGCAAAAATACTTCATGAATATATATATATATATATATATAAAATGGGAAATATGTTCTAAGGATACCTATTTGACTTTTAAAATGTATAAAATACAAGACAAGGACTTCAAACTGTTAACAAATAGATGTTCAGATATTGTATTATTTGCAGATTGCTGAAGTAAGTAATTGTTAGAGAAGAAAGAAGTGATACACTACTGTGAAGGAAAATTTTAGATGAAGAAAACTGATGCTAAAAATACCTATGGTCAAAAACATTTTTTCTTTATTAATTATACTGTGGAAAGGTGTAGCTAAACAGCTTAATTGTCTGTTAAGTAGGGATCCTCTCTCACACGTATAGGTCTCTGGACTTTTTTTATGGAATAAAGTTTAGAATCAGCATGGTGTAATTTAATCACCTTTTATTAGGTATATTTTATGTGCTCTCCCCACATTCAGGGTTTAACAATGCTGAGGTATATAAAACTTCTAATATTGTTCTTCAAAAAATTACCCTTACTAAATTACTTTTTGGGAAAGCCTTAATGAAGGGGGAAATATGCTTAAATCAGCGCTCAAGAACTGAAATGCTCCATTTTATTCAGATTCCTAAACAGTTCCTGTCGCAGAATTGGAGAAAATTAGGTGGAAAGGAGAAACTTTCCACCATAAAGTTGACTAGAAGTCCTCTTTTTTTTTTATGATATTCTGATTAAAATCTTGCAGGAGATGCAGCTACAATGGATAAGACTACTTTTCAGATCCTTAGCTAAGGATCTCATTCTACACCCACACTTCGTACTGAAAGCTAATGCTTAGTATCAGGAATCCTTGATCTCATCCCTGTCCTGTCAGAGGTTGAAAACCTAAGGTAGTCTTAACAATTTATCAGAACTTTGCAGCAGAAAACAATGAGTCTCTCTAGTATAAATCCCTTTTTTTTTTTCTGGAGTTTACATCTGCAGCAGATCATCAGAGCTCTAGTAAAACATATGAGCAGGAACACTAAGAACTCAGAAGTGGGTCATTTTGAAAGTGCTTGCCTTAGGAGAACCCTAAACACTTCTTCATGCAACTCAATGTTTTCCCAATACAGTTGTTTGCCCTAAAAATTCAATAAATGTTGCATATTGCTGAACAATTTTTTTTTTCTCTTAAAACAGCAAAATGGAGGATAGCCTTTAAACTAGCATTTTATTTTAAAACATTATGAACTTGGGATTAACTCAGGACAAAGTTTGGTTTTATGGAGAACACTCTCCAGTTTTATTTTTGGAAGCATTCTGCAGAAAAATTAATCTATTTGATCAATGACTGACTCTAGTGTTTAGAGTTAAAATTAAGAATAGTATGTGCAGACTTCTGATGAAGCAGATTTTAATAATTCACTTTCTTTAAAAAATAATTTTGTGAAATTCATATTAATATAAAGCATTTGTACAAATAATCATGTTTATAAGGTAAAATGGCATGAATAGTCTATAGGTATACATGGCAGAAGACACAGCAAGTAACACTGCCATGTAACTTCATTAGAAACAGAACTTCCAAAACCACTCTATTTAGCAATTCATGTAATTGGAAAGCTACATTCCTTGAAGGAGAGCAAGTATAACTAATGTAACACCATATCCTATATAAAATTACTAATAAAATGCTATGTTAGCATCGCAAACATCAGAATTTTTTTATTCTGTTCATACTGTCTGTAGATTATTTTCTAAGAGCAATTATCATCAATGTAAAAAATGTAATATGTGGCCAGAAAGCACATAATTATCATTATAAATGATCATGGTAAATCATTTATGTGAGTTCTGACTTGACACGTGAAACTGCCTCAACTTTAAAATTTGCAATTTGAAAATATGTAAATTTAGGAAAAATAGAATGCAAGTCACATGTATCTTTTTTTTAATCCTCTTATTCAAAATTAAATGGACAAAACAAAGAGCAAAATATTCTGAGAAACCCTGATTCATTTACATTAGCAGGCCCCAGGAGCAATCCCTGGGGAAAAAATAACAGTTACAGAAACTACTATAGTAAAATGTATGAAGTGGGTGTAGTTTAAAATGTGTATGTGATCTCTATTGCTTTACTATTAGCAATATGTCGATGCGATCTGATGACACTTCAAGACCAAGTAACCAGGCAGTTAGTGGCAAATCTACCTTTTGATCAACGGATTCCCCTTTGGAATTGCACATGTAGGACATATACGAAGAAGAAATTCACATCTGTGGATTTCACAGTCCACTGACAATATTATATGTTATATTAATAATATATTATATATTTCATATATATTAAGTATATATGTTGTACAGTATATATTAGTGTATATATTAGTATATATTAGTATATATAGCATACAATATAATACAGTATTGTATATAAAATATACAGTATAATACTGCATTATATTAAGTATTCTATTAATTGTCAACTAGGAGGCTAATTTGACAAGCATTTCCCTCTCTAAGGAAATTCTAGGAGCCTCATTCTGATCCAATTAAAATCAATGGTAAAAAAAAAAGAAAAGATTAATTGCTGTTGAGGTCCATGTTCCAGTTATCTTTGCTGATTTCGTCTTAACATAGTGGCCCATGAAATATAGCCCAACAGTAGCCCATGAAATATTTTTTTTTTGCTCTTATCCTTCTAGTTCAGAAAAGCAGGTGTGTGTAGTCCTATGATAAGATGACTGTGATGGATGGCATCTGTTCTGTTTGTTCTGTTTGTTCTACTCTTCCTGGAATGTGGGTGAGGTGGTAGACACCTCAACAAGGGAAACAAGGGAGAAATTGCTCTTTCTTTGGAGGAATTGCTAAACTGCCTCAGGATAGGGGCAGTTCAGGTTACTAGGTATGACTAGCTAGGAAGGAACACAGTGGAGCTGGAAACTTGAAGGTTATGAAGGCTTGAGAAAAGGTACTGAAAAAAATAGAGTAGACAAGCACTATCAGAGATATAACCAAAAGACTGGGTAACAAAGCAACTTCAAAAGTCATTCAATTGACTAGAATTAAGCCTGTAACCAGGGAACCACTGGGAAGGACAAATCAGGTGATAAAAAGCATGTAAGAATTTCTTTTCTCCCTTTTTTTTAGTCACTTTCAGTTTTTCATATTTTTAAAGTTTAATAATGTCTTTTTTTGTTCTAATAATATTTGGCTTTTGCAGTTCAAATATCCTTTGGTCTGTAGACTCCTGCAGAAAATTTATAGGTTGATTCACCTCAAAGCTCTGGTCAATTGGAGATCTTGTCATGTGAAAGAGCAAACATTTTGCAAGAAGAAAGGCATAAAGCGAAAAATGGCCATAAATTCTTCAAAGTGAGAAAGATTAGTTACTTAGACTTAGATTAGGCTTAATGCCTGGCACTCTCATATATTATTATGACTAATGCCTTAGGCGACAGTACATGAAAATATACAAGTGATCAGATTTACACTATCGCAAAAAAAAAATTGTAATGAAGTAGAGAAACAGACTCCCCACAAATAAGGGGGAAAATGAACATATATTTATACATACCCTTGCATATTTATGTACATACATGATATTTAAATCTTAAAATGCAGATAAAAATAATATGTAGTTAGTGTACAACTATTCTGACCAACTGTGTGCAATATCTACATTAACAGTAAGGCATGTTTGAGGTTTAAAAAAAAAAATCACACTAAAATACAAATCACAGCATTGATATACAATATCTAATGCTACTATCTCTGCACAGTAGTATGAACAACAGTGCAGGGAAAAATCAATTTTGACAGAGTAGGTGAAAACTGTCTAAACTACATGCCAGATTTACACCAAAACTTCGAGAATTATGCAAGTGTTCAACCCCCCGCAATTCCCTATGCCCATCCTCGTGTAGGCAGGAAATGGCCAGGTCAGTGACTCACCAATGCCAATGAAATTCATTTGTACATTGAAATAGACCTGCAGTATTTTCCATATTACATTTACGTTTAAAACAGAAACTGCAGCTTCAGTACACTAATACTTTCAGAGCAAAGTTCCCTGTCCCTGAGGAGTTACCAGGAGGTTTGAAAGGTTGGTTAAGAATACATTGGAGGTTAATTTGATGCTGAAAGTTTCAAAGAACTTAGTGTTTACTAAACATATGAAATTTCAATCCAATAAAATAATTTCCTTATGTAATATGTAAGTATATATCCCAGAGTTATTCAAACTAGTTTTTTTTTATACCACGCATTAATTAAAAAAAGTTTTTTGAAATGTTGACAAATATTTCATAAACTTATATTTACTTTCAATAAATGTCCAGTGCTGCCACTGTGTTACAATGTACCGCTGAGTTATAACTCCATATTCATACTTTTGGTACCTGTAAGTGATATGTTTGTGTTGCCACTTCTGTCCTGTTAATGCATATCGTTTCCGACGAATGTTAAATTTGGAGCTGCCCCTTGTTTGGTCAGGAACACCACATCGAGGCTTCTTCATCCAGCTGCAAAAAACAGTAACACATAGTTAAAGTAACATAGAAGACAAATCATACCACTGTACCCATATAAGAAGAATGTCAGCATTTACAACAATTCTAAGCTTGTGCCTACACACAAAAATTGCTATCAACAGGAACAGTCATTGGATGCAGATTTTGGTGCCTATTTTATGGTATTTAATCACCTCCCATGACACAGTAACAAAT
This sequence comes from Nothocercus julius, assembly GCA_013398735.1. Taxonomy (NCBI): domain Eukaryota; kingdom Metazoa; phylum Chordata; class Aves; order Tinamiformes; family Tinamidae; genus Nothocercus; species Nothocercus julius. Next base: position 11,345,246 of record VZSV01000007.1, on the reverse strand, counting down.
TCATTTGTTGTTACCTTTCCTAGTTTTCTGTTGCTACCAACCCTGAACAAAGAGTTCACAACTGGACAAGTCTTTCAGCTTTCATAATTTATCCTGATTCTTTCGAGGTAATTATTATCTCTATTACTGGTTTACCTACCAAAGATGAAGCTAAAATAGGTATTCAAAAATAGGCGGTCAAATTATGAGGTCCTGAATTTTGCTTTTCCATTCTGTAGTTCTTCTCTGTTGTCTCATTGTTGTTTTATTTAAACAAGTTTCAGATTCTTTTAATCAGAAGGCCTAGTCAGGTGAGGCAGAAAATATATATATATATATATATTTTAATTCAAGATACTGAAAATGCTAATATTACTAATGCTAATAATATCATTAATCTCTTCAGTAAATGCTTTTACTATCTGACTGCCTTTCAATGCAATGAAAAGTATCAGCTCTAATCACAACTGTGAACTGCTAGGGCCTGAGCAACAGGCCCAAGTCAGGGTTGACTTACAGATGAATACGGCTCTGCCTTTGTAGAAGTACACAGAACTGGCCTGTAGAACTGCTTATGCTAACCTGCACATAGGCTCATGAAATTGTAACTTTTGTAGGCTCTCATACAAGTGGTTTTGGCCTTGAACTTTCCCATCCAAAGCCGGGGCTCTGGTCAGGACCCAGTCCCAGATGATAAGGGAAGTAGGACATACCAGAGGTTACTGCTCACAAAGAAAATGCAAATTTTGCTGATTTGGTTTTATAAAAGCTGGACCCTCTTGCTATGACTTTGGAGACCTCACTTAACGGGTAGACACGCCACATAAGACCTCCCAGTTGCTGGGAAGGTTCTCCAACTCCTCGCTGCAACAGGGGCTCCCCAGCAGCTGCGGATCTGCGTGATGGTAACGTATTTCGGCAATTGGTGATGTATCTTTTTCTTAATCACTATTCTCTTTCTCGTATAGTAATGGTTAAGTGCATTACCTTGCTTGTTTTGTCTGTTGTCAAAACCCAGCACATAGTAAACTTATTGTTTTGTTTGATGTATCATTTCATTTCTGTATTATTTGATATTAAGGGTAAACACGACCGTTCTTTCCCTTGGTGTCTGGTTCCTTCTGCCACCCCCTCGTCAATTGGCAAAACAAACCGTAAACTCTAAGTGGAGTTATCTAGCTCAAGAATTCTACCTAAGAATATTTAATGCACTACATAAAATCAAGTTGAAATGGTCTAAATCATAACAAAAATGGATGCCACAGGAGCACCTGAGTTTCCAAAGAAGTGTTTAATTTTTACAATGGTGCTCAATTTTTTGATATATTCCAATATGTCAAATATTTCAAATTTGACTGTATTCCAAATAGATCAAAACTGGGACAATGCCTAATTCCAAAGCACAAATTCAATGTCCGTATCATTGCATGAAGTGTTTCTCAGTTTCAGAGTAAAGGGACTATTTAGTTTAATTAAATGAAGCAAAATTCAGCTGAAGTCATTATTAAATAAGAAAGATGGATAGAACCAGGCAATTGTCCATTGCCATCAGGAAGACAGTAGGATTAAAGACGTTCATTGTGTAAGTAAAAGACATAATTCTTGTGTTACTTCTCTGGCTCATTGATTTTTATCACACTAGGTAATTATTGATACCAAAGCATCATTTTCTTTTTCCTGTGCATTTTCCAATGTTATTTACTGTGACAGTATTCATACCTATATTATGACTTGCATAAATTAATTCCTGATCATTACATTGGCATTTAATCAACATTATCATAAATATATACATCTAGCAGCAGAATGTATTTACGAATGGATGGCTGAAAATTCATTGGAAATGTCATTTAATTAAAACATAGACTACTTTTAAAACATGCACAGGTAAAGAAAATGCAACAACAGCAACAAAAGCAAAGAACTGATCAATCATCTTCTATTTTTCATCTTTCCTGCAGATATTCTTTGTTCAATACACCCACAATGAAAAAAATAATCTGTTGTTTTGTCCAAAAGAAAACAAGGAATATTCACACTGCAAAGGACATATATATACATACACATAATATAATCAAATTAAAGCATTGATTTGTTAAAGAGATCCTAACAGACACAGTAAATCAAGTTCTTAGAGCAACAAAGATGAAAATTCATCAGTCATATACTCAAGAACTGAAATCTGCATTCTAAAGTTTTGTAACTACCAATATAGGGTAAGGCATATTGCATACTGAATGAATTTTTGGAGACAGGCTAATGGAATACGGACTTCCCGTCAAAGCTAGCCACGCTCATTTTCATAAATCAGTATAAAGAAGTATGCAAGTACAGCCAGGCTTATAACACTTGTCATATACTCTAGCTATGGATTTATAGCAGATTATTTTTAAATAGCTAAGTGCGAGTTCAGACCAGTCTGCGGGGAAGTGTTGATTCAGCAAAGTCGATGTCAGTGACTTCTGGGTTATGTCATTATTGCTGAGTTAAATTTACTTTAATAATGGCATTAAAACACAAGTATTAGTTACAGACTAAAGGGCAGTGCCATTCCTCTCAGTGTGATACCATATTTACCTTCAGCAAATTAGATTAAAAATTGGCTCAGACTTCAGAAAACTTCTGGGCACATGTGGTCAGTAATACTTTTTCTTAGTGAATGTCAGATCAGCATGCAGTCACCATGCATTTTAACAACTGAGTATATTCACATTACATTGTTCAACACACACTGCACACACACACACTGCAGTAAAAAAGATGTATATGCAACAAAAGACAAAACAAAAAAATTTTCTCACCTTAAGGTGCTATCACTACATCAAAAGAAAGAAGCAAGGAATAAAGCGACAAACAAACAAACAAAAAACTATTATATTTTGTTAGAAACTGTACAAAAAATGTTAGGGTCTGACACGATATATGCAATATAAGATATCATGTCTAATTGCATTGTTTTTAATGACTTTAAATCAATTGGATCAGGCTCCAAGGAAAAAAAATCTGATGCAGACCTATCTTAATAACAGGGTTTGCTCACCTGGCAGAGACCCAGGGCAGATAAGAAGTGTAAATATTCAAAGTTGTGAATTTAAAAGTCAGTCTTCAAAGCCATTATTGAAATAAGCTCTCCAGTTATGTCAAAGGTTCAAAATTCTTACAGAAAATACACTTAGCATTATAAAAGGTCTTATGCTTCACAGAGAGATCTAATACAAAAAGACAGGACCAGAAGGTAGCAGGGATTCAAAACTCAATATATTATCTTTGTACAAAGTACTAAAAATTCATTTTTTAACAAAAGAAGACATATCGCAAAATATATTTTTTATGAAATTGAAGAAAACACAGTTCATTCTTGACTTGGTTCTGACATAGTATGAACCTACGGAGAACATTACGCTTCTTGAGTGGCCAAAGTATGTTCTAATTTGTAGGCTGTGTGACCCATTGCTCTTCTTCAGGCTACACAGTGACTTGCTTCTGTGGCTCATACACAGTAAAAATCCCAAAGCAAATCAAATGGCTCACTACCTTTCAGCAAATCATCTTTGTTCAAACATTTAGGAAAGATGCAATTAATTCCATATAATGCACATGAAGAGCTGGACTGCCATTGAGTCTATCACCTAGATCTCAGTTAAGTTTGTCATATGAAGTTTTAAGTACACCATTGAACAGTCAACATTAGAGATCACTCTTTTTTAGGACATAAATGAGGCAAAATGTCAGCAATTTCTGCCACATTTTGTTTTCCCTCTACATTAATTTTCAATTTAGAAACAGTAAGTATTCTCACTCTGACTGGGGAGAACACTTCTATCAAGAATAACTATTAATGCTCATGACAATTGTGAATACTTTCCTCTTATATCTGTGAGAAAATTGACAAAAATAAAATTCATTTCTATTTTCTCCTGCCTATAGCTACATTAAAAATATGGTGATCAAGGTGTTCCTGTTTTTGATGGATTTCAGGATTTTAATAATTTTTTTCTAAATAATTAATTTTTATAAAATAGCGTGCATACTGGTAATGACTTTGCCTCTCTTTCATCCTTCCTATTTGTTTCTGAATCTGTGGAAATCTTTTATGCAGCAGCCCCTAAAAGTAAGTACTTCATCAGTACTCCATAAAGTGGCTTAATTGTGACTAATGTATGCTATCTGCAGACTATGTCATATCAAATTCTTTTTCTTATGCATTTGTTTAAATCCTGAGGAAATATATATGTCAAAAGAACTAAAACAGTTTAGACTCACAGAAAATTTGAAAAGATTGAAATAAAAACATGCAACAAAACCATAAAATTCGTCTGGTGGAGAGCGAGCTGAACCTGAACTTCTCACAACCTAAGTCTGTTTTCTCAACAAACTTGGATATTTGGGGAACAAGACAAATAATCCCCTTTCTTAAATCTTCAAGAAGAAGTCTGTAAAAGTCACATTTTATTCCAAAGTGGAATCACACTATTTTTTTTTTTCCCCCACTCTTTAGCCCTAATCAAAAGTGCTCTCTCTGTTGCTTAGGTTCTACAGTGTTAAAGAAAAACATCAGAACAAAACAAAACGTCAAAAAAATCTTTTTTGTGTGTGTCTCTTCATAAAAGGTTTTACTATGAGACCACTGAAATCAATGAAAACCATGGAGGCCTTTGTGATAAAAGGTGGAAAATGGGGGAAACCAGGGGAAAGCCTTGCAGTAGTATCCTTTAATAAATGTCTATAGTTTTCTCCACCACTAAGTCATGTCAGGTCTTTGGCACTCTTTTTTTTTTTTTTTTTTATTTCCTTATTTTAATAGCTGAATTTGCTTCTTCTTAAAACAACCCTTGCAAACATTCATTATATCTCTGAGAAAGACAGAGGCATTTTCTGAGCTTCGTTACTCTCCCTACTGTACTCTCACTTGTAGGACTTTATTGCTACTCCCCTAGTTACTAGGAAGTAGTCAAGTAAGATACTATTTCAATCCTCTTCTGGAGGATGATTTCTCTGCAAGGCTTCTCATTGAATGTGAGCTGAGAAAACGAGACATCCTAGATAGCTGTTGTATGAAAACAACATTTACCATTAAAACAGACCACAGAGTTTGTTTTAATAGTGAATAGTTGTTTTCTGTGAATAGTTGAGTTGTTCTGAGTTGTTTTCTGTGAACAGCTTAAAATTTACTGCTCACTCTTATGCTGTGCCTTATAATTAATATGTAAGCGGTAAAGTAGGGATATATGATTACATTTTAATTATAAACGCTGAAATAGATTTGTAGAGAAGCCTACCTGTGCATTAAATGGCACATTTGCCATTTATTTTAAAAGGATAACATAAGGTGAACGATCTGATACTACTGCACAGATTTATCCAACATCCTTACACACTATAACATAAACCAAGAACTTTGTAATGTACCCTCTTCAATTAGAAGATACATTTTTGAAATGAAGACATTTTGGCATAACTAATATGCTAGTTTTAAGAAAATAAAATAACTACTCTTTTTTTTTAGTTAGTATGTTTGTTTAGGAACATGAAAGGACAGGAAACCAAATGGTGGCTCCATTTTTGAAAACCTCATATTGATTGAGTTGGGCAATATAGAATTGAATAACATAAAATATTGTGGCATTCATAACAAATGTCAGACAATATTTTCATTTGGTTTGCTGTTGTAATCATACTTTTATTTTTAATATTCCTTATACTTTCCTGCCATTACAATGAGTCCTCCTTTTACCTTTAATGATGTCTTGTTCCTCCTTATCCCTAACAATACATGTGCACCAGGCTTTTCAAGCCACTTGGGAAACATATTAAAAAAAAAAAAATAGAAAAACACGTAAATGATGAGGAGTAGGGGGAAGACGAACACTGCTCATATTTATGCATGCCAGAATATTCTTAGGGAAATTATCTATTTCTCACAACAATAAAATCCGCCCCAAGAGATTTTTGATGACGATGCTACAGGACTTTATTTCTCTGCTAATATTCCCCAAGTAGGTTTCTATCAAGTTACTACAATAACTTCTTTTAATTATTTGTCCTTCTGAAGACTGACAGGCACGAGTAATCTTGTCTCTGAACATGCCAGAGAGGCAGGTAAAGCCCTGTGCAACAAGATGAGAACATGTTGCTTCTGCAAGGTTCCTGCTGCAGTCCTTATTTTGTAATCCGAGCATTGGATGTGATTACAACATTCATTACACACAGAGAAACAAATGGTAAGTTGCTATACATTTCTGGCCAAAAGATATATATACTCTTCTCAGACATGAAAAGATAAAAAAGTTTAAAATGTTTACAAAATACTGTCATAACTGAACAATTAAAAAAAAACCCACAAACTATCCTTTATTATAAAACTGCATTTCTCAGGGACACTCAGTGGTCTAAACTCTAACTTGAGGCCTCCGTCTTTGAATAAAGGTCTCTTGAGGATATTACTTTACTGAGTTTAATCTAATTAATCTAATCTAATTTCTCACCATCAATGCAAATGTGACAAGTCTTTAAGAAGTCAATTCTACTTCCAACTTGGTTAAAGTCAATACAACTTCAAACGTGTAAGGAGAAGTGGAATTCATCCAGCATGAGTTGTAAGTATGGAAAAATTCTGATACTTTAAAATGCCTTCCTGAGCAGCAGCAGAAAATCATGTATCAAAGATTTGGAAGACCCAGGATATATGTGAATGCAAAATGAAGGCTTTGAACTGCTGTGTAGGTGGATTCTTCAGTCTTTTACTTAAAAAGGAGAAATAAAAAAACCCTTGCTGGCATGCTAATTAGGAGGAGTGTTGCCAGCAGGGCGAGGGAGGGGATCCTGCCCCTCTACTCAGCGCTGGTGAGGCCGCACCTGGAGTACTGGGTGCAGTGCTGGGCTCCCCAGGACAACAGGGACATGGAACTTCTACAGAGGGTCCAGCGTAGGACCACAAAGATGATTAAGGGACTGCAGGATCTAATGAGGAAAGACTAAGCAAGCTGGGCCTGTTTAGCCTGGAGAAGAGAAGACTGAGAGGAGATCTGACCACCATATACAAGTACCTTAGGGGTGAATGTAGGGAGGATGGGTCCAAACCCTTTTCAGTGGTGGCCAGTGACGGGACAGGGGGTAATGGGTGCAAGTTGAAACTCAGGAAATTCCATCTCCATGTGAGGAAGAACTTCTTTCCTGTGAGGGTGACAGAGCCCTGGCACAGGCTGCCCAGAGAGGCTGTGCAGGCTCCTTCTCTGGAGATCTTCAAACCCGCCTGGCTGCCGCCCTGTGCCCCGTGCTCTGGGTGTCCCTGCTGGAGCAGGGGGTTGGACTAGATCACCTCTAGAGGTCCCTTCCAACCTCAACCATTCTGTGATTCTGTGATTATGCTGGCNTTTTTTTTTTTTTTTTTTTTTTTTTTTCATTTCTTTTCTTTCTGAATTTGCTAGCTGATGTACTGAAGTAAGAGGCAGGCTCTACTTTTCCTTCAGTTGCCACTTTCTCTCCTCTCTGTACTGCTGACTGTGAACAGATTATTTTTCTTTTAGCGAAAGAGAGCGCCTCTTCCATTAATATGTTTTTTAAAAGGCTCCTGGTAACTGGTGTAGTAGCAGTCTGCCCTCATAGATCAATCACTGAGGCTGTGTGAAGAGCCTGGTCTGTACTCTGCAGCCTGGATTACGAACATGCTTTTGAGCACAGCTCTCTCACAAGGCCTTTTCTGAGTTTACTGCCATTGCACTGTGTGCTTGAAGGTCCTTTAAACTCCTAAACTGAGGGATGTGACCAACTCACCTCCCCTCAGGGCAGTCCTAAAATCTGCTTTGCTTTATTGCTTTTCAATGCAATAATGCATGTGCCAGTGGAATAAAATGATTTTTCCAATCCTTCCAGCACTTTAGGTAGTCTCTTCCCTAAACCATAAATGATTGAAAAACCATCCACGTCAGTTACTTTACCAGTAAAGAACAGAAAAGATGAAACATCGGAACAGGGCTGAGGAGGTGGAAACAAAAACAGAATTTCTTCCCAAAAAGTGTTTTCTGTCTGCTAATATTAAAAAAAGTTGTAGAAATATATTTCAATATAATAAATGTCAAAATTGTAACCATAGTGTTATTTGGTTATCATTTTCTGTTTTAAGTAATGCTTTCTAAAATTACAAGATATAACCTTTATTACATTTTAATGGGAAAAAGTCCAATGAACACTTCAAATCTTATTCCTAGATAAGGTTTCTTAGCAATCTTTCATGTTTTTCATCTTCCTGGCATATTTCCAGTGACATAGTACGAAGACATTTGGATGTATTTTTTAATGATTCTGTTGCACAGTTCGACTTTATCTATGCTTGGCCTATCGGTAGATTCAGATGTTGCCTACCTTAAATGACTTCAAGGCTTGCAAAGGTCAGGTAAAGCCCATTTGATTTTACTGCATGTTAAAATGATCACACCTGTGCTTTTGTTACTGGAAGCCATTAAATGAATGGGCCAGTGGAGCATGATAAATTTTTTTGCAATGAGGATAAGGGAATTTGCACTAAAGATTTTCCAGTAAGAGGAGACTCTTTCCATTGTGATACAGTCTGATAATCTCTTTTCCTGCCAATTTTGAATAAATTGGGCCACTTCTGCATTGTTAACCTTTTAGCCCCTTCTTTAGTAAACCTAAAACATTTTCTTTCAAATCGTATGTCGAAGAGCAAGCAGCAGAAATTTGAATGCCAGCTCTGATGAAATACAGCCCAAGAAGAATAAAAACATTTTAACTCCTCATTCAAAGCTGCAACATTATTTGGATATCCTGGTCACCACGCTTCATGTGCTTTAAAGTTTTTTCCAGTTGTTTTTTATTCTTCCTGAAATAGAAAAGTCAAGAGCAGTGCAGTACCAGTTACTTACTCAATTGTGTTCCTGTCCACTTTGCCTGTCATATTAATGCCATAGAACTGCTGCATGGCAGCTATAGCTGACTGCATGGTTTCTGCAGAGCGCAGCACCGACATTCGGGGGTCAGTTGGTGGAAGGTAGCCGTACTTTTGTAACCATACCTGCAATGACAAGTGCAATGGCTTTTGAATAGAAATTAGAGGTAAATAATATGCTTGCTAGTAATTAGCTTTGTATCACATACGACGAAGCTTTTAATTCACCAAGCACAAATCCCGTTAGTTTGTTATTTTGCAGAGGAGAAATTCTTTTGGGCTTTTATTTTCACTCCTTTATTAAAAATGTTTTAAGACTTAGGACTTGTGTTTTGTACCCAGGAGCTAGCTCTCTTTATTCTGCAATTTCAATCTCCTCTTTCAATTATTTATTGAATGTATATATTTATCTCGAGTTATAGCTTCAGCACCTCTCCCTAGCTCTAAGCACTTCAAGAAATTTTACGTAATATTATTCAGCAATTATAATAATAAATCCACAGTAGATCTCACAGAATGGCAGTACACTGGCATTTTTCTCTTAAAGAACATGAAAAAGAGGGTGGGGATGCATTCAGCTTTCCTGGAAGATTACTGCACTCATATAGTGATAAGCAAAGCAGTTGGCTGGAAGACAGGGAAGTAGGAGAGTCTGGGTCCACTTATGGGAAATTCCCTGATGACAGGAGCCTCCATTTTAAATGAAGATGGATTGAGTGCTGAATGTTTTTCTTGATTATGTAGGTGGGGAAAGGACATGGTCCCAATAACTGTAAGTTTTATGGATTAAAGCCAACATCTTAAATACACCTGGAAAAGCAGGAGCTCTCACAGCACTCTGAAATATGCTCTCCTCTTGAGGCAATATTTAATATACATATAGTGCAGTCATCCTAATGTTTCTATGCATCCTCAAAAGCCAGTCTCTATAGGGCATACTGCGAGATTTTTGAAGGGATAAGAGCACTGATACATCTTTAAAAATGTCCTCAATGGCTTCTCATCTGAAGCTCACTACACTGAAAGGTACATATACTACCACTCTGCAACACACTTAAATTCTGTTGCTCAGCCTCACTCCTCCTGGTAACAAAGTACCTGTGACTCCATCAATTTGATCTTTTCTTCTTAAAAGAAAAAAAAAAAAAAAAAAAAAAAAAAAAAAAAAAAAAGAAGAAGGAAAGAACATATATATATCAATTTCGACATCCCTCCCAAATATATCATGTACCACTTCATGGATTCTGGATTGTTGCATTAATGTTATCCACCCACTCTCCCCCAGGAGTGTGTTGTGAGATTTGACTACTTCATACATCACTTCTGGGTTATCTATCTGTGCTTCCATACTCTTTCTACATACACTGACACCAAAGTACAAGGTTTGTGATTCTCAGCCTGAAGTTTAGCTTGCAGTCAATCATCTGATCCAGTTCTGTAGCAGGACAACCATGTTGGTGGTGCATTTCAAATTTACAAAAAATAATTCACTTAATAATTCACATAATTCACTTAGCTAGAGTGCCACTTTCTGTAGGAAGCCTGGTTTTCCTTCTATTACTGAAGGACAGCTTGAAAGGCCATCCAAAGGTTGACAAGAGTAAAGCGAGAGGTGGAAGCAAGGCTATGGCAGTAACAGATCAGTCTGACACAAGGCTGCAAGGATTTCAAGTTAGTATGTAGAGTTCCTTTGAATTCACAACAAATATAACTAAGAATTGGGTTATTTTAGGACTCATCCTATCAACTTTTTGCAGAAAAGGCAAAGGTATCAATGTCAGAGAGTGACATTAAAACAAACCGTCAGTCACAGAAGCAAAATAATTCTGAGTAACACGTCACTACTGCCTGCATGGATCCTACTCTGTTGCCACCCTCTCAGTTTGAGTTTGGGACACAGACACTGAGCTGTGCTCCCCATGCAGATCTGTCCCAAGAGCTAAGGGCATACAGAATTGCTTGGTGAGCTTGTGAGGCTGCCTATCATCACTGAAAACAACACTCACTGTGGCCTAACCGAAGGAGACAGAAATATGCATTTATAAGTTACCAAATTTACCAGAAGCTGAAGCTTATCCTAATGAGAAAAATAAGAAGAGATCGATCATGGAAAAAGGTAAAGGAGTCTTCCAGATAAACTGGAATTACACAGAGTCATGGCAGACACAGGGGAAGAAAGTGGTTCAGAAGACAGTGCAGCCTCTCAACTTCTAAAGACACCTCTGTTAAATACAGACGTCTGATAATCCCTATTATTGAAGAAAGTAAGGAGACGCCTGGGGTCTTTCCTCAGCCTTCAAAATAGCAAATAGAACACACAGGCAACATACTGGAAACTCAGCTGACACTCTGCAAGCAAGCACCTTTTCCTGACAATTCAGACAAATTGGCCTCCAAATCATTTAAGTAGTAAATGCTCAAGAGTGTGTGAGCTCAGATATTGCATGAATGCTAGCATGTTCTGAGAAAGAGTCATGCAACAAGACATGAGACAACAAATCTGCTCACTGTTCCATTCCATAGTTTTCCCAGTCCTCTACTCACAAATAAACAAAATTGTTTCAGTGTGCCAAATAACTGAAATATGCCCCTAAGATTCTATTTTGTGTATAGTCCAAACATTGGGAACTATGAGGGAAAAAAATAAGTTGAGAGTGAAATCCAAGCTATGTATGTGAGGAAAACAATAGAGAGGGAAAAAAAAAAGACAAAAAAGAAAAACAAACAAAAAACAGAACGAAGCAGCATAGCAAGAGAATAAATTAAAGCCTTGTTTTGTTGTTGTTGTTGCTGTTGTTTGAGATAATCATATTAAAGAAATTATGACACGAATTTCCCTCCTCTCTACTGAAAGTAGATGTCTCTTTGTCTTAATACACTTCAGTAGCGTTAACGCAATATTGGCAAGAAACTATATTTTCAGAAGCTATCTATTACTCTGAGGAACTCATCTATTACAAAACAAGAAAATAGTGAAGTAGACTCCTCTAACATGCAGTCTCTGGGACACCCACAAAGATACTTGGCACAAACTCTGAAACTGGTGATATCTCCCATGCATTTCTGCATTTTAGGAATATCAGCCACTTCATGAGGAGTTTTTAGACAGGGCTTTCTAAATCTACAACAGCCTGACAGTTCCCTCTTAACTGTAACCATGGACAAACAAAGCTGGAAGACAACAGGTTCCATGATGTCCATCTCTGTTCTGGCACTTTACTGTCCTGCTACTGTGATGTTTGTCTTGGAGTCAATTTTAAATTAAGTCATCATCTGCTATGGGTGTGCAGAATTGATTATTTCTTTCCCCTGTGCAATTGCCTTCTTTCAAGCACATTTCTCAATTCTTATGTGAGTCAATCTATTTTTTTTTTTTTTTTTAATAAAGAAACTCAATCTTTTTAATCCTAGAGACTTTTCATTGTTCATATTAACCTTTTGGAACATAGAACATCTACTTGCACTAGATTTGTATAGTGTTCCTATTGCTATCTTGTTAACAAACACTCGAATTTGTTACTCCAACACAAACATTGAAGCATGTAATTTTGGGGGGAAAAGCACAGAAACAGAATTGGTATGAAATTATTTGTTTTTCTCACTATTTGAACTAAGGCTTACATCACATTTATTAAGACATTTTAAAATGGTAAAATTCTCCTTTTCATATCCTTTTTCCACCAGAAAAAATCCCCATATAATTCCAGTTCTTATTTTCTAAGAAATCTTGGACCTAGGTCTAAGGAAAATCTAACCAGTAAGTGCGAAAACCTTGAAAGATGACGTGGGTTTGACAGAAATCTGTCATTCCTGCCATTCCTGTCATTCCTAAAGTCTGTGGACTGTAACTGCTCAGCATGTGCCATTCAGATTTTGGATGTCATTGACCAGGCGACTTTTTTTTTTTTTTTTTTTTTTTCCCTGCAACATCTTTTTCTCTTATTTGCAATTGATACTAATGATGGATCATCTGGTGAAGGAATAGGTGCCATTTTGTGCCATAGGTCAAATCTCCATATCCTCCAACCTAAAGGATAAAATATGGGACAATTTAAAGAGTACTTAAAAAATGGACTTCAGTCCATTTCACATCAGACATTCAGTCCATGCAGATCTTTGTTAGTTGGGAAAAGAGTCCTCTCAACAACAGTTTATTGACTCCCTGATTATTAGTAAGAATTAAGAACATCCACATATCATAATTAACGATGAAGTAAGAATATTATGCAGACAATCAGTTTCAGAGAGCTTAGTAAGTTTTAATATAGAAGAGAACATATCAAGGAATCATTTGTGTTACCGAATGGCAGTGCATAATATAAGCTACAGTACATTTATGTTCTATAAACCTGAAAGCTTATTAAATCAAACAGTCTAATAAAGCATGGATCAAAACAATTTTGCAAACACCTTCAGTAGTACAGCTTCATGTCATTATTATTCATGTATTCCTGTTCCTTTTTTTTAGATTTATCATGCAAACACAAATCCTAGTGTTGCTCAGTAAAAATGCAAAATTTCATAATTTCAAAATATTTTGGCTTTTGGTTTTTAATACATCTCTACCAAAGACACTATAAATAAAAAGATTTAATATAACTGAGTAGTTCAGGAGATTAATTTATAAGACTTACATTTAAGAACCTGACTCTCACTGAACACCAGCAGGATTTGGCAGTTTAAGTGCTGATGTCATTTTGAAAAGAGATTTTTACTATGCTATAGACCGACTCCAGAATCAGAAGCAGTATAGCTAAGCGAGTGCTCCATGTAGGACACCTTAGTGTTAGTTAGTATCTGCATTATATTTTCTCTTCAGACGTAACAGCTTGTTACTGGTGCTTTGATACCACTAGAAGCAGCTCTGCCCAGCTCTAGTATTGGTAGAGTGGTAGAGCACTCTCAAACTGTTGCCCAGCCTCTGAAGAATACTTTTTTTTTTTTTTTTTCTGTATTCAACGTGCTTTTCTCCTAATGACGCTGCAATGCTGCAAGCTGTTAACAGTCAGTGGTGTGGTTTAATCAGAGGTCTAACTGCTGCAGTTAATACTGACTTCCCAGTGACAACCTGAGGTGATAAACCAGAAGCAAGTATTTACACTGAGCAGTGTGGTGAGTCTTCTGCAGGTTTTCCTACCTAATAACTCCAATTGCACTGGTCTCTTCTTGATGACTATTTCCTCTGTTTAAAAGAACACAATTCTCTATGAATTCACAGAATACAGAAGCTAGGTATTTTGTGCAAAGCACTGATTCGGTGAGAAAATTCCTTAGCTAAATACTTTGCCAATATAGCACATTACAGCAACACACACTTGAGGAAACTTTAACCTAGTCTATGAGAAGTAACTCTGAAATATGAATAAGAATTATAATAGTTAACAAAGTAATTTAATGGCTCTTTTGGGTTTACTAGCTATAGTTAAAAACTGAGATAACTAATCCTTAACAGCTAAGAAAAAAAAGGCCTGTGTGCTAAGATTGCATTAATACGGAATGCCTTCCTGCTCACAAACAAAACCCATCCTTGGAAATTTTATAGCAGAATGGAAAAGATTTTTAATGCCAAGAATAATCTTCAAACCAAGCAACTGTCTTCTTTTTAACTGTGAGCACAGAATCACAGGGTGGTTGAGGTTGGAAGGGACCTCTAGAGACCATCTAGTCCAACCCCGCCTCGCTCCAGCAGGGACACCTAGAGCACGGGGCACAGGGCGGCATCCAGGAACACACTGGAGAAAAGAAGAAAAAAGAAAAAGAAGAAACAAAACCCAACAACTTGCAAAGTAAGTGCGCAGATGACCAGATGACTCAACTCTTCCTACCTAGAAAATGACCGACCTCTTTTCTGGTCAATTACTGCCACAAACCCAAGAATCAAGTTATCCCTTTAGGTGTGTGTGGTCTTAGTAGGACAGCGTCTAAGGCACATTAGTGACTGTAAACTTTACGGTGAATTACAGAACTTGTAACAAGGATGTAATAACTAAGAAGTCTGTGGATGTATACATTGCATACTACGCTCTAAGGGCTGATCAGCAGGTACTAGCACAGGTGAGATCACTAGCAGAGGTGAGAATGAGCCAAAGGAAAAGATGAAATAGGCCTCACTGAGAACAGTGCTGCTGCAGCTAGATAGCTACTTCAAAACTAATTAAGCCATTTCCATAGTTTTAGTATATGTATGTGTATAATTTCTGCTGTTTTCCTGCTACAAAATGGAGGGGAAAACTAACATTTTTATTATATGAGCCTCTGATAGTTCAAAACCAGATTTTCTGGTAGATGTTCTTATATTTCTCTTCCTATGTGAAGTCAGGAGAAAGCGTCAGAGTCTGCAAATTCCCCTTGCAAGAGCATGGTGACAGAGAGCATTTGAAGTGAGAGAAAATTTCACTGCAAGAACCAAGAGTGCAGCCCTAGGCCAGGCCAAGTTCTCCCAGGTTACTGACTTGAACTAAATCCAAGAAGTGACAAGTGTAATAGAGTAAAATACATTCAAGCTTGCTTGTTGTTTTCCTATCATTATAATTCTAGGTCAGTTTAAGAATAAATTAATGTATGTATAAGTACTTGCTTATGTCCTTTGCTTTCCTGTCATATTTGTACATGGAAAAAACAAAGCACCCCAAAGGCAGTAAGAACCATGTGGGTAAAAGAGCAGCCCAGAGCATGGGGCAGAGCTGTTTGCCGATTCCAGGCAGGTGGGATCCTACCAGCATGTGGCAGACACTGGATCTGCATTGATGATGTGCTTGAGGGCGCTGAAGTATGGGACCAAATATTACCCAGGTCCAACAGCAGGAGCCACATTGTTCATTCACTACTTCAACTGAGTGCAGTGGGTTACAGTTATAACAGAGCATAACAAAAATTCGTGCCCTGGAAAGAAACTCTTTGCACCAGATGATCTGCTCATTCCCCACAAGAGTATATATATATTTATAACTGACTGAAGAATGTCATTTTTTTTCGTTAATTGACCAGAAAGACTTTCTCCAATCACTTATAGAAATCTCTGGAGAAGACTCAAACCAGAGCAGTGGAAACACCTCCACAAATAAAAATAACAGTTCTAGTAGATTTAAACACTCCCTCATAGAGCATATGTTAAAGGATACTATCCTTCATAAGGCTTACGGAAATTTCTGTAGCTCCTTGGAAGATAAACGACACGCACTGCTAAGGATGCTCTATGTTAAATAAATTGACTGCCTAAGTCAGGATGGAACACAGAAAAAATTCAAACTTCTAGATTAAGCCCTTAGACTGTAACATCCTGGCGACTTGCAGAATGCTGTTCACACTGGCTCACACCATGTAAAAGTCACCAAGGGACTAGAAATCAAGGTAAGTCATTACTGGTATTTTTATGTCTTTTTTTTTTTTTTTTTTTTTTCCTCAGAAGTCTGCTGTAACCATCACTATAAAACTATTCCAGACTCCTTCTGAGATGGTTAAATGAATGGATATAATCTTTTATTACATACAAGAATCCCAACTGAAGTAAATCTATATTCTAGGTAGTACAGAGAAAGGTGCCTAGGTGCTTACACAAGTCTATACTGAGGCACTGAGTCTATACTTTGGCTAGGGATGTACCACTTCTTAATTACATTTACAGTGGCTTGATTTTCCTTCAACAGACTCTCTCCTCATGGAAAAGGGGAAATTTTATTTGGTATTTCAACTCCCATACTTCTATCACTCAAAGACTGTCACACTCCAAGATCTTCCAAAACAGGAAAAACAGTTGTTGCCCAGGAGAAAAAACATACCTACATTCCTGTATTGCTGGTACTGCTCCTACAAGCAGCATTAAAAAAGGGGTTCACAGAGAACCAGGAATATGAGAATGAAACTAATTGTCAGTATTTACACGGTGGAAGACAGGTAATTTTCTATAAGAAGAAATAGAGTCCCATTATGTTACTGAGAACAAACTAAGAATGTGAAACAATTCCGTCACCAGAAATAGATATTATCTAGTTTAATGTGAAATGGGGAAAAAAAAAAAAAAAAGAAAAGCTGACAGGAAGGAGACACAAAGTTTCTATGAAAAAAGGATGATACACAGAGCAAAAGAAACACAGGGAGATGTTCGATGTACCTACAAAGGATGTTGAATCTTTTAATCTTTTAAATGAGATAAATTAGAAAAATAATGAGTAATTCTTAATAATTGCCTACAAGCATCAGAAAACAAATTGAGGTGATAGTCTTGAAGAAAATAGTTATCTGACAGGATGTCTCAAAACTAGGGGAAAAAGTCCTCATGTTGAAAGATGAAAATCAGTCCCAGAAAGTGTAATTCTCCAAAGAACTTTCATATAGACTATTCAGTAATGCATTTCATTTATGAAACTCAAGACAAGGAAGAACTTAGATGTTCTTTTTTTTGTTTGTCTGATAGTTATGTAATCTGGTTTCTGGAATACATTCTGCAACAATTATGGCTTATTTCTCTTCTGACAAGCGTTCTAACATAGGATATGGAGGTTGCCTTCAAGAACTCGCAATCCTCCTGTTCCTATGGGCTCAGTTATTTGTCACTGTCATCCTTTGGCTTCCTTTTTCCCTTCTTTCTCTCCCACTCACTGCACTTTCTGAGAGGTTCTTCTACTTGTGTGCTCCTACAAAGCCCACAATATGCCTAGTCTTTGATAACTTTACATTTTCCTGCCTGTTTTGCAGATTTTGGTGGCTTGCTATTTAAAACAGTTTGTAAAGCCTTCATTTGGCTGCCTGGATCTCAGAACACCGCGGGCCAGGTCAAGGAGGCCATAAACAGGCCATGAGGTGGGAGTCACAATGCTCCTGGTTCAGCCATGGGTCCACCATGTGTTTCTGGAAAAATTAGCTGCCATTCTTGGCAGCGGAGATAAGAACATGTGAGTCATGTTTCCAAACTTTCCTTAGCACAGGGTTGTAAGAATCCAGACAGGACCTGGAATATGGAAAACACTGTATAAACGCAAATGTAATTTGGTGATTTCGGCTTCTGTGACCATGGGACTCTGTTTGATGGCCACCGGCTAGTGCAGAAGGATGGGAACCACCTCAGCAAGAGGGGCACGCGTCTCTTTGCCAGAAGGCTGGTCAACCTGGTGAGGAGGGCTTTAAACTGAGGAGGATAGGAGACGGTCATAGAGGGTCCTCTTTCACCCCTCTCGGGAAACCTGCAGGCTCCATTACTTCCCTGAAATGCCTGTACACCAATGCACGAAGCATGGGGAATAAGCAGGA
>VZSV01000007.1:11312337-11324391 GCA_013398735.1 Nothocercus julius | reverse complement strand
TCCAACCTTAAGGATTCTATGATTCTATGATTCTATGTCTCAAGAAAGACATCATCAAAGTGATCACCAGTTGAAAGTGGTCTTATCACTTTCAGTTCTTATCACACCACAGAACCGTACATCATATTGAGTGTCAAATCCCATCCTATATTGTCTCACTAATCTAATCCCTGTATTTCTGGCTCTGTTTTTATTCTGTTGATCATTGCAGTATTTGAGTACAGAGTTGTTTCTTACATTTCACCGCCTAAAAGTAAGCAGAGAACTTACTTAATGCCGACCAAAGGCACAGTTTGCTGCTTACCTCGTACAGCTTAGCACTTGCTTGGCCTTTTTCATGTTTTAGTTTCCATAAAAGAGGGATATGTTTCCCCTTGTACACACAGGCTAAACAACCAAAGCCATGCATTTCATCATAGAATCATAGAATGCTTAAGGTTGGAAGGGACCTCTAGAGATCATCTAGTCCAACCCCCCTACACACGCAGGGTCACCTACAGCAGGTGGCTCAGGACTGCATCAACTTGTAAAGATTGCTTAACTTCTCCCATTGTCATTTTACAACAACATAAATCTCAAAGTGGCTGGCATTAACTATAAAAGGTCACAGGCTTTTTAAACTGAGAATGATTTTGTAGCCAATCCGGTACTTTGAGAGAGGCATTCATATCAGTAAGATTTAAGAGTAATATAAGATCTGCCTTATAGACCATAAAATCATTATCATCATCATCTGTATCAGAGAAAAGAAATCATATACTACTATTAAATTAAGGTCCAAAGTTATGCTTATTTGGCATCATTATATGCAACTATCTAGGATATATGTGATACTGACAACATATTAAGCAAAAATATATTAATCTTCACTGCCTTCTTATAGGTCCTAAGAGAGTACTTCAAATTATCATAATAAAATTACAGAAACTTTGTTCTAAGACATTTACATAGGAAATACATAAATACATAATGTACCAACAGATGGTATTGTGCTACTTTAAAAAGGCTCATGGGAAGATAGTCCATTGTAATAAAATCAAAAGGTCAAGCTGCAAGATTCCTTTGGGGAAATGATTATTCAAGTCATATCTGACATTTGGTACTTGAATCCACTAGATAAAATAACTCTACTATTATAGTTTATGAAGCTCGAAGTTTGCATCAGTAAAGGAAATGAACTGCATTTAAACATCGAAAGGAAATGTGACTTGGTCAAACTTTTTTTTTTTTTTTCTCAATACCACTTACAATTAGTTTTCTTCATTACAATGTTTATTTTTCTCATTTTATAAATATAAGACAAAAATTTGAATCATAGACACATTCATTAAGTCTTTATCCAAATATTTCTTGTATCAATATTTTTATCTTTAATAGTCTCACACTGAGGATAAAATTAGGTTTGCACTAAAACAAATATTAATATAAGCATGCATTGTATATTTTTGTAGGTTTCTATTTCATAGTTCTGTTGGAATACCTTTCCAAGAAAGACTGCATTTAAATTCATACTGTATTGCACATAAACTGTCTGACAGTCTACGTCTGAGAAAAAAGAATGAATAAGCTACACTGAAGTCAACAGTAACATAGCCTTCAACGGAAACTGAATCAGGTAATTTATCTGATTCAGATTAAGTCTTTTATTTTGTTAAATAGTACCCTTATTTCCTTCATATAGCTTTTCAACAATTAATAATGTCACCACTACTTGCACTGTTAGCACAGTATATCTGTTTGTCACGGTTAGAAGAAATTTTTAAATAATCATTTTTAATTTTTTGTTTTGCTTTGTTTTCTGCTTTACAACAAGTCAGCTAATTAAGATTAAACTTTAAAAAGCTATGGATATCCTACCCTAAATTATGGATATTATTCCGTAATTTAGAAATCATTCTTTTTAAGAATCAGGCTGGTATAAGATTGGTGATATTTCAGTACTGTAGCAGCACTTTGAAAAATACAATTCCTGCTTTCTCTGCAGAAACCTGTAGATAGAAGATGAATGTGGACTTTATAAGGCATATAAAATTTGCAGATACTATCAAATTGTTGTTTCCCAAGAGGAGACAGGAAGAGAGTGTAGAGAGCACAAAAAGTTTCTCAAATGACTTTATTTGGTCTATACAGACCAACTTGTCAATCCTTAGACACACACCTCCTGTTTTGCAATGAGGACATTTCATGCAGCTACTCAGCAAGTCTATCTGATCTGAAACCATAGAGATGAACAGGAGAAGGCAATAAAGAGCTTGCCATCTGACCCATCCTCTTAATTTTTGACTCGCTCCCCAGTTTGAAAGGTGTCCATCCAAGAGAGGCATTAGCTACTGACCTGAAATTCTCCTCTTTTGAATGAATGAAAGTCATGCAAAAATGGAGTTTCCCATTTTCATTTCTAACCCTTCTTCAGGAAATGCCCATGGGAGACCATGGCCCTGTCACAGGAATGTCACTGATCAATTATAATCTAGAGCTGCATTTTTGCATGCTTGCTGCTAATGATTCCGTTTGATAATTTATGCAGATAACACTCATCTTTTTTTCCTCTTGCACATGTAATTTAAATGGCACCATTCAGTGCTCTACAACTGAAGAGATAACAAACACTGGATAAGCATTTGCACAGGAATTTTTAATTCTTCAGGAGTTTCCACATAATTTTCATAAATTCTGTTCTTGTATGCCTTGTAATAGAGTAGGTCAGTAGAACAGTTTTTTCCCTCTGGAGTTCAAATCTTTTATTCAGTAGCAATAAAAAGTGAATTTAGTAAATTGTCCTAGTGATGGGAAAGGCTTCCTAAGACTAAGTACGTGATGAGCTCCTTGCTTCCAAACTATCACAGTATCCATCAAACTGACTCCAGCTGTAGATGTTAAGGTCAAGTAAATTGACTGTAAGTGTCCAGAAAGCTGTCTTGCTTGCTATAATAAAAATTATTATCAATTCTGAAAGAAAATACTCCCTATCCATGAAATGATCTCTGTGTAGATCAGTGATGGTATATGACCAACTCAGGCTAGCTGTATTAGCCTCCTACTTCCATAAAGATAAAAAAAAAGTTGTCACACTTCACTTGATAAGTAAGTCTATCTCGCTCACAGTACTCTAACTTATCAGCTGTCTGTAACCCTTCTGTAAGTAGCAGAAAGACAGCATGCATTTCAGTACATCTGCAACTCTCCTTTTTATGCCATCCTCTAAGCTCTATTTTCATTAAAGGGCAGGACTACAAAAGTAGAAGGGGGAAGGGGAAGTGGTGGATTGATGCAAGTGAGGGATGTGACAAGGTGATTCCTGCAGGCAAAAAGGGATGTACTGTAATTGCTTCAAAGCAAACCACGGGACTATCTTTTATTAGCTCCCCTATGGGCTACTGTCATGTGTACTGCAATTTAAAAATGTACTAGAACAATTCTAGGTTTGCTTAATTAGGACCTGATGCTGTGAATTGCTGAGTACCCTCAATAGCCCTCGATTCTGCTAACAGCAAGACCTGTCTATATTTTTAATATACATTAAACCAAAAATATGTTACTACAAAAGGAATTTTCTTACAGTTATCACAGGTAACACTTATAACAGCTCAGACATTGTGTTTTTGGATAGATTTAAAGAAGATGAAAAGGATAAGGGAAAAAGTTTTTGTTTTTTTTTTTTAAGCGGCATGATTTTGAATCAATTAAGATAAATTAAGAAAGCTAACATGCAAAACAAGCAATCTAGTACATTTTAGAAAATACATTCGCAATGAATAAAATTAATAGATCCTGTATTCTCACAAGGATGTTATTAGCATGCTAATCCTGTGAACGTTATGTTTATATATCCCAAGAATTTCATTTGATATTATACTGCTTTCAATTTAACATATATTATTTAGACTTGATACCCTAAATCTACCTTGATCTACCTGATAAACTAGTGGCAAAACTAGAGCTTGGATACCCTCAATGAGCTGCTAAGACCAAATTTCACATTTATGCAAATCAAGGACTTTTGCAACTGTTCATCTGCTTGTGTGTATATAAGCTTAAGATAGAAATACCCATTTTTGTAATTTTGGTCTTGAGAACAAGAAAAAACACTAATAGACTGAGTTAGCAATATCAATGGGGAAACAGAATATTTGATATCTCAGCTCCTATCAGCATAAAGGAGCACAGTAATTTGGGTTGTACAGACAGGGG
The DNA here is from genome assembly GCA_013398735.1 of Nothocercus julius. Taxonomy (NCBI): domain Eukaryota; kingdom Metazoa; phylum Chordata; class Aves; order Tinamiformes; family Tinamidae; genus Nothocercus; species Nothocercus julius. Next base: position 11,320,200 of record VZSV01000007.1, on the reverse strand, counting down.
AAAAATAGAAAGAAAAGAAAAAAAAAAAAAAAAAAAGAAAAAGTCTTTAAGAAGTCAGAGAAACAAGGGGAAAGAGTTAGGAGTCTGATGAAGTCCTGCACCTTGCAAACATTCAGCTCACCTCCAGAGTAAGATGCCTCAGATCTGCAGCTGAGGCAACAACACCCAAACCCCTCCAGCCTGTGACAGCTCTGTCATAAACAAACAAAGACAGATTAAGATTGGCATATGGTGCAAACTGGGTGAGATATGTTGTTCTAGTCTATCCTATCCTAAATAAGAATGGACATGCAAACAACTACCGAGATCTTTGGATAGGTGCTGGACATGGTAATTTACTTCCATTGTTTTGCTGACTTTTTTCATATGCCAGCTAAACTACAGCATATTTTAGACCCTTGGAATTTTTTTTTTTTTTTTTTTTTGCTTGCCACAGTGAGGTAAGAGTTAACAATATGTTTTTGCATTCAGCTTGAGGCTATCTGTATGATAAACACACATCTACACTATATCATCTTTATCAAGTGCCATCTCCTTTCTTACATTAAATTTTGTAATATATCTTCTATTTTAAGATTCATATTTTTAAACTACAAATGTTTGTGACCTCTTTTCTGTAAGTAAATGCTTACACAAAAGTGTAATCTTTCTCCCTTCTTCAATCTGTGTAATATTTGAGAAAAGTGAAGCTTAAAAAATCTTTAACAATGAAAATTTCATGTTACTAAAAAGTAGAAATTGCTAGCATTTCCTTCTAACTTTAGAATGCTGCATGAGATCAGCTCTTAAAGTAATAATAGCTTTATAACTCAACAATCTAATATAGGTTATTTTTAAAGGCCCCTTAAATGCATCATTAGGGCTTAAGTCTTCCTTACTTTAATAGTGAATTCAACAATGCAGCTGTTCCCTGAACATCAACTAATGGAAGGGTGTCTTCCTGAATCTGTAGGAAGTGCTTGGCTGCTCTTCATGGCCTTTTAAGGACAAGCAGGGATCTGAACAAAACTCTAATGTGAAGTCCCTAGGCAGTGAAAGTTGTGAATAATCATATTGATTTCACACTTCTATTGCTGAGACTGTTACCTGCAGCAGTAAAACACCGGAATTATTCACCAGGGATGTAAATGGAGGCTTAGAGAGAGCCAGTGACCTTTCTTTTCTCACTTCACAGCAGAAAATCTGAAGAAGCAGTGATAGAGACCAAATCTGCTTTTATCTTTCATGTAAAAGAAATTTCTGCTAAATCTCAACTATGGAAGGATACAGCTTCAAAGTTATCAAGCACCTACTAGTCAGCAGTCGATGCAAAAAATAAAAAGGAGTTCATTGGCAAGTCCTAAGACATTCCCTATAACCAATGAGGCAACTATGAACAACTTTCTGGTAGTTGTTGAAGAACCGATAGTCATTAAAGCAACTCATTTGTCCTTTCTATGAAATTGAGCATTATGACTCTCAAAAACTTAACAGAAAACTGGAATTTTCTCCTCATTCATTTTTGCAGATGAAAAGTGAGATATGATGACACACTCAAATCCATAGTCATAGCCATAGTTATGGCTAAAGAAATAATAGAATTTAGTGAGCAACATTTTTAGGTGTATCAGATGTAACTGATCTCTAGTTCTTCTTCCTCTCCCTCCATCCAGAGCAGAAATGGAACCTTGCTTCAGCACTGATTGAATCTTAACAGGTGACCTAAAAGCAAAGTAAGGATGAAGAATCTGATGACATCAAAAGCTGTTAATAGATTGTATGTATCTATGCCAGGAACATTATCTCTATTACATAAACTGAGGCATGATAAGTCATCGCAAAAACTGTGCTTTTATTTTCATAAATGATTATTAAAAATGGAAGACTAAATAGGAACAATATGGAAAATGTCACAGTGTACTGCCTGAGCGGTACTCACACTTCCTCTCATTGTAAAAAACTCTCTATTGAACAATTATGCATACTTGGGTCAATTCATTTTCATCACATCACTTAAAGGCTGTTGTTAGAAAGCAATTTTCGTTTCAAAGCTTACTGTCCATTTCAGCTGACCTTCATTAGTTTTTGAAAAGATAAAAAGGAGAACCCAGTTTAGCTTTTCTTATTTTAAATACTGATCCTACTTAGTGTCCTCCCACATGAAACAATAGTGATACGGTCTCTTCCAGAAAACACTTTCCATTTTCAATTATTTGCTACCCTTTTCTCGAATTATGCCTTTTCCTGATGAATCTTGTCCCGAGAGGAAGTCATCAGAACCTAACAAAGCCTGTGTGAGAAAACAGTATGGCTTAGTACTGCATATAATAATATTATAATATTATAACATTATTGTCATTATATTATAATATTTCCATTTTTTAAATTATATTTTTTAAACTTCCAAATATTTTCTTTCTTCAGCACACTAAATAGATGTTTTCACTGAGATGTCCAAGCCAAAACGATGCCCAAGTTTCTTCCCTCAGTGACAACAGTTAATTTAGAAATGTTCTAAGTGTGAAAATTTTGAAATATCACAGAATCGCAGAATGGTTGAGGTTGGAAGGGACCTCTAGAGATCATCTAGTCCAATCCCCTGGCTCAAGCAGGGAGATACCTTCTGTAGGGCTGGACAATGTGCAGGTCAAGAGTTTATGGGTAAGGATTGTGGGGTTTGCTACAGGCCACCTCATATGGAAAAGGAAGTACATGAGGATTTCTACAAACAGCTTTACGTATCCTCACAATCACAGGCCCTGGTTCTTATGGGGGACTTTAATCATCCATGGAGGGACAACACAGCAAAGCACAAGCAATCCAGGAGATTCCTGGAGAGCTCGGATCCTAACTGCCTGACACTGATGGAGGATCGAAGGGGCACTGCTGGACCTCGTACTAACAAAAGGGCAGGCGCTGGCGGGAGATGTGAAGGTGTGGACAGCCTTGGCTGCAATGACCATGATGGTGGAGTTCAGGATCTTCATAGCAGGGAGCAGGACAAAAACGTAATCACAACACTGGACTTCAGGAGAGCAAACTTAGGCCTCTTCTGGGACCTTCTTGGAAGAATCCCATGGAATAGGGCCCTAAAAGAAGGGTCCAAGAGAGCTGGCTAATACTCAAGCATCACCTCCTCCAAGCTCAAGAATGATGCATCTTAATAAGTAGTTAAGAAAGGGAGACAGGAGACCTGCATGAATGAACAAGAAGCTTCTGGAAAAACTCAAACAGAAGAAAGCATACAGAAGGTGGAAGTAGGGACAGGCCAACTGGGAGGAATATAGGGAGGTCATCTGAGTATAGAGGGATGCAACTAGAAAGGTCAAGGCCCATTTGGAGTCTAATCTAGCATGGGATGTCAAGGACAGCAAGAAGAACTTCTTCAAATACATCAACAACAAAAGGAAGACTAGGGAGAATGTGGGACCCCTACTGAATGGGAAGCGGCCCTGGTGACAAATGATACAGAGAAGGCAGAGGTACAGGATGCCTTCTTTGCTTCTCAGATAAATCTGTAGAAAAAAAAAAATCTTGCAAGGATAAGTAGCTACTGGAATAACTTTCCAAGTTCATAGGAAATACTCATTTTCTTGGCAATTTTAATATCAGGATGGATTTTTTTTTAATTTAATGAATATGCATAATTTTAAAACAGAATTAGTTCAGGAAAGCCTATGACCATTATTATAATGACAAGATGATGTTCAAGGGTCTTTTATGAGAACAGGCCTCACATTATTTTCTGCTTAGGACGGACAATCTCAGCTATTTATCACCATAGTAGTAGCTTTTAGGCTTCCATTTTTGTATACATATTACAAAGTAAATGCCTGTTCACGTTATCCCAGTCTCACACAACACATCTGGCTGTGACAACCAAGAGGCAATGCTTATGGTATGAGTAAGCTGTATGGTTACAACATACAAGTCAACAGTTTGGAAGGTCTGGTATATGATGCCTGCAGGGAATAGTGCAGAAGCCTTCAAGAAGAAATGCAGCAGGAACCAGGGAAGCAGGGTGTATGTGTGCAGAAGGACTAATGTAGATCAGTAAGGTGTTGTAAGTAATTAGAAAAAAACACATTTATTAAAGAAGACTCAATTGATTTGTAGGAAAAAAAAAAAAAAAAGAGAGAAAGAAATGGACCTTAAGTTTGCTACTGAGGTGTGAGACAATTAAATGAACTAGATAAATGGCTGTTTGTATATATGTTTCATTTGTACACATAAATTCTGGACAGATGCATGTGGAAAACATATAACTATCCCTTCAAACTTATCCAAAGCCAGTTTTCTGTCACACCATTAAAAAAAAAAAAAAAAAAATGCTTGAAAGCTTAGAACAAGCCATTTACTTTGTTTATTTCTGTAGGGCACATAGGGCAGATGAAATGTCAAGTTCTGTGTATGTCACTCTTCATAATGGAACACTTGCACGGAATATTGTCAAATCCTTACGGCTAATTAGTGTGTGGAGAATATATAGAAATTGCTCTCTGTTCCCATTTTTGTAAAGGTCTTGAAACATTTCAGATACTGTCAAGCAGTTCACAAATCAGCATTATAACAGAAATGCTTGGTAAGACCTTTTTTTCTCCTCCTGACACCAATTTTTATGTTCTCCTTTCCTTCTTAACCTTAAAACACTGAGAACTTGTACGAATCAGGGAAGCATTTGAAACCTCTCTGAACAGCTGTTTTGATCCTCATACCACATATTGAAAACTCCATTTAAAACTCAATGTGCTCACATGCAAAATGAAGGTGGTACATTCAGACACTATTCTGCCATTCTTAAAGGCTTCCAGAGGACTCTGTTCTAGAAAGGCAGAAAGTCTAACTTTGAAATACTCAGATTTAAAACTGAATTTCTGAACAAGTCAGGAAAAGTTTCGTTTTATGGAGAGATTCACATAATAAAGCACTGATATGTAAACATAAATCTTACACGGAATTTTGATTGCCTTAAAAATTAGATTCTTTGATTATTTCACAGTTTTAAAGTGTCTTTTATAGAAGGTCAGATTTAGCAAATCAGCTTCATGGAACATTTTCCATTATTCTTCTATCATGCTTGAAAGACCAGTAAGCTGAAAATTACAAAACTCATTCAAAAACACAATGAAGGATAAATCAACAGAAAGTGTGGAATACTTCTTTTCCTACTGGTCTTTGTGTAGTTACTTCTGTATTACTTTTGGAGACACACCACACACATTTTCCTTGAGTGGTACAAGTCCCTCAAAATTCTGAGGTTGTTTCAAATTCAAATTTCTGCTGTTCTAAAAGATATTTAGAACACAAAAGTACACATGAAAACATGATCTTACATTAATTTAGAACAGAAATTATGGAACATTTCAAGCTAGCAGAATTTCCAAATAAGAAAACATTGGAAGAGTGGAAATAATTTACATTGTGTGTTATTAAGGTTTTTTGATCTTCTCAAACCATAAGCTTCAATTACACTTTTAGGCTTGAAGATTAGATCACCCAAAGATCTTTCTGAAAACTTTCCATAATGAGTTTTTGAAAAATAGACTGAACTGCATTATTACAGTAAGTTATAAAAGAGTTACTAGAACACAGATCATTTCTATCAAGGATGTGTACAGCCTACATTTTGTGGGCTTCCTAAAATATCCATTTTATGATATATAAAGAATTATTCGATTATTTAAAGGAGTATTCCATTACTTTAGGTGCTATTTCTGCTAAACAGTAGTATTTCTCCAGCAGGCTGAGAGCCTCAGCCTTGCTTCTAGTGCAACAAACCAGGAAATGCGGCAGAGGTAGGAATGAGAACAGCCAAGGACCTGAGCAAATGTCCTGTTTACAAGCAAAGTTGTAAATAGTACATACTTCTGTGCCCTTAAATGTAACATCCTGAATGTATCTAGGTTTTTGGAAAGTTGAAGACTTGTAGGTTTTACACAAAGAATAACTCAGATGGTAACACATAGCAACAAGCTCAAACGTCCTCAAGCAGCAGTTTATGTTGCTGAAGTCCAGAGAAGGATCTCAGATGTAGACTGATAAAACTTAGTGGACTTGAACATAGATTGTCAGTATCAAGGAACAAATTATAATCTAGAAATACTTCTGCTTAAAACCAAAAAGCCTGGAAAGTTAAATCAAGGTCTCATCAGAAAGACAGGTCATTAGCTCAGGTTGAAATACACACTAAGTGTTTTAAGTATTATAAGAAAGTATTTCTTCCTTACGTATTTGCAATTAGCTAAGCTTATGCTACAAAGCTTTTTTTCTTTCTTTTTCTTTTCCACCAACCAAAACCATATTCTAGTACTGTATATTAACTATTACTATTTCATAGAAGAATATATAAAAATATATAAAATATGTATCTTCGCACATGGTTGCCTATGATGGTGAACCTTATAGTGAATGTAAGTATGCACTGTTTAATTTTTTTTCACTAATTATGAAAAATAACATGACAATGTAATAGGCTAAATATGGTAAGCTATTAAAACCACAAGTACTTTCCTTTTTTATGCTAATAAAGTGACACACAAAATCAAGAAGCATGGATTTTCCAACTGGAATTACAGATGCACTCTGCTTTTACTGATGCACTCTACATACACCAGTATGATTAAATTAAAATACTTCGGCTGCATTCATTCTGCAGCCAAATGGAAATGAATTATTAATTTCCCAGTGTGTTTACATTTTCCTTTTACTACCATTACATTAACAAACTTATACTTTCAAAATACTTCACTTGATTCTGCTTTTTATCCTTCACAGGTACTTTTCTCCCAATTCTGCTGCTTTAAAATGTCTTTCATTTGATAAAAGATATTTGCATTTCATTTTATTGTGACATTAAGTATTATTATTGCATATACTTGGGAATTATTTACTACACAAAAACCAACACAAATTGTCAGCTAGGCAGAACCTTAAATTTAGTTAGGGAGTCTCTGCAAGCACAGTTCTTACCAGACATTTTTCTTGCCATGTTATCAGTGACAATGTCCATAGATCCATATGACACCCTAAAAACTATCATTTTACAGTAAATGGTCCCAACAACAATAGTGTGGCTTTCATTTCAGTATTTTCCACCTTCACAACAAAATCTGTAAATAATTAAAAAAGAGGTATGTGCTTTGCAGTACTCAAAAGTATTGAAGTAATCCTTATAATGTTGCTTGTAACACCCAAGCTTTTGTTCATAACTGTACTTCAAATAATAAAATGAACCTCACAAACATTGGTTTTCACCAAGTCGTAAGTTTATGTTGTGTTTTCTACACTCATTTGTGAAAATGCAGAATTAAATCCAGATGTCATCCCCTGTGTGTTACAAATTCACACAAACTTGCATATGCTTTAAGTACATGAAAGTCATAAGTTTATTAGCTAAACTGGGTATTTTTTAAATAGGGATTAAAGTGGACTCATGAGATATTTACTTTCAAGAAACACTTAAAAGGGATAGTGAGCTAGAATCCTTATCAACTGTCATTTTGACCAAAACTTCACAGATCTGACTTTAACTTCTCTAAATATTTAAGAGCATTTAAATAAACTATGGCAACTCTTTTGGAGAGACAATTGTGATTTTAACCAATTTTGCTGGCAAACTTCTTATTAACTTTCTAATATGCAATAGAATCATAGAATCCTTAAGGTTGGAGGGGACCTTTAGAGATCATCTAGTCCAACCCCCCTGCACACGCAGGGTCACCTAGAGCAGGTGGCTCAGGACTGTGTCCAAGCGGGTTTGAAGATCTCCAGAGCAGGAGACTCCACAACCTCCCTGGGCAGCCTGTGCCAGGGCTCTGTCACCCTCACTGGCAAGAAATTTTCCCTTAAGTTCCTATGGAACTTTTGGTGCTTCAGTTTGTGGCC
>VZSV01000007.1:11278907-11311939 GCA_013398735.1 Nothocercus julius | reverse complement strand
AAGTGCAGGACCTTGCACTTGTCTTCGTTGAATTTCACAAGATTTCTCACTGCCCAGTTATCCAGGCTGTCCAGGTCCCTCTGGATGGCAGCGCAGCCCTCTGGGGTATCAGCTACTCAACAGTATGATACATTGTTTTGAGAGATGCATTTTCATATAATAGCACACATAATGCTGTGTTTTTTATAGCAATCAGTCTATATTTTACTGACCCAAAATTCAAACCCAATCTGACAAAGAACCTCTAAGCGATGCCATCTGTGGTGAGACTCTAACATGTTCAGCTTCAGTAAGGTCAGTGCAGAAGGACAACCTGGCAATGGAATTCAGCAGCTTGGATGAAGAAAATGCTTTCCTTTAGCCTGATCAATCCCACAATTCTAGGGCAACTTCTTGAAATTCTATGAACAAATACAAACTTGCTCATAAATATTGATTTTTCCTTGATGCCACCTCAAAATCTGAACAAATGCCCAGTTTGGGAGAGCGCTTTGAACCCTTCAACACAGCAGAAAGAATGAATTAGAAAAATTGTTAGAAAACATATTTCATGAAATAAATAGTATTCTCTTTATGCCACAGCTTTTTATGAAGCTGCAAAGTACTTCTAAAAATGTTAAGTTTTAACTAAAAAGTAGGTATAAACTTAAACTCTCAGTACCTAGTTACAATTTTATTCAATCCAACAACCTCCAAGTCACGAATCTACCACTTAACTGTTTTATTCCCTCATGGGTTATTAAATTTTTTCGCATTAAACTATGGCCTTCATCAACTATTCATGCCTCCAGTTTAGAAGAACTCTTTTGACCTTCTGCATGCTGCTTCAGTATGGTAGAAGGGCATGTTCAGATTTGCTCAGTTTTGCCAGCTATAGTAATCGGTCAACTTTTGAGTCTAGAAGGAAGGTTGATGCTAATTTTTGGTAGTTCCAGCTATATAGATAACCATGAAAAATACAAGAACTATATATGAATACATGGAGGGATGCATTGGACCCTGTTCAGAATTAAGACAAAATAATGTGGAAAAGACAGTAGGAATAACATGACAGAAAGTTGCAGAAGAATAGCCTTAAGGCCTGCTGCCATCCACATCGGTATCAAAACACTGCTTGATTTCTATGGCACAAGGCCTGGGCTAACTCTAATTTGCTTTCTGGCCGTCTGAAACTAGCTCTAACCGATCAGTCAAAACAGTATAAATGTGGCCCTATTTCTTTGTTTACTTTTCAAGGTTGAGATAATATATAATGATAATTTACCTATGATGATAATTATTCCTTTGGCAGAAAGGACACTCATTAACATTAAATTCAAGAATGTATTTATTTCTTTAAATAGTTCATGTGCTCTTACTACTACAAAAATAACTTGTGATGTAAACAGATTGTATCTTCCGGAAGTACCACTTGCTCTTATTCTTTCACCCATATACAGTTGTTTCTCCTTTTCATTTTATTGGCAACAAAAGAACAAATCAGTAATAACCATGTTTAGCATCCTGACTGGCTGTCTCCCGGAAAGGAGCTCCAGGATCACTCCCATCGCTGGAGGTGATACAGCTCTGGACTCCTTAGGGGAAAGTCCAGACAGGACCATGCTGCTATAGGCAGTAGTGCTGCCTTCCCATCTTTTGGGCAATGATCATTACTGCAAACAGTTCACACTCCTGTGAAAGCTCAGGGCTTTCCAGACACTCTGGCTGAACAGTCACTCTCGAGCACTTTTAGAGCGTGAAATGTGTTCAGCCTTCCCATCCTGACAGCTTGCACCAAGCTGCCCAGCCAGGAAACACACATTAGGCAGAAAGGCCAGTCACAAGAAAGCAAAGCTGCTGCTGACCTGAAAGCCAACCAGTGCCAGTCAAAGCAGCCCTTACAACACCCAAAGACTGAACTGTGAGAAGCCAACGTGGCTTAAAGTACTTTTTGCACCACACGCCACTCAAGATGTGCCAAGCACTACTTGGTCCCAGCTGTGGCTCGAAACCAAAATATCTCTCATTTGAAAAAACAAACACATCTTTCACTTCCAAAGGTAAAAGCTTCCAGATGGTACAACTGTCAAGGCAGATCACTTTCTGATCCAATTCCAGCTACCTTGACCGTACCATCTTTAGTGCAGATGCAGACAAAAAAAAAAAAAAAAAAATCAGGCAGGACCGATGCGATTTGAATTTCAATTGCAAGGCTCTATTTTAATCTTGTTATAACAGATACTTTAAAATAAATTAATATTCTACCACCATATTATGCAGCCAAATGTTGCAATTAAAACAGTCCACCTCTGAAAATGGCACAGTGATGCCCGGTGGCCAACCAATACCCACTTTAATAGTGTTTCACACAGAAGCAAAGCAGAACTAATATAGCTCAAAACTGACATACCTTAGACACGTGAACACGTAAATAAGAGAATCTGCACATCCAGTTCTGGGAATACTGCTGATATTTGTGAAGGAATATAACAGAAAAGAGTAAGTTAACTTCAGTTTAGAATGCCACGCAATTCTGATTCGAATGGTATGTAACCTCACATCAAATTTAACTCAAAGTTTCCTCCACTCTTCCAAAGTGGTTCTACTGCAACTTCATCCTTTTAGAAATCTTCCTCAGAAGCACCTGGCCTTCCCAGCTTACCTAGATCCTGCCACTGAATCCCACAAATCTATGGAATAAACTGGCCTGTGGCAGGTGACTCCTGCCTTGAAAACATTACGTTTGTAAGATTTATGCCATCAGAACCCAGGTGCGAGACCATCAACTCCCAGAGATTCCAGAAATGCTGGAAATACTTAGATCACTTATCACTAAACTTTCATAAACTAAGGTACTTCTAACTCCCAAATTTAAACTAACTCTAAAGATGATCCAATATGTGCCCATGGGAATCATTCTGCAATATTTTGTAATGTACACAAACCATTTTTGTTGCTTTTATTCTCATCCACACTATGTGGCACACATAAGCCATACAGAACACATGCTTGATGTGCTTGTCCCACTTCCAGTTGACTTATTATTAAAAAAAAAAAGTCTGACATTTGTAAATAATTCCCATGTTCTCGAACAATTTCTTCCCCATCTGAGGAAGAAAATAGGGGAAAAAAAAAAAAAAAAAAAAAAAAAAGGACCTGGAAACAAGGGAAATAAGATAAAGGAGCTGTTATAGTACAATTTCTGAAAATGTAAGCAGCGGGTGGGTAGGCAACTGAATGTCAATGACATCTCTGTAGACTGTAAGAAATATGTTTCCACTCTAAGAACAGATCCAAAATTGAGCTACCTGTTAATTAGCAATACAAATATCAGCACTATATTTTATAATCAGGTCTGTTCCAGATCATAAAGTGACATCTGTGTCCTGTTGCAGGTGACCATGCATAAGTCATTTACCCAAACATGCCCAAAGAATGTGTACAGCGTACCACAAATCTCAACACCCCTTCTAACACCTCAACACTCCTCAACACTTTCTAACCACATAAAAGGCTTTAGACTTCCACTACAAGGAGCCTCACAAATAGTAATAGTGCAGCTATGATATCTTTTCCTTTGGGATATTATCACAACTTATTTGGAAACTGAGGGTCTGTGTAAGAAGAGCTTTACTGTCATAAGGAAAACTTGAGGACATGCTGTGATTAGAGTTTCTTCTGTTTGATTTCTCAGGCCTGCACGTGGTGGTGCCATTTATAGCTGTTTGCCATCATAAGCATACTGACCCAGAAAAGAAAATAAGAACCATTACAGAATGACATGCGTAAGCTTCCTCAAATAAAACGTGCAGTCAGTCATCAGCAGAACTAAATTCATCTGATCAACCTGAAGTATGCTCTAAAGCAGCTGTGTGCTGATTATGCTGGAAAAGGAGAAATTGCAGCTGGAAAAAATCTTCAACAGCTTCAGATCTTTGCCCTTTGATTACACAGAAGAAGGAATATCCAGAGAGTTGATATCATTACACCTTCCTTGTGAATTAAACACGTTGCCACACATTCTGAGTTTATAAAAATCATAAACCAGATATTTAAATATTCACCTTAAAAAAATCATATTTTATATTCTTTTCTGTAACTGTGAAAACCTGACTGGTACAACTGCTGAGGTGCTCTCTGCTGTCATCCACCTGCCTCTTTCCTTAGTCTTTCATGCAAAGCTCTGCTTAGTTCAACTTTTACACATGGTCCTGAATAATTCCACTTACACCCTATCTGGCCTCCCTACAAGCTCTAAAAAAGAAAAATTCTCTCTTCTCCTGTTTCATTACCCTCCTTGGAAATCCAAAGCACTAAGATTATATACAATATTTGCTCCCTCTACTTGTACTTTACCCCAGCCTCTTTCCCTGCCTTTTCCATGCCAACAGCCTCCATAGCAGGTTACAGTAACGGCCCACCCGAGTCTAGACAGCGCTTTACAGGAGATGCTGAGTTCATTCTGCCTGCCCTACAAACTAAAGTGGAACTGCTTTACATGCAGCTAAGCCACAATTAAAAAGCCCTCCTGATCTTTTGAACTCAACCAGACTCACACTGCTCTTTCTCACAGTGCATGTTAAAGACCCCAAGCCTATCTACAGAGTACCTTGGAGACATTTCCTTACTCTCTTGGTTCTTCCTGCTGTCACAACCCCCTCATACATTCATATAAATCAGTGAAAACTTGTATTACTGAAGGTAGGCAAAAGAAAAAAAGAGAGGTTCACTATCAACAGTATTCTATCTTCTATCCGGTTTCTTCTCTAATATCTCGTCTTACATTTTATATATTTTCACTTTCCCCAAACCTTCTGCTGAAGGTTTAAAACTCCCTGAGCTAGGCCAGTGTGAGTACGGCAGGGCTCACTAGTTGAGGCACTACCTCATTCAAGTGCAGCTGTGCTGATTTGATGCTGCCTCTTTGTTGGAATTCCTTTTTCCATACCTTGATTTCCCACCATCTCATCATTATGATCCCGAAACCACATCTGGAATCCCATGTCCAGTTCTGGGCTCCCCAGGACATGACAGACATGGACATACTGGAACAGTGCAGCAAAGGACTACTAAGATGACTGGACTGGAGCATCTCTCGTATGTGCAGAGGTGGAGAGAGCTGGGATGGTTCAGACTGGAGAAGAGAGGGCCAAGAGGGATCTTATCAGTGCGTATACATGGGGAGAAGTAAAGAAGGTGGAGCCACTCTTCTCAGTAGGGCCCAGTGACAATGAGCACAGACTGAAACACAGAAAACTCTAAAGATAAGAAAAATTCTTCTCACAGAGAGTGGTCAAGGATTGGAACAGGTTGCCCTGAGAGGGCATCAAACCTCCATCCTTCGAAATACTCAAAACCTGACTGGGCATCACAATGAGTAACTTGCCTTAGCTGACCCTGCTTTGAACTGGGGGATTGAACTAGAAAATCTCTGGAGCTCCCTTCCTCAGCTCTGCTACAATTTCTATCAATGCTGTGCCTTTGATAAGACTTTTCTGCTGTTTTGGCTTTTTATGCTCACAATTCCCTCTTATTTCTCCTTCCTCAGTGCCTGGCACTTTGTGCCACTGTCTCTCGAAAGGCTCATTAATGACCCCGAAATACAGAGCCCGCTCCAGTTGGGAAGTGGCACAGGGGCCCCCACGGCAGCTGGGCTGAGGGGCTCTGCACGGCCAGGGAGGCCAGGCCAGGGCTCGCCGTGTTGACTGAACCTCAGCACGTACGCGACGGGTAATCTTCCCACTGACAACAGAAAGCTGATTTCATTTCTGGTCTCCCAATTCCTGCTCACCCCTGACTCTTTCATCTAAATATCACTTCTCTTCTTTGAGGCCATGAAAGAGCTCATGAAAGTCCTGACTAAACCTGAACCATTTCCTTGAATCTCTTTTATTTACTACCATAGGCATCATTTGGCTATCAACCAGGAATATCTAAGTGAGGAACGTCTTGAAATCTTGTCTTTTAAGCAAAGATATACAAAATTGTAATTTCATTACTCTTTTACTCACTTCACCCTTTATAAAATGAGTGTATCAAAAATAGGGAAAACCACCACACCTCTCCTGATAAAACATCTGTGCGTTTTAAAATAGGTAATTATCTTGAATAGCGCAGCCAAAGTCCCATTGAGCTTTAAAGTCACAGAGAAAGGCCATCCCAGTAGACACAGCTCTGCAGCAGGGAGATGGGAGACGGTGCTGCGGGACTGCTGATCCCAGGAGGCGGCTGCCATCTCAGAATCTGGCTATGGTAGATGCGGATACGGGTCAAAATGATTGAAGTGCTATCTAGAGGAGGAGATATGGAAGACCTGCCAGATAAGGAGTTCCCCGTGGAGTTCAATGGCCTAAGAAGGCCATGGCAGCCACCTTCCACACACGGCTTTAGGGAAATGGAATCAATTCCAAGGAACAGAGAGATTTCAGTGGTAGCTGCAAGGTACCATTTGTGCTTACAATGCTTAGCAGAAGCAAGAAGCTCCCATGGATTCTTCACTACTACTTCTGGTACCTCTCTCTCAAAAGGCAATTTTTTTCTTTTTTTTTTTTTTTTTTTCTGATCATTTTCTCCTGAGGAAAGTGGAAAAAGAGAAAAGGGAAAGGAAAAAAGGAATAATTTACTCGTGCTCTGGACTCAAGAAATATGTAAATGCTAGTTTGTCATTTCCTAGGTAAAAGGAGATCTGCAAATACTTTTGCCTACTGGACAACAGCCATGTCAACGAAAAAGAAAAAAAAAAAAAAAGCAAAATATCTGTTCTCGAAAGGAAGTGAGAAAGAAGTGAAACACATAGTTAAGTAATGAAGCTAAATGAATAATGAAAACTATATTTGTCATTCTTTGGACAAGAAACAAAAATATTTCAATGCACAAGGAAATACAATTGCTGCTGTTTAAATACACAGAAGTTTTGCATGGAGCTACTTTCATTATTCACAAAACAACCAATACTTAAAAGCTTTCAAAGAACTACAGTTTTATTGAGCTTCTATTGAAAATTATTGCATGGTGATCTATTATTCATTTTCCAGATATTGCATTAGTAAGAAAATGTGACTGTTCTGCAAGAAGTACAAGCAAAAAAACTTTCACATAATAATAAAAAATAGGGTTTATTATTATTATTATTGAAGCAACACAGATTGGGATGGCTAAACAAATTAATTTAATCACCAAAGAAAATAAAATGCTTTCTATTTATGCTTTCGTATAAGCCCCAGCTTTTAAATGAAAGGAAAAAATATTTACAAAAAAGCCCTCTCAATTACTAGAGGAGACCATGTTTTCTTACTGAATCATGCAGCTTGAAACAGCATGCTTATGCTTCTCTTACTGACATGGGTGCAAATCACTCTGTCAAAGCTTATACATTTATTCTGACAGAGAAGTCATGCATGCAAATGGAATATCAGGCATATTTTGTTCTAAGAGAGCAGTAAAATATATGTCAGTCCATCTGAACTGCATCTTCCATGAGGCAGTTTCCATGCAGCTTCACCTAAATGAAACCATTCTGAAAGAGGAGATATAATCCAGTAAAGGAGATAGATAGAAAAAAAATGTCAAAATAATGGAATTGCCTGTAGGACAAAATTTGTGATTTCAGCTAGTTCTAATGTGATGTTTTCAGATACACGGGCTGCCAGTGGCATCAAATAGCCTCAAAATAAACAAAATAGAAGCCTGGAGAGGTAATATTCTCAATCCACAACCCGGAGAGACTGTTGTATCCCAGATGCACATCTGGAGCATCTGCAAGACAGAAAGTGTTTGAGAAAAACTGTAGAGAGTGTATCTCTGGCACAAAAAATAGCAGCAGTATAGCAAATAACTCATCTCAAGCTGATTCAGAAGTTTTCAATGTGCAAACCTCTTTGGCATAGCTCCTTAATTAGGAAGATATCATATTTCTGGTAACCTGTGCATAACTCCCCAAATACAAAGAACAAACTAAAGATTAAAATTAAACAGAACCTTTAAAAGAACATATATTAGGACAGAATCAGAATCTCTATGTCACATTGTGCAAAGAATCATACAGATGGAAGGCTGGCTGAGAGCACAGGCATAATAAAGTCACTTCTCTTATCTTTGAAGCAGAAAGTGCATTGACAGATTTTTTTTTTTTTTTTCTTAAAAATCACCATTAAAAGATAATCTACTTGGTAGTGGATTCCTCCATTTTATTCACAAACTGAATGATTTTCCATATACCAAACCTACAGCACTGGGCTTTGGTTTGTTGGTTGGTTCTGGTTTTTGGAAAACCAAGCACATTACTACCTCTTTACCTATACAGATGTCTTTCTTTTGTTTATAACAATCTTTTACATACTGGAAGTCAGTTATCATGAGTTTTATCATTTAGATTCAATGTAAACATGTCTTCTCCCCTGAGAAAGGGATTTTCGATACCTTCTTGTAATTTTTTCGCTCTCCTCTGAGCATGCTGTAATTTTAGCTATGAGCGCCTTGATTGGACTGTGTCAGAAACATTACTGACATCACTATTAATCCTATCTGTTTCTACATCCAATTAGCCAAAAATCCCATCAAAGACAGTAATTAGAATATTTTGCTGTGACTTTTTTTGACAAAACCATGCCAAGCTGTTTTTATCACTTTATTATCAGCTGCATAGTACTTGTTCCAGTAACTTTCTAGATGTTCCAGTTACACTGATTCATTTAAATTTATCCTAGTCTTCCGAGGGGATTTTTCTACCAGATCCTCAATACTGGTCCTTAACATTTGTTTTTTTTTTTTTTTTGAAGTTAGTTGTCTGTACTCTGTTACCATTGCTGCTGCTTCCTAAAACCATGAACTTCATCATTTTACATTACATTATCATTTTACATTACTTTCACCCAAGTTGACTTCCAACTGCAGATTCCTACCCAGTTTCAGAACTCTCGGAAGCGAAGTAATACCTTTCCTAACTTTCCTTACCTTTTAAAACAGAAAAAGTTGTTCGTATGTCAAAACTTCTCTGTGCTGATATATTGTTTTTGGAATTGAATAACCAAAATTCTCCACTTCAGCCTTATCACACCCTCAAGGTGTTACTAATAATTGTACAAAAACCTCTATTCTTCTGGCTACAATACTGTCAACAGATTCCAAGAATCACAATGTCCCTTTCCTTTTCCCACTTAGACCAGTCTGGTGAGGTTCTACCTTCAAGAAGTCTGCCTCTCAATTCCTTGCTTGAATGTCAGACAGATATAAACACATTTTTCAGACCAGTGTAACTCTACCCTTTTTACTTGTGTTGCCTTTTCTAAACAAATCATATTCATCTGTTCTTCTATCCCGGCATTCCAGTTTGTTTATTTCATGGCATCACTGTGATCCATACTGACTAATCTGTGGTGTAGCTGGGTGCTCAGCTACTAGCTCTTCCAGTTTATCCTCCAGGCATCTGTGTGGAGAAATTTCAGTATTCGGCATCTTTATCCTACTAACTTTTGTGACGGTCCTCCAGCCTGTTTTAAGTTCTGCAAATAATTTAGTCTGCTAGCGATATTTTTATTTTTTTTATTTCCAAATAAGTTCTTGCCATTAGTGCCCTTCAAGCTTTTATTTTTTTTTTGTAATTAAAAATGCTTGTCAAGATGATAATGTAGTGTATTCTCTTCCTAAAATTTAATGGAAGATATTTATTACTTGCATATATATATTAAATTTGAAGTAAAATCTCAAAGAAGGTAAAAATTAGGTATTTAAAATATATACACATTATGATAAATGTTATTAACCAAATTAATCAATTAATTTAATAATAAGTGCATTTTTGTTTTCTTAAGTGATAGGCATGATGTGAACACCTGCCAGTCATGTCCCTTGAGCTCCTTATGATTGCAACTTTAAATTCTTTTTAGAACAGGAAGGAACCACTGAATTACAAAGACGTCAATGAAAAAAAAACGTGACTTACTCTACTAAAATAAATTTTAGTAGAATTTCTACTAAAACTTTACAGCAAAATAGGCTGTGGAAGTAAGTATACAGAATACTGGACAATGCCTGGAGCAACCAGTTCTTGTTGTATTCAGTGAAGAGGCAGCAAAGAGAAAAAAAAAAGCTTATACCTGCAATAGAAAGTTCCACTAATGGCACTGCGTAGGCTTTGAAGAGAACCTGTATGCTTACAGAAATCCAACCATCATCATAGTTAAGAAATATCCAGTGATAGGAAAGTGAGTAATTTGAAACATATACTTCACACTCCCTTTTCAAGATAAACACATTTACTGAAACACTGAACCTGTGAAAACTTTCCATATAAAAATAGACAATAATTGTAGCTATCATTTTATAAATATGCTCTGATGTACACATACATCAATATGTAAATGTCTGAACTGATATATAATGAAAATAATGACATTATTTGTCTTATCAAAAGGAATATAATGAATTTTATGCAGACTCCATACACTTTGCATTATACATGCATTAGAAAAGAGCAATGTAAATGTAAGAAGACCCCTCAAATTCTAAAACCACTGCTCATATAAAGCTCATTTAGCTAACTTCACTAAACGACAGTTTAAAAACTGGCCATTTAGTCAGAAATTCAGCACTCTACTGTCCTAAAGTCAAATTAATTGAAAACGGAAGAAATTCCAAGAGCACAAAATATGTTCATAATATTTTCTTCATGCTTCAGATACACCTAATACAAAACAGATAAGCTGCAACACTGACTATGCAAAAGTCAACCTCTACAGTGGAATTATTTTCATTGTACTAATCATTGTATTTACATTTAATGCTACTTCTGTTGCATTAGCATTACAGTATGCAAATGTTTTGTATACCCAACTCTAACCAACAAAACCCAGTATTTTTTCGCCTTCTGCAAGATAGCCTAAGGAAGCAAGCTGTATTTCTAAGAATGGGTTTCTTTTAGTCTGTAACTAGAAAATTGGCAATTTAACAGTTTCACTACAGCAAAAAAAATGCCAATCATTGTGGCTTCCACATGCATAAAAATATTTAAGATTTTCCCAGTATGTGGTAAGCTCAGTTCCTTGTTTTATTCTTGATAGGCTTGCAATATTGAAAGTCCCCTGAGGTTTTCCATATCTGGGCATAAATATGGCAAGAAGAAGAGTTTCTCTCATGTCTTTGGAAGGTTCCTCTAAAATAACCTTACCTTCAACTCTTTTGAATTTGTTTTTGCATTCTCTTCAATAGATTTAGGAGACTGCTTCTGGGGTCTGTAAGGTTGCCTACACGTTATCACTAAAACCTTTGTAGACATAAAAACTTTCCCAACACAGCTTACAAGCCTTATAAAAAGACTATCACAGAGACAGTAAAAGGACTTTAATGTATTCTATGATTTCTAAAGATGCCTGAATCTGGTTCTCTTTTGGAGTTCTTTAAACTGAATTCCCCATACTATGCTGAATTGGAAGTAAGATAGATGAATCTTTTTCATCATTTAGCTCATTTTAATATTTTAATGCTGAATTAGATAATTGTATTTTAATGTAAGTAATAAGAGAATAAACAGAAATTAAAGGAAAAGGAGAGAAGCTACAAACGTTGAAATACTGGGAGATCACATCTCTTCACTAGAAGAAAAGCAAATGAACAGTAAGACAATGACCTTCAGAATTATACTAGCATGCTGAGCAAAGCTAAGAGACCACAGGCAAACTCCATAGCTTTCTAAAACTAAGGAGAACGTTAAATTCAACATAAGGCCCACTAGCTTCACTAAGATCCAGGGTTTCCCAGGCCAGTACAAAGACGTCTTTTCATTGTCCCAATTGACTAAAAATGACAAATATTAAACCAAATTATAGTGGAAAAAAATAATGAAAAGAAGGTTTGGAAAGGGAATACAGTCTAGGAAAAACTAACAGCAAATGTACATGTGATATAAGTTTCAAGAAAAATCCACTTTAGAGTGAAAAAGGGTCAGACAGGTTGAATCCACCTTAGGCTTTGCTATAAAGAAATTTATTAATCCTTGATGTTAAAATAATATAGTATCTGTGATCTGTTTTTGCAGTAACCTACACCGTTTGAACTGCGGAAGTAAGATGTTACAGTTTTCACTAGAAAGGAACAAAGTCTTTTTTTCTTATTAGCAGAAAATGTTACAGAAATTCAGTAACATGCTCCAAAAGTTCACCCTATGAATGGAAGAAAATCTTGTTCACAGAGTTACACGAGCATACAAAAGAAATTTTAAAAGGAAATCATTAAGCAGTTGTTAAATTTGTCCTAGTTTACATGAACTTTGTCAAAAACTACACGAGACATTTTATCTGTGGAGCAAATCTGTTAGAAAATCACTGTATGAATAAGGGGTCAACTGGCTAGAGAGATCTGAGAAGTTATTTTTCCTGTAATGAACTGCAGACGCTCAAATAATTTATATATTTTTTTTAATTTAACCTATTTTTTTTAATTTAACCTAATTTACTGGAATCAGACCCTTGCTACCACATTTTCTATACAACAGAGTCACTAGTAAACTACATGTCATTGTATTATGTGTAAAATGCTACTAAAATCATATAGTCTACTAACCAGCAATGGGTTTCCAGAAGTCATAGCTGAACAAGGCTTGAGGCAAGAAGGCTTGAACTGTACCGAGAACTTCTGACCAAAGAATTCTAAAAACAGCCACTAAAATTAAGAGTGCTATAAAACACAGCAGAGGAAATATTAGTTACAGGAAATAACAAAAAGTTTTTTTTGCAAATAGATATTGATCCTGTCACAGTTCTAGTGCAGAGGACCCAAACTTTCTAGACCAATAACTCTCCACAATATTTTTCTTTTCTCACAAGCAAACTTATATTACTTAAAGGTTTTAAGTAACAAAAAAATTTCTGCACTACATTCACTACAGTCCTAAACTAATAGCAGTTCACTCACTGGGAGCTAACGGATCAGTAATAGTGTGAACATCACAGTTTGGGATTTACTGAACTAAAAAAAAAAAAAAAAAGGAAAATCAATCAGTATTTTAACATCACAAAGATTTTTCTGCTAGATCTTGATCCAGGACAGATACAAGGATCTGTAGGCTGTAGAACAGAAACTGCACAGAAAGGAAAGCACATAATGTTCCTAGCAACCTGTAATTTATTCCTTGCAACCTTTTTTTTTTTTGTATTAGGAGACTAGACACTCATACAGAAAGCAGGTAATCACAGATCTTAAAGACTTCTTCCCTATTAGCCCCCTTCTGAAATGTGCACTTGAAATTGTCAGTGTTCTATTTTATTTTATTATGTACTAACACACACACACATGCACACTCACGCACATACACATGAACAAGTTCATAATTAACAAGTCCCGGATTCAGATAAAGATTAATTTTCATATTCTATGAATAGTTGTATTTGTGTTATATTGCTTTATTATACTGTCTTTAACTTTGTAATACTCTCAATAAAAGTGTATAAGGCTAAACACTAAAACTGTGATGCAAATAAACAGGCATCATCATTAAGCAATATGTCAATATCTCCTAGCAAACATCTAGCAGTTAATTATACTAATTTCACACAGTAATGGTTTTACACTGCACCAAAAACTGCCTGCAGCCCCTTTATGGCAAGGACAGAGGAAAAAAAAAAAAAACTGCTCCAAGGATGAATTTGGACAAGAGAGTACTGCTCTTGTTTAAAGCTCTTGCAGTGGTGAAGCTGTACTGAAATTCTCACTTGGTAAGCTAGCTAGTAAAACTTCCTTCCTTAGTTGTAGATCCTGTTATATAAATCCTTATTTATACTGTGTTTGTGTCAAAGAGACAAGTTCCATATCAGCTGAAGAGACACGATCAATTCTCATTTTCTAAATGGAAAAAGACCATTGTGAGCTCCTGCTACAGAGCCAGTTTAATTATAGTTCCAGCAGCACCCTCAGAATCAGCTTAGAAAGAGCCTGTGTTGCACCTTATCTACACAGTTATCCCTAAACAGACCTTTTTCCTGACGTATTAAGGTGCATTAATTTATATCATTTGGTGTTATAACAGTGAACTAATTCACTTTCAGGATGAAAAATTTAGTATCATGCAAATCCTGCTAATCTGCAAGAGCTTCACTCTGCTCTCATTTAAGTTATAGGGCACGTTGCCTTGGACTTCAACGCCACTGTAATATTTTGGCCTTTTAAACCTCCCCTTTCCATTTCAGTCATAATGCAGCAACCTGCTAGCTGTCTTTTTGTCTAAATTCTCCCTGGAGCAAACAGCTAATTCTGAGTAATGCCAGATTCAATCCTGGACATGCAATACACTACACATACACTAAATACTGCAATAGTCACTACACATACACTAAACACCCTCTATTTTTGAATACCTGGGTTACATACATGGCCACGTTAACGTTTGCTTGATTGCTAAATAATTCCAGTTCTTCTCAGTCACTCAGGCTCCAAGCTCCATCTCAGCCTTCACATCTGAGAGGCAACGCAGGAGATTTTACCAATGGCCCTCTTTCAGTCTTTCTAGAAAGCTGTTGTTTCTCTAAACAATGCATATATTCATCACTTTTAACCAGTATCAGAAGCAGCTTTGGGAATTCTGGTGTATCCTTCAATGACAATCCATTGGTAGAGAAAGCAGAAGCCAAAAGAGCTGATATAATACCTGTACGTATGCACCTTCACTCCTTTTAGTTCCACCTAACAGTGATGCTAGAAGTTTGTAATTATTATTTACAGTCCAGTCATGATCTTGATCCTTGCAAACAAATACAAACTTTAACACAATATTTTGAATGTGAATTAAGCCTCACACTTTCATGCCCTTTTCTACTTCTGCTTAGCCTGCTTGAAGCTAATTTTTACAACAGATTCATAAAAGATTGCACAACAGATATCTCAAAAAAGGAAATTTAATTTACAGTCATTTTACATATGTAATACAAATTTGAGTTTTTAACAACAGTTTAAGGGCAAAGTCAAGAGAAGAACCCAGATCTGACTCCAGTGCTCCATCTAGTTTGCTGCGCCATCTCATTATTAGGAATTTCCTCTCCTGCCTTCAGAACAATTACCGAAATACAGTCTGTAGCTAAATAAGTATATTAAAAGTCAAGCTTAAGCAAGATCAATTTTTATCTTTTTAATTGAAATATATGGTAGTAAGTATCCATCTTACAGCTCTCATGAATTAGGTGATCTGCCGCTATATCCTGTTTTGAATTCTGACCTTGTTTAATTACAGCCATGGGTAAATCTCCTTTGTCTGTGGTTAACATAAAACACTGATATATATGAAAAAAAAAAAACACAGAATCTTAAAATAAATCTAATAAAATCTATTTTCACCTTATTTTGACATACTCCATTATACTCAGATGATCACCCTAAATCCTTGTAAGATTAGAAATTGCCATTTCCTCTTGAGGAAGGAAAAATAACTTACCCACATCATCCTCACAGAAGTGGTCTGTGCAGAGCAGACTGAGTCTAAAATAATGTTAGTTTCCAAATGCAGTGTTAAAATTAGTGACAAAGCAGTCTATAGACCCACAATCTCCATTCCAATTTGTATTTCTACAGTCACAGTGTCTTAGTTTTAACACCACTTTTCTCTCCTCTTTTACAGTGAGAAACACCTATATAAAAGTGGGAAATGATTTCTTAGTGCCCTTTTAAAGGCAGTCTAATGCACAAAGATGCAGCTGGTGCAACTCGCTACTCCTGAGCAGCCTATTTATCTTTTTTCCAAATATAAATGAACTCATTTGCATAAAAAAAGTGGTGTTAGAGATGCTGCTCCTATCTGGGACAGATGCGAGACCAAGAAACAGGTACTGAATATAGACAGAATCTTTCCTCTGAAGGAGACAGACAGCTTCAAATTGCTTCAGATATTACTGATGCAAGGCAGAATAAGAAGCACCAGCTCACTCATGCAGCTGAGACAGGTTCCTCGGGTATAAGTAGGCAGGAACACTTGACAGTAGTGGGAATCTAATTGCAGGCGCTGAGAAAGGATCCGCCTATGTGACAGGAGAAACGCAAAAGTAGGGCACAAACACAAACAAGAAAATGACACGTCTGCACCTTTTTTTTACCCTTCTAATAGTTTTTCTCCTTAGCACAATCTTTCTTTCCATTACAGATGCACTATTGCAACTCAGTGAAGGAACAAAATTGCACCAGCGACAAACACGAAGAATATTTTTTTCTCATTTGCTTGTTTGCTCTGAAAGGTGATGCCTGGCCCAAATTCCACTTCCAAACACAGAAGGTTCTTATTTGAACCATATCCCACTCTATATGCAAAATTTTGCAGCAGCAGCTGGCACTGCATTTCTTACTAAGCGGAAACAGCACCCCTTCTGCATGGATCCAATTGCCTATTGTAAAAATGCTATATTCCTTTTTAATCTCTACTTAGTTGTTAACGAAATGTGATAATCTACTTCTGCATAATGCATCCCTACAAATAATATTTTTCAATATCCAAAAATCATTTGTTTTTCAAGTTCAGACAAAAAGTTCACCTTTCCTGTGAACTCAGTGTATTGCTCAAGTACTATCTAACCTTTATTGCTATAGATTTAGAGCTACTCAGTTCAGGCAGTTGTCTTCTCTTTCTGTGGCTATGCAGACAGTAAATTGAAAAGCTGCTCTACAGAGAGGCTATAATCTAGCCTCTCTTTAACTGATTGTGACTGTTTAACTGATTGTGATGATTTTTCTCTCACAATATTTATCCGATAAGCACAAGTTTTAAATTGGTTCACTCTTGATAGAAGTGTGAAAACTAAGCCCTGTACAACAGCTTGGTTCTGCTCCGCTGCTCTCAGTGTCCTCAGTCTGTTGTGATTACACACCGAGCTCCCTTGATTTAAGCAACTGGGGATTACCAGGTTTAGTTTAGCTCTCTCAAGTGCAACTTTGGATGCTATGGCACTCCAGCCCGGCAGGATTGCCAGTTGTTTCAACTCTGGAACAAGCTCCTGAAGCCTCTTAAGTGCCACAGTTAATTAAACAATTTTTTTCTAGAAAGTACATATAGAAACATTGGCTTATCAGTAATCAGTAACACAACGCAGATTCACAAAGGAATTCCTAAAAGATGCAAAAGTACTGTTGTCCTATAAAAGAAAACAAGCAAAAATGAAGGAGAGAGCTAACTTGCTATGATAAACAACCTCCTGAATGTAATTTTATTTGTGAAACTTGTAAAGAAATCAGCATTCCTCCAGAAAATAAGTTCACTCTCCCCCTCTTACATTCCATTTCTCAGCAAAAATTGCCTTCTTTACCTACACCTTTAAACATCAAACTTTTCTACCTGCTGTTTCAATGGAAGTTCTTGCTCTAATGCTCCTGTCATTTGCTAGTGGATTTCTGGTCAGAGAGCTGTTCAGGGTAAATGGCATTGCCTCAAGAACATCCCAAATTGCTCCCAGAGGGAGTTAAAGCCAATAACACTTCATTTCTCTCTCCTGGTTTCCCACAACGTGCAGTAGTTTTCCTGTAGGAAAAAAAAATGAACTCTTAGAGGCTTAGTATCAATTCTATTCAAAACAGGACTGAAATGCAATGTGCCGCACACACGCATGCAAATAAATAAATAAATAAAATAAATAAATAAATACAAATAAGCCAAAGAATTTAAACCTTCGTGGAAACCTAACCATCATGTGGTCATAGTCTGTAATACAGTAAAATATGCTTCTACCTGAACCAATGGGAGAAGTCAATTTTAAAAAGGTGATTCTACTCTCAAGAGCTTCTCCATGAAAAGAGCACCTCAGAGCTCAATGTTTATTCCTCTTCAATGGTTTTTATCAGATTAAGACTAACAAGATTGTAAAGAAGTCAAAAAAAAGGCCAGACCTTCAGCCTCCCACAGAGATAGTTTTTCGCCTCTTTTTCCCATTCTCTACATGAGATCCCTAAAGCTGATTTATTTCTAATATTCTTCCCAGTGATCTTGATCCAGCATGTAAATACGAAAGGACAAAAATGGCAAAGATTACCTATCTGGACTCCTGTCCTCATCTGTAAACTCAGACATTAACAACAACCTTCACTAAAAAATGATGGTTTATCTGGTAATATTTATGCCCTACACAAATATTAAACTATATCTGGAATCCATTCCACATTCTGTGAAATCTGGACAGCTACAAACTCCACATGCACATTTTATTTCCAAAGTGTCTTTAGACACATTTTGAAGGTTAGCAACAGCAAACTGACTGCAGAAGCAGCTGTGCTCCAAGGCTGCTGCAGAAAATGATAGGGAATATTTGAGAAAGTTCTTTATAAAAAGAAGTAAGTCTTGGAGAGATTGTCCACTTCCAATTTCTACAAATCCTTGTTGAACAAAGGGTGTTTTACTGCTGAAGATTAAGTGGCCCTAGCAAAATTAATATATACTTATATATGCTCATAAAACTCCATACTAATTTGTCACCTGCTTTCACTACAGATAGAGCATTATTGGCATGGAGAGGCAGCACGGTCAGGCAGCTCCTCACTTCTTGTTGGACACCATGCCCCAGTGAAGGCTACAGCCACCTCTGCCTGCTGGTAGATCAGGGCTATATGAAGCTACAAATGATTACACCTCAATTATTCAACTATTATTTTTCATTTCTGCTTGTATTACTGCTTTAATTACTTTTTCATATTTTTTAACAAGTATTCAAGTGCAATATAAAACCTTTCCTCTTCAACATAAATCGGTGCTTCATTTGAACTACTGAAGGGTAAAGTATCAGCTGTGTTAACACAGAATTTGTTTTCAGGGGCTAATCATTTTGACTGCACAAAAAGAACCTCCACCTTTCATAATATTTTATATAGTCAGAGGTTAAATTCTTGATTATCTAATCAAAAACCTGTGTTTTGCCATACCTAACCATGTAATTAAATGTGCAGTACTGAGCTGTAGCATCCAGAGTCAACAACTAAAAAATCAGTTATGTAAGTAATAAGCCCTGGCTGGCTTTCCTAAAAGTGTTTTTAAACAGAGCAAGAAGATGGCTCTACTATGAAACAAAAAAGTGTTACCGTTCCCTGACAGACTGCTTCAGAAGTTTTGAATAGAACATAAACTTGAGACTCATATAGGTATAATCAGGAGTACTGTTCAGTTATTATAAGCATGGCATAAGATGATTATGCTCTTCCAAGCCTTGGTATTTCTTGCAAGCTAAACACTACTACTATCTTCACACAGACAATATTATCTTATTAACTATATCTTAATAATGCCCACTATTGTGAATTGTAGACATAATTTATCATCTTTTATAAGGTTTTAATTCAGCCTGATATTTCAGCCTGAAGATGTGAGTTATCAAAGTCAATGGTTCTCTTTACAAGGCATAAAGCTGACAGTTTGCATGTGGAAATTGTGAAGGTTGGCGACAGCACCTAGACTGCACAAGTGGTTGAGCCCAGGGCTGCTGCAGGAGGTCACTGGGAAGACGGAAGATGACTTGTGGAAGGGCTCTCGGAAATCTCATGTACTGGGGAAAGGGAGGGCAAAGAAGGGGGTGGAGAACAATTTCGCATCTGTGTCTCACCACGGTTAGATCCTACTAGTCTTTCTTAAGCAAGACTCCTGTAGTGAAAAACTATTCACATTACTTTTACAGAGCCATCTCATAAAGGCATAATTAATTAAACTTATTTAAATTTTTATATTTTGTATTTTCAAAACACATCAGTATTAGGAAAAAAAAAAAAAAAATGAACTTTATTCTTTCCCATTTCCAAGTGCCATTAAAACAGAGGAAGAGAATACCTCTGCAATTGTTTTTCCAGTTCTAAAATGTTCTCTTTTTATTTGCTTACCCAAAATGTAAAAATGATAGCACATGACAAAAGCTGCTACCATTCATTGTGTTTTATGAAGTGCAGAGTGGAGAGCAGAGGGAAGAAGGAGGAGAGAAGAGTGGATAAAGTGTTCCAAGCAGGAAGAAATTAATGTTTTGTAGTATGAGTGAATCTGTTCTGCAGCTATGAGTGCTCTGAAGAGGAAAAAAAAAATCGTATCATTCTTAAGGGCAGAGAAAAAATATTACCTACTTACTATAAATATGAGCCTCTCTAAGAAAAAATATTTCCAATACAGTGGTTACTTCGCACTCTATCAGCATTTACACCTTACAAATGCATAACGTCTTTAAAGAGAAATCCACTGATTGCACACTCTCCTGCCACTCTCTACTGGAGATATGTCAATGTTTCTGGAAAAAAAAAAAAAAAAAAAGATGCCACATATTCTAGAAAATATATTTAGATCAACTGCAAAACTTCAGGGCTAAGCCTAGGTAAGAAAGAACCTCATCATTCATGATTAGATGAAGTAACTAACTCCATCATATCAACACTTATCATTTTATAGATGCCATATATACCTGCTTATAGATCTGTTTGATAAATCACACACAAAAAAGTACAAATCCCTTTTACTTAAAAAGTAATGGTGGGATTTGTTTTAAACCAGAGACTAAGAACAACCTTATCCTTTCTATTGTGATATATATGTCAGCCACATAGTAAGTGATACTTCCCTTCTTGAAATCCCAAATCATATCAGATCTTAAGGCCCTATATCACTCTTTTTAACTGGTAGCATTTCTTTTAGTCTTGTTTCCCTTCTACAAATGGTATTTCAAACAGTATAAACACCTTTTCTGTCATACTAGTGCAGTATTTCTGCATGTATTTTTAAAAGAGCTCTTTTAAAATACTAAACTAGAGATCAGTGAGGCTCAACCCATTAATCAGATACACACACACACACACACAAAAGTCTTATTTATATTTATTGTCTAGTTTCAATCAAGACCTGGTAAGTACTCATGCATATTGTTATCATTTATATGCTTACATAGTCATGTCTCTTTGTTGTTATATCAACTGAGCATTTCAGTGTATAAAGAGTAAAATCTTTATGGCTTCAGAACGCTACACTACACATAAATTTACACACTAGGAAACTGAGGAAACAATTGCAAACATCAAGAAGATCTGAAGGAAAAAATAAACAGGAATAGTAATCTGAGGTCAAACAGCAGACACTTCCCCAGATTCTAGTTCCCCAGCAACTCTTGGACTACAGAAGACAGGCTTTTCTCTTTAGCAGGATTCTTCAGTTCTGTTTACATAAGAAGATGGTCAACACATTTTCATCTTTTTCACTGCTTGCAACCTATTAGAAACTGGAACATCCAGATAGAAATACACTTGCATGTATTTACACTTAGTTATCATTCCTTCATTTGGAAAACAGCAATTTTTCTTCTTGTACCCTAAGCTTAGGTGCAATTTGTATTCCACATCTGTTCAACAAGAACAACTTTGAACTTAACACAGTTTTGTAACGTTCCCATATATCTCTGTCTGTGTCCCACCATTATTTGATTGATCCTTGCACAGCACTAGGAACAGCGATTTCCTTTTAACTGTTCTGCCATAACAAGGGAAGAATTAAAGTACCTTTTGTATTCTCCACAGAAATAGTGATTTTGAAAAGTCTTACGTGCTAGTAAACTAAAATAAGCATAACTCAGCCTGTATAAGGGGAATCTGAAGACTGTAACACTGCAAAATCTAACACTTAACAGCTAAGCATGTTTCAGTGTCTGACATAAAATATTTTGCAATAAATATATTATACAAGACTAATATCTGCCTAATTTTTAACTCTACTGAAATCAAAGACAGTCTGACAACATAATCTATAAGTACCTGACTAAAAAGCTGTATTTTATTTCGTATAGAGCTCCTAGAGTACTAAAGAACACACTCTTCTGCTGTACACAGGCTGCTCAGCTCATGCCTAAAAGAGTCAGACTGAGAAAAAACATAAGGAATAACTGCTATATAACAATTATGTATATCTCAGCGATAGAATTAATCAGCCACATAAAAATACTGCATCTCCAGAATGTAAAATTATGATACATCAAGACAACCACCTACAACATTCACCTACAAATACCTAGTTCTAGTTACTTGCAGATACAGATCTTCAAAGGGACAGGAACAAGGAAGAAGGAGTGAACTTGAGGGCAGTGCCTGAGTTCTGTCCTTACCGATCTATTGCCAGAAACTGAGAAAAAGGTGTCCTTCCCAAGGTGTTATCTCTCAACAAGAACTCTCATGTGGACCCCAGCACTGCAATATTTTTAAAAACGGGTTTGTCTAAAGAACATAGCATGTCAAAAATTGTAATAAAATCTTCACTGTAATTTAGTTGTCCCAGTAGATCACTGGTGCTGACCCATGCTATTTCACTCTGTTCCAGTGAAGCGGTTAGTTGCGTTTATGGAAGCTAAGTCCATTTTTGAATTATATGTATTTGACTCAGCAGTCAGTTACAGATAGAAAAGTGTATTTTTTTTTCAAATGGTAAATCTTAGGAGTAATAGCTTTAGCTATCTGGTACTGTGGGATTAAACATCTTCAGGAGTTCATCAGGTGCAGTTTAGCCCAGTCAAGTTGAATTAGGGTCATGGGGTTCTGGTACTGCTGGCTTTAGTTGATGAGTTCTGGGATAAGCAGGGCAGGTTGTTCACTATTGCTGAAATAGTCCCCAAAAATGTGTAGACAAGCATGTTCATTCAGCTCATTTCTACCTATGGGGTCAGCTTAGCACACAACAGCTTTCTCTTCCTCCCTTCTTCAAAATGTTCTCTCTCAGCAGAAGTTTGTCCATTCTAAGTTTTCAAGTGGATATCAGTATTCTAATTTATTGTTAAAATACTTCTGCCAGACCTACCTGTGAAGAGCTTACTTTTCTTAATCATTTCTGTGCTACATTTTGATACCTGCTTCACCTGCTGTGAGTGCAAGCAAGCCGGGCATGTTCTGAAGATGCTTCATCCCATATTCTCATTTGAGCTGTTACCGAAATTTCATCAGTCAGGACATGTTTTTGCAAATGGAGAACAGAATGAGGTAGCTAGTGGGACAATGTCTAGGCAGGAATAGGAAAAAAAAAAAAAGAGAGAGACAAGAAATGGGAATACAATGGTACCATGGAAGGAATAAACTTTGAGAAGGAAACTTGAGGAAGCAAAGGGAAAGAGAAGACAGAAGGTTTGGGGGTGCAAGGTAGTTTGGAAAGCTTCCTGGGAGTAGACAATTTGGTAAAATTTTAGGAAAAAGGAAGCAGGATAATGGAGGAAAATGGGAAACAAAAAGAAAAGAAGAAAAAAAAAAAAAAAAAAAAAAAAAGGAAGCCACAGTGAGTGTTTTAATACTTTAGTTTATCTTAGTCAGCATTTTCTAGGTATAACAATGAAAAATAGGTTTGTCTTAAAAAAATAAAGCTTTTCACAGCTCTGAATGAGAAGGCAAAACCACTTTTCTGCATCTTTTAACTTGCTGCCTTCACATCCTTACAGGTTAGTATTCCAGGTGGATTCAACTGATACATTCTGTTTCACCAAAGGAGACTACTGAAAGGAAAGCCATTGAAAAAATATCTTCCCGACCTAGATGCAAAAATATTCTTCATTCACAAGTAGTTCTCCTCAAGACCCTTCTCAAAACTCTACAGTCAAACAGAACGATTAATTGTGAATTGAAAGAACAGGTAAAATCAAAGCTGATTGACGAGAGCAGTAATGGAGAACTTCCTACACAGCTTTTTTTTTCCTTCTCTGAAATTTCAATATATTTCTGGTTGAAAGGAATGAAACCAAGCAAAAACAATCACAAATATGTTTCTAATGGCAGGTTTTGTTAGCTGGACGTGTGTTCCACTTTCCACAACAATCATGAAAAGTGGGTTATCAAGTTATTCAGTACTCTGTAAGCTATCAGAACCAGGTGATTTGTTGAAAGATCTTCCTGGTAAGGTATTGAAGCTGGTGCAAACATAAAAAAAAAAAAAAATTAAAAAGGCAAACCTTGAAAAACTAAGAATATCGTAAAGCAACCTATTTTGGGCTTCCTACTTATAGAAATCCTGACTAGTAATCATGTTCTGAACAACCAAAAATGAACATGAGTAGATAATTCTGGAAGATTAAAACAGCCAGAGAATTGCTATCTAACAGAATTAAGCAAAATTCTGCAGCTGCAGTCACTTATACTGAGCTAGTACAAGCATTTCAAGATACTGACATAGAAGTGAAATGTAACACTTTGAACATAAAAAGTCAATACCCAATCACAGTGCGGAATGAAAACATATCATTTGTATAAAGACAATGCTATTTTTTCTAGCAGTATTCATGCACATTTTAGACTTCGTGGACATAGATGAAAAGAAAAAGAGCTGAATATCGCAATGAGAGATATCAATATCAATAATCAAAATAAATATTTAATTCAGTCATCAGAAGATGATAAATTTTATATAAATGATTGCTTGGGTTTTACAAGTCAGCATTTACATTCAGTCACAAAAATGCAAAATATAGTGGGCATCAGCATCAGCCAAGAGCTTAGCTTACACAGACCATACGGAAGGCTGTCCCAATAGATTCTGTATCCTGTACAGACATGGCATCTGCTACACATAGTAACACTTTTATCTGATGTAATAAGGCCTTCTGCTTTCAGCTATTCTGAGTTATAAAAGAAATGATTAAGTGATTTCACCATGAGCAGCCTTCTGATAAGGATTTCATAATTAAAATGTAATTGTTCAAATACACCTTCATAAAATGCTTCTGGTTTACAAATCAGTATTTTCCAATGAAAACTGTTCCCTAAAATAATCTCTGTCTAGCTTGGCCTGTTCTATGTTAAGAGCACCGAGCAGGGAATGCTCTCAATGAAATCATAAAATCACAGCATATTAAAAAATGTTTTCAGAATATTCTGTCTTCTAGGAGTCAACTTACACTATCGGGGTTCAAAATGGTAGTTGTAATAACAACTACTGACAGAGCTAGCCCAAGACTGGATCATACTAGAGATTAATTTGATAGATTTCTTCAGTGATGTCAGTATTCTCACATACCAGGGATCAATCAATGACATTAGTCGCTGTTTTATGCAACCTCAATCTTAGTACTATGTCTGCTTATAAATATTCTCCACTGATATGTGA
The DNA here is from genome assembly GCA_013398735.1 of Nothocercus julius. Taxonomy (NCBI): domain Eukaryota; kingdom Metazoa; phylum Chordata; class Aves; order Tinamiformes; family Tinamidae; genus Nothocercus; species Nothocercus julius. The sequence goes on along the minus strand of VZSV01000007.1, from coordinate 11,286,921 downwards.
GAACCTCTTTGATCAAGCTGCATTCCATCAAATACTTGTAAAAAATGTATCTGTGCAGAACACTGAGTGCGATAGATTACCCAGAACACCAGAAAGTCAAATTTCATACTCCTTTTCCCTATATAATTTTATCTTTCAAGCCCTTGACTCTCTAATCATATCTCTTGCACATAAAAAAAAACATATCTTAAGCCATGGTAATCTAATCCTGTTTAAGCGCGGGGATTTTCTTCTGAGCTTTCCCGTTACCTATAAAATATTTGTATTTTCTGGCTTCATACACTGCCTCCAAATAAAGATAGGCCTAGAACATATTAAACTTTTTTTTACCTCCAGGGTTGTCTTTTAGTAACACTGCAGTGATATCAGAATTTATTTTCCCTATGATACACTGAACCTAGTAGTCTATATCCTATCCTCTATTTTAGAGAAAATCCAGCACAACTGCACTGTCTATAACATAAATCCGCTAACTTTATACTAGTACAAATAACAGTAGAATTTCCTCAGAACCTACCTATAAGAGAGGGTTTCTGGGAAAATTTTAAAGCTCCAAGATACATCGTTTGCAAAGCTCCACGAACCTCAACAGGGATAATAGGTCCTCAGCATTCTGCACACAAAATCATGTCATCTCTAAACATTTCTGGCAACAGAACTTAAAGTAAGTGATCAACCCTCAGGAAGGCTCTCAGGGAATGATCTTTTGTATTTTAGCACTAATATTCCACCTAAATTTCTCTAAATTTCCTAATTTCTCCCATACAGAAGATGTTTTCATGTTTGAAAGCACTGGATGTTACATACATACTATGTACTTTTTAATATTAGTCATATGCTAAAGCATCTGGTGAGTCAGTAGTTCCTTCTTGCCTGAAAACCTCCTCTTGTTTCCTAATTCCGTTCATGCACTACAGCCATTCCACAACTAATCATCAGTAATGAAACAGTAATGTGCCTTCCTTCATAAGAACAACTGCTAACTCAGTTGGTATCTAAAGGGATCAAATACAATCTTTTTAATAACACATAATTTTCTAGCAAGTTAAGCCAAATGAAAGACATTCAGACAGCAAATGTGATTATCATGGAATAGGAAGGTCACTCCTTTCTAGTCCAGCCTCATACAGAGCTGTCATACAAATTTGCAGTGTGAATAAAGGTCTTTAAATGTTTTGGTCTAAACTCAGAAGTAATTACTTAAGAAAAATCAATTTCAGAATCTTATTTGTTGGGATTGCCTTTTCATTTTGAATAGAATTCTCTAGGACTCTTTTCCTACTTGGATTTATTGATAAATTATCTTCCCTGTAAATTCCTAATTCCAAGCATGACTAACTCGTTCTAGGTTTAATTTTGATGGAGGATAAATAGGCCCAGTGATGGGCCGATGAGGCAGAATGGTACACGTTGCAGAGACCGCCCCGACTTATTCCTTAGCACTGTCACTGCCGTGTGTGAAAGAAGTCACACCATAAATGAACGATGTCAGTTATTGAAGAATTAATTATACTGGTCCCTACCTGGAGGTAGATCAGAACTTCTTGGCTAAGGAGTAAGAACATCAGAGGAAGAAAGAATAACAAAGTGGGAGAAGAAAGAGTTTAGCCAGCTGGAGACAGAGGAAGTGAATCATTCAGTTTTTTCCAGCAAGGCATGCACATCAAGCTTCTACTAATCTTTTCCCCAGAGGTGATATTTGTTTGCAAGATCCAGCACAGGGAGGAATGGCCAGAAGTCTCTCCTTGTATCTAAGCAGTAACCCAGGTAAGAGTGTATTTTACAGATTATGGAGAAGCATCTCGTTATTAGGCTGATCCCACGAGACGCTCTGGTTCTCCCCATGTGAGCAACAGGACTGGGGGCAGAAAAGGGCTGTCCCTTCCCTCCCACACATACATAAACTGTGCAACAAATAACTTATTGTGGTAATTCTAGACTTTCTAGCTCCCAAGACTGGGATTAGCCATCCCATTTCTTTAGTCTCACTCAATGATAATCAAGGACCCAGTCATACTACCTCGGAAAAATGGGAAGGAACATTGTGATGGAAATAGGAGTGTGGCAGCAGAAAACATCAGGACACATAAACACGAAAATGGTTTTAATAAAAACAAACTCCTACTCTTCCTTTGGAACTACTTGCCTGAATTTCCATGCAGACTGGCTCTGAGCAGTAATGCTGTTGTTCTGCAGAGGTCATAAACTGAATTCTGAAGGTACCTCAGCAATATGCAACAGTGCATGCAGAGTTACCCAAAGTAGCTCAAACCTTGAGGCAGTATAGTTGCATTACCTAAGTTGTAGGCCATAGCTAGAGATCATTGTGGAGAAACATCCCATAAGACTTATAGAAATCTGACATTCATTTTCTCTTAGATTATTATTTTCAAGATGGTGTATCTTTTGCTGAACCTGGTTTATTTCACTTGTAATAATTTCCCACATTTCCTACTCTGCATTTTACCAAGAAACCTATTAACTGCTTGAAATCCCCAGAAGTCCAACAGTTTTACAAACAGTTTTACAAAATACTTGTTTTTCAAAAAAAAAAAAAAAAAATTGTTACTCATATCCTACACTTGGAAGCTTCTCCTACATTGTGCACCAAGTAGTTCAGCTTTAAAAACTGTGCTTTCCCACTTTGATCTGAAAGTGTACTCCAGTACTCTGAGGACCACTTTACACTGCAGGGTGGATGAATTTACCCATTTGCATTTCAGTAATGTCTACCCTGACACTAGGAAGTTCTTCTTTGCTAAGTTTGCAGGAGGTCTAAAAACAGTGTCTTAAAATTTGTATCCTAGGTTAACTGAACTGTGGAAAAAGACAAACCTCTCTTTTTTTCAGGCACTTTTCTCCTGACTGTTCAGTTTTTGTTCTTCATCCAAATACTGCCCATAAATGCCAAAAGCCCAGATGGGGCATCAGCATTATCATGTTTGTGCCTGCTTTAACTATCAATTATAGCATTTCATATTTGTTCTGATCACCCAGATCCTCAAGATTCCTGACACTTAAAATCTATTGAAGGGACATAATATACTCCGAGTAGAAATTGTGAAAAGCAGAACAAAAATGTTATTTAAAGTATTTACAAGTATAAGGTTGTTTGTTTAATTATTTCTCCCTGTACAAATAACACTTTGGTTATTATAATACACTCCCTTCTTAAGACAATGCTTTGCTTGCATAATGTTCTTAGACTGGAAGGACTGCCATGTATGTTCGACTTCAAAGAATTCTGAAACATAAATAGCCTAAAACTAAAGACACTACATGAGCTATTAATGTTTGAAAAGGAAAGAAATTACATTATATTGACTATTTGAAAATTTCCTTCCTCACTTAACCTGTAAAGTCTCTCTGCAATATTGTTTTCGAAATATTAACTCAGCAGAACAGAAGGAGAACCTGTCAAAAAATTTAATATCCTAAAAAGAATGGAAAACTAGTTATTTCCATATAATCACAGAATCACAGAATCACAGAATGGCTGAGGTTGGAAGGGACCTCTAGAGATCATCTAGTCCAACCCCCCTGCACACGCAGGGTCACTTACAGCAGGTGGCTCAGGACTGCGTCCAAGCGGGTTTGAAGATCTCCAGAGAAGGAGACTCCACAACCTCTCTGGGCAGCCTGTGCCAGGGCTCTGTCACCCTCACTGGCAAGAAATTTTTCCTTAATCTTAGTTATTTCAGAAGAAATGCTGACCTGAGTGACTTTCAGTCCTCTTTTCTAATAATTCTCCTCTCTTTGAATTCAGCTTCTCATTGATAGCAGTTTATCACAGAATACTTGCACTTTAAAAACGTCAGCATGTACAAGGCTATGTTGCCAACAAACAGGACTGGAAAGGCCTACTTAATATGTTGACTATATTGTACTGGTAAAGCTCCACTGAAACTCCTCCCTCTTTGTTTTCACGTTCTGTTTGCTTCTCCATCTGAGCCACCATCTTTTCTACTAAGACCCAATCACTGCCCAACATACCTTTTCCTCTTCCTTGAAATGCAGTATTTTTAAGATTTTAGATTATTTTTAGATTCAGATTTATTTTTAGCTGAAATCACAATCCATCAGCATGAACAAAGGAATGAAAACAATTTTAGAAGCATGCACAGGCAGAAATCTTCAAACATAATCCTATCTTTCTGACATTATCTGCCATGTATTTTTCATTGCAATTGCCAGTTCCATGTATTTTTCATTGCAATTGCCAGTTGTGCGTACACACCAAACCTAGACACAGCTTGTAGTGTAATAACAATTTTGGTTTGCAGATTCTCTTAACAGAGCAATTGTAGCTATACAACTGCAACTCCTGATTTAGATATGGCTATAGCTCATCTACATTCCTGATAGTTCTGTATCTTTTTAACTTCCTGTTTCCAAAACTAAAAATAGAAAAACACTTATGGAGCACATTTATGTTCATAGCAACTTCCCCTCAGTCACATGTGAGTGGATTTTGCCATTTTACCTAACTCATTTACTGCTAGGAAACAATTCTGCAGCATGAACCACCTCTGATGGGCAGTTGTTGATTTTCATTCTTAATGACAGTTACGAATGCTTGTTGGGATGGAATTTGTTGAAGAGAGATGGGAAGTTACTTCCATAGTGAAGGTCAAAGAGGAGTGTCTTCTCAAAGAAGAGTGTCAAGCAAAGGAACCTGCATAAAAGTACAGTGCTGGGAGCCTGAAACTCATCTGACAAGGTGAAGAAACAATTTCAAGGAGCAGTCAGGTCTTAGAGCTGATTAACAGAATATTTTCTCCCTATGGACGTCATAGAATGGTCCTGATTTTGCTGCAGTTCAGGCATTCAACAAGTTGACTGAAAGCAAGAATCCACTCTGTTTAGACTTCTGTTTATATATCCTTCTTACTTCTATTGCTTTCCCTAATTGCTTTGAATTTTATCTAATCAGCCAGTTAACTATTCTAGCTCTATGTTCATAAAAACTGGGGGTTATTTACTTATTTAAAAGCCTTTGGTTTTCTTTGAAGAGTTTATTGTAAGGGAAGTCTAAGCACATCTGCATCACAGCTGTGGCTGATGTGGGGTACCATCACGCTAAAACAAAAATTCTCAAAGCAGGAAAGCTTCAAACGTATCTGGCAAAAACAAATACACAGAAAAAAACACTAACAAAAACAAGTAGGAACAAAGTCCAGCTGGTAATTTGTATGCTGGTCTCACAGCATCATGGATTTGGCCATCAATTGAAAACCTGTAACCTTAATCTCACACATGATGACTGCTATCAGATGATCATGTACAAGGAGAAGCAAGCAGTGTCTTATGAAAAATGAAGTCCAGTTCAATCTAGCTATCAATCAGAAACATGGAGAGCCATGACCACAACACCAGTGAGCTCCCTGCACAGCACCTCCAGATACCTCAGCAGCCACCCCACTGTTCCGTGAAGTACACTGTGAGAGCACAGGCGTTTGGCGTAGGTTTGGCAGGTTACACTTTATTTTCCCCCAGGTGGCTTCCCTATGCCAGTGCTGTTGATGTTGCTTCATGATGGTTGCCAGCTTGTGGAGAACGTTCCAGAAGGGCGCACCCATCCGGGACAACCGCCAGGCACCATGGGAATGGGAGCCAGTCAGAATCAAGCAGCCTCTACCAAGGCTTCAACAGAGGCTCTGGCCTCCCAAGGAGAGCCAGGCAGAGAGACCTGTCAGAGGGACAACAGCACCCACCGGCTCACAACAGGGAGAACCTGGCCTGCCCGCCCAGTGTACCACTGGGACCGCTGTGCGGCCAACCCACCACCTCCCGCACCGCAGGTGTGAGGAACCACCACGGGGGCCCGCCTGACATCCTCCTGCACTGCCCCGTCACTCCCACCGCAGGGCAGGGAGGTGGTGCGAGGAACCACCACGGGGGCCCGCCTGACATCCTCCTGCACTGCCCCGTCACTCCCACCGCAGGGCAGGGAGGTTGTGTACAGAACCATGATGCAGAACTACCTGATGTCCTCCTGCACTGCCCCGTCACTGCCATCGCAGGGCAGGGAGCAGGTGCGAGGAACCACCATGCTGGCCTGGTCATGTCCTCCGGCACTGCCCCGTCACTCCTACCACAGGACAGGGAGGTTGTGCTAAGGACCATGATGCTGAACTACCTGATGTCCTCCCATTTTGCTCTGCCTCCACCATAGAGCAGAGAAGTTGTGTCACTCATTAACATTAAATGAATCTGTGACATGTTTTAGTTTACGCTGTCACTGTAATCTCAAATCCTGACAGCGCTGTGTAACGTTCCCTCTTTTCATTCTTTATATCAACTTTAACCAATTCTTTGTAAATGTATTCTTGAATTATAAGCTTTTGAAATCAGTCTTAACTTGTCCAGCTCTAATTTGACAGTGACAAACCAAGTGATGTAGGCTTATGTAGAGGTAATGTTTGTATGTGGTGTACGGTTAGTACTTTTACCAGCAGCATTTTCTGGAACAGTGCCATAAAATACTGGGCACTCCTGCAGACCACCCCAGCGCGCCAGGGAACTGTCCAGCAGTGCAGGATCTTCACTAACTTTTGTTTACAACTCTGCTTTCAGCTCATTTCAAAGCTGTGCCAATCACTGAATCAATTCCAGACAACATCTTTTGCCTTGAGTGTTCATTCCCCCTTGGGAATAATTCTGTAGTCTCTGTGTAAGTTTAAATGTGTTAGAAGAGTCATTCTATGCTTCTTTTCCTTGGTTTTATTTATGCAAATATTCTACTCTATCTGATGGAAAATTCCAGAAGGGCATTAAGGTAATCAGTCTCTAAAGGAGATTCAGTCCACTGCACTAACAAGCAAGAGCTGAAGTGTCCTTTTAGAGTCATAATTTACAAAAACAACTTTTCCTCACATATCCCAGTTGTACTTGTTTTTTTCAAAAAGTGAGTTTAACTAATATACAGTATATTTCTTAAATAATGTTGGTTTTAATTGCCTAAAGACAGAGCATTTCACAGTCTTAAATTATGTATTATAGTCTTCTACTTTCAGCAGAGCTATGAGATCATACCATTTATTAAATGTTAATTAGGATATACTCTCTCAATCCCTCTTAAAACTAGGAAGATAGGAATGAATTTTGCAGAACAACTCGGGGCAAAATTCTCTTCCCTTTTACGTGATGTGCAAGTGACAGGTGTAGTAGTGTTGCACAACACTTACTCCTTTCATTTGAAGAGCAACTTTCTTTTCTGAAAGTAAAAACTGTATGAAATTGAAGCAAACTTACCAAAGTGTTTTCAGTTGCAGAAAACTGAAGGAAAGCAAACAAATACACTAAGCTGGATAACAGGATTTTACCTGTTTGCAAATTTTGTTTGCCATCATTATCATAGGATTTTCAAAAAATAAATAAGCTTTACACTTTAAGAAGCACAAATATACATCCTATGGTAGTCTAAAGTCACTTCTTAAAGGGACTCTCCATTAAACACAGCTGCAAACTAAAGATGTCCAAGTGTCAATGTTTCTTTAAAACATTCTTCATCCTTGTTCAGGGCATTCTGGTTTTAAATAACAAAAAGAAAAGATCAGGAAAAAAAAAGGACTAAATACTATAATCTTATGGTAAATTATATAGCTACACTATCTATAAATCCAGTTCAACTAGTACTAAAATCAGTTTTTAAGTGCACTCATTAGAGGTTCTACAACTGACTGTTAAACATAGTTGAGACATGAAGCAATAAACTCAGTGTAGTAAGGGACACAATTCCAGGTGTTGGTACAGCCAGATATGGCGACTGAAACCCTTCTCCATTAGAGTCTGTGGCAAACTGAGGGATTTCAATAGGCAAAAAATGCACATGGAGATGTGAGTTTTATTAAAAGTATTCAGTAAGAATCCCAGTATTGAAACCCACACCATGTTCTTGTTCAAAAATGTTATGATCTAAAAGAAAGGGATATGTAATCTGCAGATTAGTAGAGTGCCACTTCCTGATTCCTAATCAGTTCTCCCAAGAAAGAGAAACAGTCCTATAAATTAA
>VZSV01000007.1:11259029-11278326 GCA_013398735.1 Nothocercus julius | reverse complement strand
AAACAGAACCAAAAAAAAGGTCAAACAGAAAAAAAATGGTGGGGGAGGGAGCAGAGGAATCTCAGTTCCTTGATTCTGGTTCCTGCCAGGGACCTACAAGGTAACAGGGCTCTGAAGAGGAAACTTCTCATTCAGGCTGAAGCTGGAAAGAGGAATGGATTGAATGTTAGCCAGACCACTCCCCTGCGTGCCACTGATAGACAGCAGTTTATCTGCTTAGTTCTAGATTCCTTATAATCCTTACACAGCACTGTTGGGCACTGTTGTACAAGAAGTATTCATAAACTGAGTTACTGCATTGCTCAAAACATGTAATATGTGGCAAACATACAGAAACAACTGCATGGACCATTTAATTTTTTTCAAAAAGCAGAATGATTTGGTATATGATAGTATAAAATAATCTTTTCTCCCTTAAAAAGTGAGCCTTGCAGAAGAACCTAACAGTCCTCTTACATAAGAATTTGTTAAAATGAAGAAAATGTGTCTCAAAAACCCCAGGTGTCAAACCAAAGTGTGTACACTTGATACATTATCTTTTCCTCTCAATATCCCCAATTTTCTCTACACTTGCAGTAGATTATGCTGATAGAAATAACAATACCTTCTCTCTATTCTATTTTAATTAAACTCTCCTGCAAATATGTCTCACACCCCAAAATTACATGTATGTATTTTGGATTAGATACAGGTAATCCAAAAGCAGTAGCACTGCATAAACAGAATACAAGTCATTAACTTTGACAGAAACACTCACACCTATCAAATGCTCTTTAATAAACTGTTACAGTTTAAATACACAGAAAGACATAGCAGTTTTTTGGCATAATTATTTCTGGGCCTCACCATTTGATACTTCAAAATGCTGTAATTCAATACAAAAATATATTTAAAAATGGGGGAAAAAGGAAAAAGAATAAAAAGCAAAATTGTTCTAAGATAATTAAATGATTATCAAAGAAAAAAAAAAGACTATCAAGTCACAGAATTATTATTCTGTTGTTTCTATTTATAGCATGGACGGAGATTAATAGCCAAGTCTTAAGAAAAGCAAGAGCAACCTGATCACTGTGCTAGCTGGTGAGCGTCCTAAAGCACAACAGTCTAAGCAGACTGATGTCACCTTACTGCTCTCCTCACTTACTCCCTTGGAGCCTGTTGCTGCACTTTTTTCTTCAGCAGAGCTAAATAATTCATCAGGGCAGGGTGTTTTGTGAGCAGGCCAGACTGCAGGCATCAGGCCAAGACCAAGGTCGCCATGGAGACCTACAGGCAGCTCCACGTTCTTCCCCTTGCTCGCCGAAATGAAGCGCATGAAAAACAGTATCAGCTGAGCAGCCCTGTTCCTTCTAGCAGAGAACAATAGGTGTAATAAAAAAAAAAAAAAAAAAAAAAAAAAAGGAAAATAGAATATAAAAGCAACCACTGTAACTGTATTCGAAGTCTTAAATGACAAATGACTCATTAAACAATTCCTATTTGTATTGATACAGTTACTATTTTAGAGAAGCAGAAAAAAAATAAAAGCTTTTTTGTTATTCTTCAAACAAGAAAACAATACAAACATATCTTATACACTGCAGTGGGCAACTTATTAAATATATATGTTCTCTATATTCTTTTTTTCTGGTGACAAAAATAAAACTGTAGGGCTACAATGAAATCTTGACACAGAAAAAAGAATTATTATTTAGATTTCGGTTACTTTACTATATATACTTGCTGTAAATACTGATTTTCAGCGTTCCGTCACTATTCCTTAAAAAAGCAGGGATATTTGCTATCTCAAACAAAAAATAGTACTCAGGAATGCCCAACGTTACAAAGAGAACAAAAGACTTTTCAGTCTTATTTCTTGAAGGGTTATTTCCCAGTGAATGGTATATAACATGAAAACAACATTTTTTTACATTTTACCAATGACCAAATGAAAACCTTTTCTGAAATTTCTGAAATATTTATGGTAGATTGTCTTAGCATTCTAAGTAGTTTTTTTTTTTTTCCATTTTTTTATCACACCACATCACCACAGTTTATTAAAAAAAAAAAAAAAACACTTGTAAAGCAAGAGTCAGCTTATGTTTTTATTATAAAGTAAATGCTTACATCAAACTATACTGTGCAATCTCCTCAAATAATGTGCTTGATTTTTTCCTCAGTCCTAAGCCTGTTGATTCCAAAATCCTTATAAAACCATTCTCTCCCTACATTCACACATCCTGAACTTTATGTGTTTATTGGGAAAGGTGATTTTGCAGAATATGACATCACAGCAATACAACACAGTATTATGTATGTAACCTTTGCACCTATGCAGTGGGCTCTGTATCTGATAATGATAATGCTTGCGGTATGAGGCCACAAGGACGTAAGTCAATAACCCACACAACTGCTATGCAGTAACCCTGAAACCAGAAGGGAGCATCTCCTCCGACTACTTGCCCTGGAAGGTCTTTGACCTCATTGCCTCCAGCACAGACTCCTGTTAGCACTACAGGACCCTGAATGTAGTAGGGACTTGAGGATCTTGAAGGAGGATCTTCTTCCAACCATAATGATTGTATGATTTACCTTGTAATGTTTTTTGACTCTACTTTCAAATCTTGCTCTCTGAATAGGCTGAATTCTCTTTAGTAATACTCCTGTCTAATCACTTCCCTCCCAGTTTCCTATTTTGACTAAAAGCTGCAGGCTAATTACATCACATGCCTCTAATACAGAACTCCCCAAACCAAAATTTTACAGTATTTAGTAACTTTGTGCCCATGGGCCATTGCATGTATGTGAACAGTAGGGATTTTGAGATACATTTTTCAAGAGGTAAGGTTGATAGATGGGAACTGGAGATCAGTGCATCTCCTGAAACTTCTGAGGACACACAAGTCAGGCAATCTTTGGTCTCAGAACTACCAGGCCTCATTCACATCCCAATCAATCCTCCAAAAGCAATGGTAATCAATGTATTTCTTTTGTTGCTGCTGTGAAATTATGAACAAAATAGCTGAGTTTAAAAAAAAAAAAAAAAAAAAAAAACTTTTGTATGTTTTTGAGATTTTTTTTTTCGAACAACGGTTTGGCATGAAAAGAGCCAGAAATCTCTGTTCTAATACATGACTGATTCCATCACTGTCACATAATTCCTGAACAGAAGGCATGTAAATCTTTCTCCTGTTTCATCACACAGAGAACAAACGTTCTTTTGTCTAGAAAGGGACTACTAGATCACATACCATAAATAAATAAATAATCTGTTGAAGCTCTGAAGCATTCTAGATTAAAAAAGAAATGACAAGGCAAATGAATGAACACGGCTAATAGAACTCCTTCGCTCAATTACGATACTCTTCATTCATCCCCATCCCCACAAACACACAAATGTTAAAACTTTGCAGTTCAGGAGGGAGAGAATGATCACTTGCTGGAAATACAAATTCCATTACAGGAGGATGGCAGACCTCCGGGTGGAGTTTTCATCCTAGATGATCTAACTACAGCCTTCTAAGCCAGCTGGCCATAACATTTATTTTCCATTGAATTTGACAGATCTGGTCTGCCTCCAAGGCTACACACAGAACAGACTGAATATCATGTATCTGGAGACCTCATTATGAATGTTAAAAAAATCAAGATAGGGTAACACAAACATCAGCAAGTGCCGGACAGCTGAAGAAATGTGGTAAATGATGCTGATGCTCATGCTGATTTTCTGTCGGTCAGAAGAGTTAGTTCTGATTAGACCTTAGCTTGGAAAAAGTTGCTATTCATCTGACTCAGATTGTTTAGGAATATTGCCCTTTTACTTCTGCAAATCCTGCTAACTATCAGTATAAGTAAATCTTCTTTTATGCTATTATTTGCTTGCAAAAAAAAAAAAAAAAAAAAAGGGGGAGCGAAGATAAAAGGAAATACATAGCTCAATTTGCTTTATCTCTAAGATATACAAGGAAAAGACATGAGTTTTTTGATACACTTTTCAATGAGAACACAGCACACATGGGAATGGGAAGAACTTTACAAAGAAAATTAGCACGAAAACTTTCTAGAAATGTTACAGAAAAAAATACTAGCTGCAGTGGACATATGTGACGAGAATGAAGGAAAGAAAGAAGAAGGAAAAAAAAAATTGCACTTCCTAATAAAGTTTTGCCTTTGGCATCCTGACTACATAGGAGATAGAAAACACTGGAGAAGGGGTTTTTGTACTTGGTTTTCAGGAACTGGCCTGCATTTTTCTATCTTCTGTTCATTTTAATGACTTCTGGGCATAAACGTCATTTACAGCTTTAGGTCCTTTTAACACTCACAGAGAAACGTAGCAAAAGAAAGCACACAGCCTTAAAATCCATGAGTTGCACTGAATTTCGCACTGGCCCAAAGCAATTTTCTCTCTCATTGGTATGTTCTTAGGTGAAGGTGAAGGAGAGAGAAAAAATGGGAAAGAACACGCAAGATCTTGTCCTCTGCTTTGAGAAGACAGCTTTACTGGAGGGAGGCTATTTTTAACAATTTTCCTTTTCTCTGAAGTTCTGTACCTTTGTCCACATGGATCAAATGATCAAGTATTTCATTTACACCTGAACTGATATGGGGAAGCAAGAACTTAATCACTTTACTATCAGAACACTATCTATGGCATATGTTCCATAGGAATTTCTAGACATGGTGAGCTCTTACTGAAAAAGATGTTTAAACAAAGTGAACATGTCTAGAGAGATCATCAGTAAAAGCAGTGCAGACAGCAGACCAAAGAAACAGGACTGTAGCAGTAACAGAAAACTCTGTCTGGATGATTAATAATTTCTAGCAGGTATATAAAAGTTTTCAACAAATGACTTACAAAATAATGTCATTGTATAGCATTATTATCATTGTGGGAATTTGTTTGCCAGTGTTTGACAACCATTTTGAACATGAGCATATTTATATAGGAATAATAAAATGCAACTATCGCTAGCTGCTAGGCAACTATGAAAGGAAGCTGCAGAACTCCCCCAGGCTGCCACAACTTCCCTTCATCTTAGTTCTTCCTGTGCACCTGTGCATCATGGGGGTGGATGTTTTGGTTCTACTATTTGAATTGCTCAGCAAAATGCTAGGTTGACTAGCAAAGGGAAATACCTTAAAATAGACTACGAATTTGTAAAAGACCTCCCATAGGTCTCTAGTCAATAGCAGTAAAGACACGTAAGTCTGGATCTATACACACACCACTTTCTGTCTTTAGAAACAGGAATTTTGGGGTCAGTGTAGCACTGTACAAATGCTCTTGGGAACCAAACTTGTACCTCTACCAGCAGGCATACAAGGCAGAAGCATTACTTTGAAAATGACTATAAAATACCTTATTCAAAGGATAAGCTTCTTCTATCTCCTCCTGAGATTATTTATTGTTTTTATTTTGAAAGCCCTAGACTTCCATTATAAGTATCAGATTGTTTCTATTGTCTCTGTACATACATGACAAAACTCTCAAGTTATTTTTCTTTTTTTTTTTTCTGTAGTCATAATTCAGCCGCCAGCCAGGAGGCCATGCACTAAACCAACTGTTAATCAGTTAATGCCCTCCTAGTTCTGGAATAAAATTTAATCAAAAAAATTACAGAAAGGAGTATATATATATAAGGTGTCAAATAAAAATTTGTAGGAGTTACTAAGCAAATACTGAAACATTCAGCATCTAAGATCAGTATGTATTTGCTTTGAATATAGCATGTCTCTCATGCCCGTTTTCTACTTACCTGGAACAGTTACTTTCAACATGATGACCAGATGTGACTAAGCTGAAATTACCAAGGCTGTGATGGCACTTATGCACTAGGAAAGACATAGTGGAAATTGATGCACAAATTTGGTTCGTTGCCAGTCCTACACACACTAGTTTGGGGAAATATCTTAGAGACTATGTAGACAAGGACAAACCAGGTGAACAACCTAAGCACATATTTAAGAATCACTAGGTCCCAACCATTACAAGAGCAGGCAAAGAAAGGAAAAAAAAATCAGTGTTTCCAACTCACAGGCTGATCAGGAGACTGGAAGGAACACTGGGCTTCTGGCTTCTCTCCAGACAGGAGAATAAGGTTGTTCCCTCTTCTCCAGTTACAAAGTCTGAGTTCCTATCTGTGCTAAGGAGCGTTCCAAACTTGATTGAATGTTGTTTGAATGACATTTTGAATACTTAGTAATACAAATACTTAGAATTGCAAAGCAACAAGCACTCGTACAATCATCTAGTACATCATTTGAGTATATGCTTGATTTCACGTATGTGAAAAGTGTATTTCTTTTCTTATGCTGCTTTTCTATATGTTAATGTTTAACAAATTATAATAGTATAATAATTATTGTGAGGCTCCACAGTGGTTTCAGGCCATAAGCAAACATCAAGTCATGAAAAACACAGGTAAAAGTCCTTCCCAATGGTCAAGAGATACTGCTTGTTTTAATTTTGGTGCAGTGCAATTTAAAACAAATATTAAAAAAAGAAAAACTCTATACATAAAATACTTCCTCTTTTTATGATGTTTGTCCTTTTTTTTTTGACAAAAGGAATATGACAGTGAACAAATATTTACAAAAAAAAGTTACATATTAAGAAAAATGTAGTGACATCCACTAGACAACAAAATAATCTCATTAAATTTGCAGTAGACATTATAGCAAAAAATAGAGAATACCATGGACAAGCCTTCTTTGACAGGACTGAGAATAAAATTCCCGAACTAAGTGTCTCCCAATTCAAATATCTACACTGCCTGCCTCATTTGATATTTTTTTCCGACATTTTCTAAATAGAATAAAAGAAAGAGCTCCAAATTATTTAAAGCTATGTTACCAAACACACAAGAAGCACTTCTGGAAAATTATCAATCATTTTTATCACTCACAGGCTTATCCTTCAAGCAGTACTCCCTGGAATTACAGTTATCCCATTGTCTGCAGGGCTCAAGCAATACCATTGATGTTAGTAAGAACTAATCCTGTGAGTGAAGAACACAAAGCAAAAGCAACATGAAACATCTTAACTGGTGACAAAGGCTTCAGACATATTTCTACAGCACTTTAACTGAAAGCTTTGTAAGAGAAGTACCCCAGGTGAAAGCACAGCCACACAGAGGTCAGTGTAAAACTCCCATTAATTTCCATCATGAGAATTTCACCATAGGAATGCAATTCGTTGCTCTCCTTGCTGTACTTTCAATACCTTTTATTCTACTTAGAATAGAAAGTAAAGTTAAAAAAAAAGAAAAAGGAAGCATCATATATTATACAGTAATAACTATATTTACATGAAGAATAAGAGAGATTCTGAAGAACTGCAATCCAATATCTCTGATTTTACTTTTAAGACAGAAATTGAAAATGTTTGTTATGGCCTTCCTTACAAAACCTTTAAAATTGAACTACGCGTAGACCGGTCAGAGTAACTCAAACTCCTACGAAAAACCTACACGTGACAAATTTGTTGAATGTATTATCGATATGTAACACAAGTGTGGCAAAATTATTATCTTTTTATCTTTAATTCAAATCATTTAATGCTGTACCACACAGCAGTTTCACCTACCAAGTCAGACATCAGAAAAACTCTCAAACAGACTAAGAACTGGCGTAAGGAAAGGAAATTCATGGTGTCAGCAAGAAGAGACATTTGACTTGTCATAAGCACTATGCATATCAAATATTTGATTTGGTTTATACTATTTATACTGAAGATAGTATTTCACAGGGTATCAATGATGGGGGGCAGGAGGAGGGGGAGGGACACTAAGCTTTCTCCACTGTGCAGTTTGGCTTCTCCAAACACAGCTCTCAAAAGCCAGTTTTCCAAACCCTGGTCCAAGTTCTCTGATATATAACAGGCTGAGCTTTACAATGTTATGTTTACATAACATTTTAAAATGTAAAGGAAAAAAAAAAAGCAGACGAAGGGTAATTTTTCCCCATATAAGTAGCATTCTAAATGTGGTCTAAAGGACTAACAATGCTTCTCATTGCTACTACTGGGATTGAGGGCTGCTAGGACATAATGCAAGCTGATGGTCTCAGCCGAGTTCCCAAAAATACAACTCCAATCAATTCTCAGTGATGAGAATCCAGGACAATCCTTGACAATCCAGGAAGTACCAAGAAGTGACTGTGCCTTTGAAAGCTCTTTTGACTTACTGGACTGTCAGCATAAGGGACCATGCACTGGCGGCCTTTTTCACTTGAGTCATAGCTCTGATAAATACCAGCATGCAAGTATCCACTCCTAGAATGAGGCAACACCCTTAGATTGCATCTTAGGGAACATATTTTCCAGCAATATTTTGCTCACTGTGAGACTGTGCCTGGAAATATATAGACCTGACTGTGAGGCAACACCGTAGCATTTAACCATCCACAATGTGCAACCTTAATGGAAGTTGTAGCTCGGTACTGCAACATGCAAAGTGCAAGAAGGAACTTCATTACAGCCAGTTGCATACGTCATGCTCACAAGTGACATTAATGTTTCTGATCAAGTCGATTCTATAACATCACTTTCAGACACAGGTGTCTCCAGCTCTGGTCAACCTGGACATGATGCCGGTAACTTGCATTGCCGCTCACCTGCCTGGCACAACGTCAGGAAAAAGCATATCCATCTACTCAATAGACAGCACTCCTCTTTCAGCCCCAAACTTATGTCTGAGAAGATTGTAAGAAAGCAGAGATTCTAAGGAAACATCGCAGAGCAAACAAGCAAGATGCCAACTCTCAATCTAATTTACATTTACATGAGATAAAGGACAACAAAGAATGACAGTCCAGGAAAGAGGGCTTTCAAGCACTTCTGGTCAGGTAACAGCATGCCAGGCAGAACCGGAATGGAAGCAACGCGGCCCACAGTAACTACCTGACTTCGGGCCTTTGAAGACATACCTTCCGGATAATATTCCATCATGTCCCTGACTGAGCCCTGACCCAATTCAGCAGTATAACCTATGGCAGACGCACACTAGGTGAAGTCCTGATACTCATGTTTTCTTGCTCATGTCTAAATCAAATGTGCCCAAGACCATTCTCCAGCACTGAATACTACTGGCACAATAGTTCACCCTCATACTGCTAAATGCACAGGGTAACAGTGTGGACAGGTGAGTTCAACGCCTGAAGATGTTCTCTGACATTGGCTAGTTTACTAACTTAGACATGGTTCCAAACAGGACACATTAACTTGAAACTGAACTTGTTCAAGTTAATTTGTCCTGAGCTTGATACTGGGCACCAAGGAAGCTGACAGGCAGTAAGGACAGATGTTCCATATGATATTAAATTTATCCAAACTTGTTTGGTCTACAGCCTATGCTTGAAATTTCTCAAAATAAAGAAAGCACTTTAAACAGATACCAGTTTCAGTTAGTTTGGTAGTGTAGTAATTTTAACTGGAATGACACTTTTACAGAAAACCTGCAAAAACAGCTTTATTAGTTTAATATATTATACACAAACATAGATCACCTTCAAAGATCTTCCAGCACTGTGTTCATTCAGCTTAAACCCTTCTGGCATGACTTCAAGCTCACAGGGAACACAACACATACCTATCGTGCACAGACTCTGCTTCATCTTCTGTAAGACAAAGCTTTTGCTACCATTTGGGACTGTTTCAAATAAGTTTTTTTTGTCTCCCAAATTAATGTGGTTAGGGCTTTCCATCCACGCTGCACAGAAGGGCTTAAATTAATTCCCATGTCTCCCCAGAGGCTCTGGGGCTACACCTGGGAATGTGAACGTAGCTAGCCCGATGCACACAAGCAGGAGGGACGCCTGAGGGCATCATCCCCTCTGGTTTTTCAGAGCAGAGAGCCACAACACGCCCTGTGCACCTGGCATGAGAGTGACTCTTTACTTGCTGTCTCTGTGCTCTTTAGAGAGACACAGAGACAGCAAGTAAAGAGTCACTCTCATGCCAGGTATTTGCAATTTGCAAGCAATATTTGCTGAATTGTAGGAAAAGAAGTAAAACAGCTGATTCAAAATACCTGCCATTATAGACATACATGGTTAAAATAATGCTGAACTTCCTCTGTTTGCATTCTTACAACAAGCAAATCCCACACTATTGCCACGAAGTCCCTAATGTTCAACTCTTGACTCATGTATGAAATCAGTCATGAAGGGAATTGTGAAGTTTCAACTTACATTGTTAAGCAGACAACTGCCTCCCTCTCCAGATCAATATTCACTGAAAATATATCACTAGGATATTTTTCTTTAAAATATTGCCTAGGTAGTCAGCTACCTTGTTCTGTTTTCTCAAAATTCATAAAATTCTATCAAGATAAAAAAAAATCAATAAAATAAAATTCATTTCATTATCAGGGAAGGAGGGAAGACTTACATTATTTATATATTAAATATAAACTTTTTGATTCTCATCAACATTTCTTAGACTCCTTGTGGCTGAAAGTCCATGTCCGCACTGATACCAGTATTTAAAACACTACTTCTGGACGTCTAGTCTTCAACCTCTAAGACACTAGTCCCACTTCACTACAACTGGACTTGTCTCTAAGTGATGCTACAAAATAACAAGCTAAGAGTAGAAAAAATAGAAACTCAGTTTAAAAGCAGTTAAGTGCTTTTCTTCCCCAAGTAGAGATATCAGAGATCCTGTAAAATGAAAGGATAATTCTCTAGGGTTTGAACCAGTCCCTGCCGCTGCTCCTGCAAACAGTGGCTGAGCCTCAGAACCAAACACTGGCCACAGAACCAAGTCAGGCACGTAGTGCTGGCCAAGGCCAGCAGGGTAGCCAGGGTTACACAAATCGTGTAATTATAATGGTCACCACATAGCCCTTTGAGAAAACAATGTTTGCCAGCAGTTAAAAGTATTTTGACCTTTGAAAGCAGCAAGTTTTAACAGTAACAAAAGTAGAAGCAAATACAATTTTGAACAAACCTGAAAATGAGTGTTAAGTGGGTACCGTGGCTAGAGTTTTAGGCGGATTTCATCTTAAATATTTGGTATGCTTCTTGAAGACTGAGCTTACTGGGGATAATAAAAATACTGCATCAGCAATTCAGTCTCTTCTTTAACTGTGAAATTTAGACCTTTGTTATTTCAGGGGAAAACAAATCTTGAAAATGTGAACCCAAAATGCACAAAAAAACACAAAGACAACCAAAAATATTCTCAGTCTTTTTATGACTTTCTAATCAGTCGGATTGATTCCACAGTCCTTACTCATGATTGGCATCACTGAATTAAATGTTATTGAATCTGAGACTTTCATTACTGAGACTTTCACACGCAGTGTCTGAAAATTTTAAGTGACAAAAAGCAATGAAGCCGAGAAGTCAACTGAAGCAATATAGTCGATAGTTTTTGGTCTTACGCAAGCTATAGAATTCTGAAGGCAGGAAGACTAACAAAAGAAAAAACATTACAGCCAGGAGCTACCAGTAAAACAGCCAGTCTCACTGAGTAAAGAACATCACACTCAGACTGAGGGGACAGGAAAAGGGGGGCATCTCTTCCACTACCAATGGCAGAAGTTAAATCCTGTTTCAAACCAATTAGACTTTTTGTTCCCCTTCTACTACTCTTTCTGGACAGTAGTTCCAGATCCCCACTTCTCTAGTGATTTTAAACTTTTTTCTAATTCCAACACTCAGTTTACCTAAACACCATTTATTACCTCAATTTCTTCCAGTACCACTTCTGTTTTTATATACAGACTGAGAATATAGCTTTCTACACCAGAATTCATCAATTATAACTTTAGTTTTTCAATATATATATGTATACTCTTCATTTACTCATTTAAAATGCCTAGCAATTCAGACTTCTCAAAAGCCGGGAGTAAAATTCTTGTATAAAACAAAGTAAATAGCAAAATCACACCAATTCCATGAGGTTAGAATCCTGACGAAGTTTTCCAATCAGTACTACTAGACAGATACTAGGATAATAACCAAATAAGTAAACAAATAGCAGATATGTAAAAGGAAACAGTAGAAGGATGGGTTTCCTCTTCCTCACTCTCAACTGTTTCTCCTTGTCACTGAAACATAGGAAGTATATAAGATGTAAAAAAAAAAAAAAAAAAAAAAAAAAAAAAATATACATCCTCCTTTTCTACAGCGATCTTAAAGCTGTTGACTTCTTTTCTTTCAACAGCTCTGTGACTTGTTACCAAGAAAAGAAAACCCAATTGTTATTTCATTAAGTACTTTACCAAACATATTAAACTATTTTCAACTACATATGTAGCTAATTTATCTCTAAAGAATTTAGCTTAATACTAACAAAGCAAGGACATTTAAAGTTAAAAGTCACATTCTGTCTTTCCCTAGCTACTATGCTGAAGTTAATAGGTATGATGAATCTTCCTATTGTATTAAAGCTGGAACATCAGTAAAGCTACAGTTAATGATGCTTAAAGCTCTCCTGTCTCCAGTCACTCATAATTTTTACAAAACATCACAGAATACCTTGTTCTAACATTTTCAATGCTTAGTTTCACATTAAGAATGATTCTCTCTGTTGCTGAAAATTTAGGAAATAAATACTCAAGAAGACGTTTTAAAAACTTCAGATGTAACTGATTTTTTAATTTATTTTGAACTGAGACAAACAAGTTCAACCTTTTTGGTACATTTTGAGTTGGCATCAGCTATCTCACAGATTCTAATACCTCGATGGAAAAGACATCAAAGCAATTAATCTGTGAAGAACAATGGCTCTATCTTTATCTGATGGCTAGGACAAAAAGTGAATTCTCCTGGCAGCCAGAAGAAAAATGATCAGCTTATTCACAAAGGAACTAAAATATTTTTTTTTTTCCTCTAAATGAGTCTGTCAGTACAAAACAATAGACTACAGCTAAATATGACAAAGGAAGCTTTTCTAAGAGAAAAGATTGCAGATGTATTACTCTTCTTTCCCAAATGCAGAGCGATAAATCTGTTATCTCCATTTCTACAAGATAGTAAAAACCTCATTGAAATATTATATCAACTGTCATACACTATTCCAAATTTTTGACTTATAAATAAATAAACATACAAACATAAGCTGGCCAACAGCTGACCTCCTACTCTGACCCAGTTAGGTAGAATCCTGAAGACCTAAAACACATAGTAAAACTAGTATCATTGAAATTTTACACTAGACTGTGATGAGGCCTAGATTTTAATATTAAACACAGAAGTGTAAGCTTCTGTTGAATTAATTCATATTTTACTTTATATAATAAAAGTGCTTGAAAACACATAACTAATTATTCTTGAGGGCCCAAGGCTCTTGCCCACAGAAATGATTAAAATGTCATTTTCATTTTTATCTTCTTGGGGATTGTCTATCAGACAACAGACATTTACAAGCTTATTCTTTTCAAACACATTTTCTAATTACTTTTTTATAAAAATCCTTAACTATCTCTTCTCTTCTGTCAGAGGCAAGAAGTAGACATTCAGAGGCTTATTTTTTTTAGGAAAGAAAGGCAGCCTCTAAAATCACTGAGGTCAAGGGATCAAAATAACATCAGAAACATTAAGTTCTTATAAAATATGCCAGAAATGTTTCCTGTAAGATAGTACATACATTTTACAATTATGCATTAATGTAAGTGGAGAAATGCTGCATTCTTTTCATGCCTAACTAAAGATTTTAAATATGAGAAATCCAAATAATCAAAAAATACGTTAGTGTCCTGTCCTACAGAAAAAGCGTATTTAATAATGCCGGGACATTATAGCAACAGGGCAATGACTGTACTCCAAGAAAAATGCGCTGCTCAGCTTTGTTCAGAAACAAAGGTGTTCGGCACGATCTGCAAAGATCTGTGGTACCCAGAGGCTGGCAGATACACCACTGGGCTTGTAGGATGCCCATGTTTTTCTGGAACATTATCTAGCAGGCAAGCAAGACAGACTCTAAGAGAGAGTAAGTCCCAGGGTGTTACTGAATATCACCATGGCAGAGAAAAGGGATTCAACTTCATATTAAGACATCTCAATGCCTATGTTAACCTATTTCCCACAGGTGTAGGTGTCTCAGCACCTTCCACAATTAAGTAAAATATGGATCAGGATTCAGCTACCCAAATATAAGCGTCTAGTGCTCTCTAGGCACTTAGACTTAGGGCACAACACCTGGCACACAGTTTTTAATCTAAATGATCTAGATCTGACAGAGGTCTCATGTTACTTCTGCCAGTCTTGTGCAGGGGCCTCAGCCATAGAGCTATTTTACATGGTGCTAAAGAGTTGCATGCAAGCAAATGAATGACGATAGGAGAGTCTGTAAAAACATTCAGGCCACTCTGATACAGACATTTGCTATATATTTACTGTGTATAATTACGTTATAATTACTATGGTTGGTCAGCTGAATTACTCTAAAATTGTTATTAATATATGTTTTATGTTAATATGTTACTCCTCCGAGATTGCTATTAATATAAATAAAACATCTACCTACAGCACATTTGATCACCTAAACTAAAACACTGTACTCTCTAACTTAATTCCATTCCTCATCTCACCCAGAAAGCAACCCCGCAGTTTGCACACTGGATGGGAAATATAATTCATCAAATAAACCTGCACAAAGCTCATCAGGATGTTTATCAGCAAACAAATTCACTCTTCCCACATAAAACATCTTGAGATCCTTGCCTGGCAAATGTTACTTACATAACTTGCAAAGTATGGATATTATGACAGATCATATTTGCCAGTGTCATGAACATCTAAGCTTCTGCATTTGTTGCGACTACTAATGATGTAATGTGAGAAACTCCAAAATAATATATATATATACACATACATATATACTTAATAGAGCGTAGTACTACCTAAATATCCATAAAACTCCTACTAATCCCAGCTTTACTCATCGGATAGTAGCATTTAAATACCACAGGCATAACGCTTACAGAAAATCATCATAAACTAATTAAGCCCAAGACAGTAGTCACTATCTATATACAGCCATGTATACCCAGTGCTATTCCAT
Source organism: Nothocercus julius (assembly GCA_013398735.1). NCBI lineage: Eukaryota > Metazoa > Chordata > Aves > Tinamiformes > Tinamidae > Nothocercus > Nothocercus julius. The sequence continues at coordinate 11,263,334 of VZSV01000007.1, read as the reverse complement.
TTCCACCGCACTAAAAATTCCAAATGGAACAAAAATTTAAATGAATTTTCATGTATCTCTGCCCCTTTTCATGTATCTCTGCCCCTTTGAAAAAGTCAAAGAAATGTATTGGATTAAATTCAGTACATGACATCTGTGGTCATATACAGCTACTGTCACCTTTGACCACAGAACAGGTATCACTTTACATCAGAAACTGCCAAACAAAAGGAGGAAAACACTACTGGAAATGACTCTTTAAATGAAGTTTTCCTTACAGTATATTTACCACATTTTTTTCAAGTCAAATTTTGGAAGTCCTACCACTGTGGACTTTTAAATTTTGGTTTGAAAGAACACCAGTAAATGTACAGTAGTAAATGGTTCACTAGCAGAGAAATAAGCTCTATTACTTAGTAAGTCCCATCTCTATTATCTATGACTGATGATTTTCTTGGCTCCAGATAGCTATCTGTAGGAAAACAATCTGAGGGGAAGAAAAAAAATAAAAAAAAAAAAAAGAAGAAAAAAAGAAAAAAGAAAAAAGAAAAAGAAGGGAAAAGAATAGTAAGCAGGAGGAAATTGGAAAGAAGATCATCAGGTGACCTCAAGGTACAGGAATCCTGAAGGACAGGATTCATTTTCCACCTCTATCATACCTATTACGCCAGCATAGTGCTTTCTGTGTCAGCTCTTGCTTTCTGTGCCTCATTTCTCCACTACTGACCTTTCTGCACATCGAGGGCATGCATAGACATAAGCAGTATACATATCTGTGTTTAAATGATAAAAACATTAATACCTGGAGCTCTGAAAGGCCGATTTTCTATTGTATTTCATTAAAAAACACAAATATTTGATATTCAAATAGTCTTGTGGGCCCATTCCCATATATATAAATAATACCCAAATATAGAAAATAGTCTAATTTTGCATTATTTAACATACTCAGTCTGAACCAAAATACATTACATTTGTTAAGATACTTGTTTATTTAAATAAGTATTACATTTTAGTAACTGCATTATGAAGCAAACTATATGCTTTCATATTTAGGCAAACATATAATCTTGCTCACGTTTTCATTCTGAAAGAGAATGAAACATTGCATACATTCAGGCATCTTCTGACATTCCTCATTTAACTGTACTGACAAGGTTTCAGAGTGTTATTACAGCCATTTTCACCTTTCTGCTACAATACTTGGTCTTTCAAGTATACTCAATACTTGAATTATTACACAGATGACCAAACTAAATTTGTATTTATATTCTATGATATTCCATAGCCATTTTTTATTAAAAATGTTAAAGTATCCTGAGTCAAAAGAAAGAAGAAGATACATTCTTAGCTTTTTTACATCACTTCTATTGTTCTTGACATGCCTTGTAAAAACGATCTTTAGTTATTCCAGTTCACATCCTTGTAAGTATGAGGAATCTTGATGGAGATGGTCATACAACACAGACCTCCAGCCCCCTAAGAAAATGCCTCAATCATATACTTTCATTTATTCCTACATAATTAATACTTAAAACAATTAGGGAGATGATAAACATCACTGATATAACAGTAGACATTCCATGTAAGCACGAGAAATTATATAAGTTTCAGAATCCAGTGCTTCATAATCAACAAGACACTGAAAAATGGAACACAGTCCCGCTTTCTTTGATATACATAGGAGTCTTGCATAAAAGGTCTTGCTTTCCAAGACCAAAATCATCCTGTGGATTTAACCATATAACACTATTACTACTAACAATATTAATAGATTTTATTGAGTGGAAGTCAGATCACTTATTTTGCTTGCTATTAAATGCATTATTACCATTTTATGCAGCAGGTAATGCCCTGCACGTAGACAATCCGTCAGTGTCTGTGAGAAGACAGGGGCTGAAAGGCATTTGCTAGAAGAATGTCGCACAACTAAATCCTAAGGTTAAAAAAAAAAAAAAAAAAAAAAAAAAAAAAAAAAAAAAAAAAAAAAAAAAAAAAAAAGGTTTGAGGTTACCATTTTTTTAAAAATTATGTATAGAAATTTTGTTAAAGGCAAAAAAGCATAATACCATAACCATGCATCACACTCAAGTATGTCACATGAGCGTGAAAAGCAGACAAAAATCTACACAGATCAATCTTACAGTAACTCCTTTATCACCAAAAAGCAAAGAGCACTGGTGAGCAAATCCAACCAGGATCAGCGGAGGGCACCAGGTTCACAGGGACTACAGGAAGGCAAAGTCACCTACAGACCAAGAGGCAGCAACAGAGACACACTCTCACTTCCTCCCTGGCCATGGAGCCACAGAAGTCCTTTGGAGAAGCAGCTGTAAGGAAGTTGTATCTTTACGCTGTCCAAAGCAGAGCCTTCATTATGAATAATCCATGACCACACTGGCCCATTCTACGGTACTGTTTCACACAAGGACCAATCATGATACATAAAGAATTTTAAAATAATAAAATATTTTTCATCTATAGTCAGAAAACAGTTGTCAAATCACATGCTTATGAATATGTTTTCATGAAGTGTAATAAAGACTGCTGTGTTTTACAGAGAGAAAGCATCAAGTGACTTGAATGTTTTACAAAATTATTGTCACTCATTGATTCAGCTGCACATCCCTGTTGTGGCAGTAGGCGTAATCTTTATATACATTTTTTAACCCATTTTTTTTAAACCTCTTTCCAAACTGTGGGTTCAAACCTCAGCCCTTGAGATCAGACCACCTAATGCTAAACACTGAAATCAGTGGGATACAAGGGGCTTTCTCACACCTTGAAGCCTGGATCTCAAAATTAAAAGGAGACTCGAAGCATGAGAAAAACATCTCCACAAGCACCTAAGTCAATTACGTACTCTTGTACCTCAAAAGGTATGTCAGGACTGTTATGATCACTGCTGAAGTGTAGATGCTCCTTAGCTAGAGTAAACCAGCTGTTAACGAGACACACTGTATCAACAGTTTCAGTTAACAAGTAAAACCATGGAAATATTTTTTTTTTCTATTTCTGTAGTTTCTATTTTGATTTATCACAGAAATAAGTTGTTACCACTTGATTATTCTTACTGTACAGCAAATGCTGTGCAGATGCTTATAATGAATGACGATAAGCAGGGACATGAATGAAGAGTTGCCAGGCAACTGATAAATAAAGGTTCCAAATAGCACAACCTCCCTTTAAAAGATAAATCTCTAATCATAATTATTTCTCAAATCCATTCCTATGCTAAAATCGTGTTTGCAGCTCTAATCCTCCTCTTCCTCACACAAAATGAGACTAAATCTATCATTTGACATATCACAAATAACAAATTAAACAGATTTAACCTGCCCTTCAGACTACGCTCAGCAGCGTGGATTAAGGAGTGCACAGGTTAGACAGGTAATTGCAATGCTAAGCAGAGAAGTAACGAGCATTAAGCAATTTAAATGGGGACACTGAAAAACATACATTAAGATTTTTCAAAAAGCATGAACACAGTCTTCCAGCTTTTAACTCCACAAAATAATCATAAACTAAAGTAAAAGAATGAGATAAACTTTCAAACACTAGATGTAGTTTAAGATGCTTTTTTAAAAATCTATACAATACAGTGTTGTACCTTTATAAACTCTTATGACTCAGTCCTGACAAGTGCATAAGCAGAACTGAGGTGCCTAGAGCAAGCACTGACCTTTAGATGGATTCAAATAAAACTGACAAAAAGCAGCATAAATCTCAAGCCAGTTAAAGAAGATACTATATACGCTCTGGAATGGTTATCTATGAGCGAGAAGAGCTTGGGTTTGTTCAGGGTTTTTAGGAGGCTAACAAATCACACATTTATTTTACCAACATCTGATGTTAGCGATACATATCTTGGCAGGTTTATCTTGCACTAACAAAAGTGATCAAGTAAAACCTCTTTACTCAACCATTTAATGTTTTTCCTTCAGTAGACTTGAGAACCACTAATGGCTGTGGTGCTTAAGCACCAAATAGTTAAAAATTTGCAATCACAAAATAAGATGAACTCCATTTGTAAACAATTCTCTCTTGCAAATAAAGTCTAACATACTACGTAGATCGTGAACTCTTAAAAGCAAAAACCATCCTCTCAATCTGCATTCAAACAACATAAAGGAAAGAGAATCCATAAGCTTTCCTTCAACATTAGTAACAAAATTATCTCATACTTCACAGTAGGAAATTGATCTATTGGAATTCTCGCAAACATGAAACATGGTTTAAATTATAGCAGAGAATGCAATATGCTACATAATATTCTCAGTATATATTTCTTCATATCAAATGCAAGTCATTTCATTACACAGTAGA
>VZSV01000007.1:11214036-11253403 GCA_013398735.1 Nothocercus julius | reverse complement strand
GGCCGCGGAGCGGAGACACCCCCGTCCCCCCTACACAGACACGGCCCCGCGCCAGGGCGGGGGCGCTGGGCGGGCGCGCGCTACCTCGCGGCCGTTAACGCGACCGTTAACGCGACCGTTAACGTCCGCCACGTCCGCCCGTGCGGCAGCATGGGGTGCTGCCAGACTCGCTGGCTTCGCCGCCGTGGAGCGGCGCTGAGGCCGAGCCCACGCCGTAGCGAAGAGCCCCCGGTGCGGATGAGGCGGGGAGCGGCGGCCGCTCGCGGGGCTCGGTCGCCACGTAGCCACCGACGAGTCCCAGAGGGCCTCGTTCCTTCGGTGCCTTCCATAGGAAGTGTAAAATCACTGCTGGTAAAGTTCACAGAGGGTAAAGCAGTGGTAGTGTAGTTAGCAATGATGCAAACAAGTCAGTTATTAAAAAAATAGGGTATTACATTGAAAATCTAGTACTGGCAAATATGTGGTCTTACATTTATAAGAAGTATGAATCAAACACAGTCAACTGTAATCTGGATGTTGTGGTGTTCAAAACGCCTGGGGATTAGCACAGATAAAAACTTGGATTTTTTTGGTTGCAGTTTTATGGTTAACAGGGCATTTTATGCAACCCTTTGACAGGTTAACAGGATTATCAAGTCAAAGGAAGGTGGTCCAGTCCTTAACATTGATGAGACAAGCTGTTGAAATCGTACGTCTTGTTCAGATATGTACTAAAAAAAAAAAAGCATTTCCAAGATTTGAAAAATTATGTTTACATAATTTTCAAAGAAAATGTGACATTATAGAAGACAACTCAATATTACTCAAATAGTTGAATTTGGTGGCTAGAATTAAAACACATTCATGTAAGAACCAAGAAATGTTGATAACACCTAACAACTAGAAGGTGGGAATGTGGTGGGTTCTCCAGCATATTCTGCCTCACCAAAAATAATGGGATTCAAACAGAATCCCTTGTGTGGTAGATATCCTGTTTTTCATATTAACTGTTTAAAGGCATTTTCTGTTCTTCACATCGTTAATGACATGGATGATGGAATCAGCAGGACGCTAGAAGGATCTGTAGACACTTTGGAGAACAGTATCAAAAGTCAAAATTATGTTTGCACACTGGAGAAGCAGCCTGAAAACATGAAGAATTTTGATAATAATGCAAATTATATGTAGGAAGAAAAAAAGTAAAAGCAAAACAATACTGTTAAAAGAGCATCATTTCGGAAAAGAATCTGGGGGCTGTAATGGACTGTAAGTAAATATGAGTCAGCAGCATGCTGCAGTTGGAAAAAAGAAAAGTCTCGTTGTGCAATGTGTTAAAAGGTGTGCAGTACATCTGACAGGACAGATGAGTTTTATGCTAGGGCTTGATGAAGCCAACTGTTTGGTCTCAAACTAGAGAGACTACAGAGGAAAATAACAAAACATTTAGAATACAAGACATATGCAGAAAAGTTGAAAGAACAGAGTTTGTTTAGTCTGAGAAGAGAGCAGATAAATAGTTGCTCTATATGGAAAGTGTTGCTTTAGAAAGGACATGGGTATTTGATTCTTTGTGGGTTCTCCATGAAGGAAAAATAAATCAAGTAAATTACTCAGAAAGTTCAGATTTAATGTTAGAAAAAAAAAAAAAACTTTCTAATATATGAAGATAGTGGCATTTGGGAAAAACTATATGGTGAGAGGGTACAATCTCTTTCATGCAGAGGTTTGATAAACAATATTATAACTATACTCTGTCCATCCTCAGTGCAGTGGATTGGGTTTTATGATCTAACAAACATGGTTCTAGTATTTCAATAATCTCTTTCCTATTATTAATGTACATTTAACTGCTATAAGTGCTGTCAAAGCAATACTTCCTTTATGTAGTCTCTTGTTTCTCCCCTTCTCCTAAAGGGCTCTCTCCTTGTTTTCCCTCCTAGTGAGCATTAGCTCTATTTTTGCTCATTTATTTTGTGCAGTATGTCATTAGTGTAATACCTGGAAATGGAAAGGGAAATGGAAATAGATATGTTCCTGTAATGTGATTTCATTCATCTCCTGTGTTAGTACTGATGTATTTGTTGTAGAAGGCATGAAGCTATGAATACAGCAACCTCCTTCCTCTACACTATATCCGTTACCAGAAGGAAGCGGAAAAGCACTGGTAGGGTTATAACAGTAGGATAGACCTGTGGGGAACAAAAACATCTGAATGTTTGTATGTGTTTATGAGAAACACAGAGAGGCCACACAGATAAAGAAAAGAGATTGGTAGGGAAAGAGAGCAGCAATATATGACTGTGAGTGCCAAGGGAAGAGACAAGCCATGTGAAGGGCAAAAAAAGATCTTTGAAGTGAAAAATATAATTCAAGATGCTTGTGTGAGGGAAGAAATGCCAGCAGTGATGGGAAAGGGTCTTGAATATTTATGAGTAATCTGTGGGCAGGAATATGTAGGAGTAGGGTCAGAGCCTCATGGGATGTGTAAGAAGGAAGAGGGAAATAAAGATATTTAAAACTCCATGCAATGGTCTCTTTGTAGGTATCTGTCTTCGGGAGTATGAGACTGTAAAGAGAGGACGGAAAAGACAGCAAGAAAGGTGAAATAGGCTACATATCCCTTAGAGGTAGAACACAACCCACTCCTTTTTCATGGAATGAAGAAAAATCCAAGTGGAAAGAGCTATTTGTTGAAATATGTGAATGATTCAAGACCTTTACTCTTAAAGTATCTTGCAGATTTCCATCTTTAACTATATAAAATGCCCACATATTTTCTTCCATTCTTTTCTGTAACAGTTATTAGCAATAATTAACAAACTGAACAGTGAGCAGGTTTATAGAAAAGCAAAACTGGAAATGTAATCCAAGCATCTATTCCTAGTTTACAGTATGATTTTCCTGTCTCAAATGCTATTTTTGGGGCAAATTCTCTTTTATGAGACAGTTGTGAGGCCTGTAATTATTTCGGTATTCATGGTGACCAGGTCCTTTTCAGTCCTAGATCGAGTATTTCCTTATTTCTTGAACGTAAAGGAAAAGACCAAAGAAATTAAGGTTAGAAAGTGGGGAAGTAGGGATAGAAACTACGCTGTAGCTGAAGACCAAGGGAACTACTTTTCAAAGAGGAAGAATATAGTGGAGGAAAAACATCATGAGGGACACATTAATAAAATAATTCCTTTTTTTTTTTGAATAACTATTTTCATGTCATTTTTAGTAACATAAGTTGATATAGAGTTAATAGTGAACAACAGTTGTGAAAAAAGCTACTGAAGCAGCCAACTTCCTGTTATTTCAAACTTTATTTTCCCTGTTTTATGACAGTTTTCTTGCTGGTGTTTCCACTCCCACTTGTGATGCATTCTCTGCATGCTTTTTGATACTTGGTTTCAGGTGCATCAACAATTTCCAAAATGTGTGTCTCCGACGGAAGGGTTTCCTATGTCCAAGGCCTTACATATGGTCTCTCTGTCTTACGGACTGTGCTGGTGGCTGCTTCCTGAGTTTACCATGGTGCCAGAATGGCAGTTCAGCGGTTGTTGCAAGTTCTTAACAGCTCATGTTGAACATTATCTCCTTCAAGTTATGAGGTGCCTTGTGTATGAGATTGATATTATTAAAAGCTGACAAAATAATACATTACACAAAACAAGTAACAGACTTGAGGAAGAATCAAGGCAGTCTGAGAGAATATTCTGGTGTAGCAGGACAGCTTGAAAGGCAACTGAAATGCCCAAAGTACTCTTAGGAATATTAAAACAGTCAAGAAAGAAGCAAATAGGCATTTTTCATAAATATAAATATTGCAAGTTTTCATTCCCAGGTGGCTCCTATAAATATAAAAGCCTTAAAAAATGTGTATTAAGTTGGATCTAAATTGGAAGGTAATTATCCCAGCTTTTGTGTTGCTGCAACCTGGCTGGAAATTCTACAGCAGCATTGATTAAAACAGATCTTTTATATATATATAAATATATTAAGAAAAAAATGTAATTACACTTAGAACCTGTATCATTGATTATGTTGCTCACAGACAATAATTTTATAGTGTCCATTTGAAGAATTCAGTGCATTATTCACTACATTTTTTTAGAATATGTTTACAGCATAAATTAATGTTTGTAAAGTTATCCAGTGAAAGGAAAGTCTGGCCAGTTGGAGTTAGAGAGAAATACTATTTGTCACTTGAAGAGTAAACCTAAGATTATGCAATGTCCTGTATGAGTATATGTCTGGCAAAATGAGTAGCCAATAAATAGGTAAAAGTGTTAGCATTTTAATAGTATTGATGAGTTTCAGAGTTAATTATCTGTGCCATTAGTGAAGTTATTGCATCTTGTAGAGCTGTTGTTCTGCAGACTGAGGCTTTCCTCAGTCTGCAACAATGCATCATGTCATGCTTGACATATACTTTTCATGGGAACTTTCTTTATCGTCAAGGCATAGGATATTTTTTATTTCTTATTTGCTTTTGCATGAAATTAAAGATGAGGTTCTAAAAAAAATTTCTATTTCGCAGCCCTAGAAGTGGATTCACTTCCCTCAGAAACATAGAATACGTATGATGACTCCTTAAGGCCATCTTAGTTTGTAGCATTCAAATATGAGACTGGGTCAATAAGAGCTGTTTGAAGAGTAAAGCCTGCATGCTGTGCTTGTAAAGAGAGAGCAGTATGAACAATAGAAAATGTATTTTGAAAGGGCCCACTTGAAAGACTTTCTGAAGAAGCCAGTCTGCAAGACACAGAGTTCATCTGAGGTTAAGCTTATATATTGCTGTGTTCTGCAATATAGATATACCCAAATTGACAGCTACCTATCCGATAAAAACAGGTATTCGAGTGAGAGAGGAAAAGTCACGCACAGAGGATTCAGTTTCTCTATGTCTAGACTCCTCCAATTACAGCCCGTTTGTTTTCCTCTTTTATTGGCAAGCTTTACTTCCACGTTAGGGTAATCTTAGCATCCTTTTTCTCAAGTTTCCTATTTTTTTGTCATTTGAGAAATAGTGAGCAGGTCAAAGAACACCATAAAATAATGCATATTCTCATGAGACTAGTATTTGAATTTCATTTACAACCTCAGCGTTGTAGCTTGTGTGCTGAAATGATCCAATAAGCAACATTTAACAATTTAAGAAATGCATGCTTTTAAGTATGGGAATATGGAAGTGTTGGTGGGCTGTTTTAAACCCAGTATCCTAAAGTGAAAAAAGTAGAAAAGATGAAGGGAAGGAAAGGCTCAGAAAGGTATTCTGAGCATGGTAGGACAGACAGAGGTTTGTTAGGGCTGCACTATTTGAAAGTGCATCGCACCCAGGATCCAGTTACACCGTAAGAGATTCTCTCACCTCTGCATTGTGGAATATTAGTTTGGACCTGACTCCATTTTCTGTTGTCTAGGCTTTGCTCCTTTCATTAAGCAATGTTCAGTTCTTGTGCTTTAAATACAATTTACTTCTCAATTAGAGCAATATTAACACTTCATTATATAAGGGGCTTTAATTTATATTTGTCTTGGACAGAGAGAATGAGCACGAGATTAAAGTAACTGAGCTTAAACTGAATTTTAATGTGTTAAATTTTTCAGCATCCATTCTTTTCCTCACCATGTGGCTGTTTTTGCTATCTCGGCAGCAGTCATGTGCTTCATCTCAACAACAGGAATTTCAAGATACGTATTGTAAGGGTCAAGGTGTTGGTGTAGATGTGGTTATTGGAGGGAGAAGTTTCTTAGGATCTAGTATCCAATCTTAATTTTCTAGAGCATTCCTTCCCAAAAGGGGCTGCATGAATTATTTACAGTGACCCTTAAGAATCTTACTACAATATTACAATAGAATTTTGGAAGGGAAGGATCACGCAAAGACATGTTTCAAACCTATGTGTGTATATGATTGTGTTGTAGGTATTAGCAGCATAGAGCTTCAAAAACAGATGTCAATTCATTATCTTTCTGATGCTAAACTATTTGTTACACTTTGAAGAAAAATGTTTGTACATGGCTAATGATAAAGGTGAAGTTGGCAGCCAAAGAGGAGCTAGATAAGCAGTCTAGTTGCATATGTGCATTTGAGAGGAATAGAGAGAAAATTTGTAAATTACAGAATGGTCTTTTAGAAAGTCTTACTGGTTCAGGTTGATGTGGCCTGTATAATTTAGGACCAGCAAAGTCACACGAAAACTAATGAAGTTGTTTCCAAGACCCCACAGGCAAATTTTTACTTTGTACAAAATATGAACTCAAATAGATTCATAGCCCTTTTTAGACCTTTAAATTACATTTCTTAAAGTAAACCAGTAATTTATATGTTTTCAATTATGTATTTTTTAATTTCCGTACTCTAAGACACACAGATTTTCAGATCTTCCCTCTGTCTTCCTTTGGGATTTTTTCTGTTCTTCTCAATTTTATTTTCTTCCACCTTCTGTACTAGAAGACACCTCATAAAATCACAGAACGAACCATACAGTATTTCCATATCATTAAGGGGGTTCCCAATAGACATCCTAAGCATATGTTTTTACTCATGCATAACTGAAGAAGAGGCAGTATTATGCTTAGACCTACAGCTTAAGAGAGGCTTCCAAATAGCAGTCATACTTTCAGGTTGAAATTTCCAGGCCACCTAACAGGTTTGAACGCCTCATTCTCATTAATTTTTATGGAAACTGGACAAACCTATTCTGCAGGCATATTTGAAAGCCTCAGACTTACACTTTGTCTATTTCATTGTCCTGTGGTGGAAAGAGATGAATTAAAAATTGGAGAAGGGAAGAATAAAGAAAATACAGATATCATTATTTATATATATATATATATTTATAAGTGCATTTAGTACTATGTATTTAGTTGCTTAGTCAACACTTGTAGTATATACAGGTTTTACTTGAATTGATAGATATTGCAGGTGCCCAATTTGTTCATTGCTCTGAGAGCCTTTCTCACTCTATATATTCATGGAACAGACTTTAAGAGATGAAGGGCCCCTAGTAGACTTCATGGGCCATCAGCTCTCATTGACTCAAAAAATGCTGAAAACTTTTGTACCCTGAGAAAGTTCCTCACCTCTTGAAAAACATGTTTCTTTGCCATGGTGAGTAAAATTTCTAGATAGAGGAGATGAGAATGGCATTGTTAGGAATAAGTGGTCATTTTGATGGTAACACAAAGAAGGGTCTAGTCCAGACTCCGTTTTCTTTCAGTAAGAAGAGTATAGTCTCAAGATTTTCATTATAACTGACCAGAAAGCTGGCAGAGGGTAGATGGAGATGGCTTTAAGAGAAACGCTTCTTGCGTTCCCAAACCCAGGCGGGTACTTTGAATACATGATATTCATGCATACTTAGTATTTAACAAAATATATATGATACATATACACAATATGCTTACAGGAACATAGAGATAATTGAGATAAAAGTTCAGACAAAATAAATTTTGCCCAGTAATCATTTGAGAAACTTATGTTTCACCTAATCTCACTATTCATGCTGAGCACCAAACTTGTAAGTTCATATTTTTTTTATTTACCAAATAGGTAAGCTTCTCTAAACTTTAATTATCATTACACCTATGAGACTAGAGTTGCTAAAGGAATTTAATTGGAAATGTTGTTTGTGCTTCTTTTATTAGAGGAATGAGATGAGTTAGATGTGTAGGGTTTTTGTTTTTTTTTTTTTTTTTTTTCTTAACTAGAAAATGTTCTACAAGAAACTTATCATGGAAACATTGGAAAAATAAGATTTTAGGGGATGAAAAATTAAATATCCACAGAGATAGAATTTATATTCAAGCCACATAAATGATCAACAGTCAAATGAAAATAGCTAATTTTGCATTTAGATGTGGAATTCAAATACATCTGTAATTGTATCTCCATACAGGAAACGTTCAGAGAACTTTAATAATCAGATGATTTAGGAAGCTGTCCAGGCTCATACAAAACTTGGAAATTTTAAGTAAGTGTCTGCAAGGAACTTGTCAATTAAAAAATAAACACTTTTAACCATGTACCCCAGGAATAATTGATTGAAGCAAAAATCAAATATTTTATAGTTAATCATCTATTCAGCCCTAAAAATATAAAGCAGCCACACTTCTGGCATTTACATGGGGATTCAGAGCACATGGGTCATGATAACTGCATTGTTTGCAATAGTACTAACAATTTTTGCTACCTAAGAATCTGTCTCGGGAAGTTTACTTTTGACCTAAATAATTTTCTGTAGCACAATACAACTAAATATTTTGCTAACACATGAGAGAACAGATTAATGCATATGTGATAAGATACATTAATATGAATGTTGTTTTCATTTTTAATAAAATATGGACTCCAGATGAACCCAAAGTCTGTGGAATTTAAGTCTTCAGTCTATCATGATTATTGCTGTGTTCGAGAATGGTTCTGGTATATATTAAAGGGGCTTTTTTATTATACCATTTTACAAATATGTTTTTTTTTTTTCCTAATCATGTTATAAAGTTCCTTGGATTCTTACCAGTTTTTTTCCCCTTTAAAAGATGACAATTTAGGAATGGAGTTTGTCAACACATACCACATATTCTTAGCATGTTTATCAGTGGATATGGACTTTTCAAAGCCTTGAGAATTTCAGGTTACTCAATGGTACTTCATACAACGACATCTGGCATCATAGCATCCCTAGCTTCTGGGATATCTCCATTCTGCTAACTTCCCATAGAATCAAAACAGTTCACATTTTGCATTTTTTAAGCTCTGATGTTTCAGGTCTCAAATTTACGTAACCTTTTTGCTTTATATGTTATAGCTGAATGCTCTGTTCCCCACCAAGACATTTTGTTGCCATGGTGATAAAAATATTTCCATTCTACTTGGTATATTCACCAATCAGTTCAATGTATTTTTTAAATGGAGGGCAGTGGGGATTTCAATCTGAAAATGTGGAATAGTGCATGACTAGGTGATGAAAAAAGTTCCTTTCTTAATATATAGTTTCTAGAAATCCAACTCTTTAGCAGTATGCCGTGATTTTAATTTAATTTAATTTTAATTTTTAAAAATACTGTCTAAGTGCAGTTTTCAGTAGCTTTTTATATCAAACTGGAAAGGGACTATTACTCTCCACTTTACCCATTCAAGGAAACAGCTTCTGTGAAGGCCTATGCCATATTTTCATTATAGAATTAATGAAAATAAAGGGTGTGGAAATATTGAAAGAGGTTACTTGGGGAGACCATGAAAATCCCCTTGCTTCATGTTCCAAAAATAAACATGTTTCTGAATAGTCCTGCCTCAAATCAGAATGGATTGACAAAATGATCCACTCAAGTCTCTTCCTCCCATTCACATTTCTATAATTTCATCTGTTTTAAAATAAGTAATAGCTTAGCAATGCAATCAAAACTTTACAAAACAGCAAATGCATCTTTGCTTTGGATTTAACTATGTATAGAATTCCATAGGTAGTGGGTTTTTGTTGTTGTTCCACTCCTTAAGGATGAGTGTAGGACAGAGAAATTTTTGCATTTCTCTAGTTTGTACTTTTTAAGTCTATGTATTAAATAAAAGTTTCAGTAATTTTATTGTTTTCATTTTTTGTCAGGAAAGATCCTCACATGATGGGATTTTTTTAGGCTCTCACACATTGGTGGGCTGACTAATGGGAGCACTCTGAAACACTAGTATTTTTGCCCCTCATTTTTGCTGACAGATGATATATTTTTCTTTAGCTCTTGGAACTAAAAGCTTTTCATTTAATGATTAAAAATTTATTTGGTTAGAAGTGTATGAGGCTGCCATTCTGAGAAGTTGATGACAATAATACCACTGTGATATAATTATGGCATGTACAGCTTTGGGAAGTGATTTCACTTGCAATAGCTCATAGCTCACCAGAATAGTTACCAATACAGTCTCTGAACTTACTTCTGCATATTGGGAAACGATAAAGTGCTGCTTGAACCCTATGCGGATGATAATAATTAGACTGCAGACATCTTCTTGCCCTTCTTAAAACTTGAACTTGAACTTGTATAAATACAAATAAATATGTAAAATAAAGTGTTTCAAATGACTATTGGTAGGTAGTTAGTACTCTTCTAGTCTTCTCCCCACCCCTCAAGAGTAGTTGCCAAGCTGCTTACTATTCCTGGAGGAGGAAAGACTGCAAGGGTAGTGCAGCTTTCAGACCTTGATCCACACAACTGAAGACCACTCTGCTATTAATGCAGCTGTAAATGGGTCATGTCAAGATGACCAGATGCATTGCTCACCATATCTCGTTGCAGTAAAGAAGACCATACATTGAATCTCAACAGTGAAGACGTAGAGGAAGAATGAGCATCTCTGAGCACATAGTGCCTTACAAATCCATGGTCCATACACCGGGAAACCTTTGCATGAGTAGAACAATAAACAAAGAAAAATGAAAATAGAAAAACAAAATAAGACCTTAATACTGTTCAGAACATGCACAAGAAGAGGCATGCAAAGACCTGACCTTTTATTAACGTACTTATTATGCCACTGATTTTCATTAAGGCAAGCTAGGGAATGATTTCTGCAAATACACATTCACATTTTTAAAATAACTCAGTACTGTGTTTCTTGGTTGTGTTTGTCTATGAATATTCTAGTGAACTAGAATAAGTAGCAGGATTGTATTTATTTGTTTAGTTATCTATTTTCAAGAAAGACATACTTTTTATGGTCTATAGTCAATTGTCAACACTGGAGAATATTTTGGGTAGATGAATCTTGCAGCTGTAAACAAAGCAGCTAGTCACAGCAGCTCAAATACTTTGCAACTGGAAACCTCCTCAGCTGCAGGTAAATTGAAGGTCAAAACTTCCATTTTAAGATGTCTGAGGACAGTAATGTCACTTCAGTATCACCTCTCCTCCTCTTAGAGTAAAAAAGAAAATAATATTCTCTCCCAGGTATCTGCCCTCTTAATATACACACTCATTTTACTCAAAGAATCAGCATTTGCTCTGACTTTAGACTGTACTAAAAGAACAGGAATCAATAAATTTCTTTCAAGTTCCACAGTCTCCTCAAAAATCCCGTCCTAAAATCATGTACACCAAGAAAACGAAGTTAGTATGTACTTTCTAAGTCATGAATGTTAAAGAAAGAAAATTAGTTTCTGTCAATGTGCATCTGTCATCTGATCTACCAGGAGTTTAGATGAAGGTAAGTGAACAATTTATTCTTTGGCAACACAGGCAGACACAGTATCTGTTTGTTTGTTTGTTTCCCAGCCACGTTGCTATCCCCTTTCTCTGCTGTTTTTATATGGGCTCTGGTGAGTAACTGAAGATAATACAGTTAGTTGTGCATTAGATTACCCTAGAACTTACACTTCTTTTAATTTCAGGTGCTTCCGCAATTATCCTAAATTATCATAAAAATCCTTCAATTATCCTAATTGTATGTGGGACTCTTGTGTACTCTAATGGAATGGTTCAGGAGGTTTCACTCATACCAATCATAAATTTTAAAGTTTTGCCAGCTGTACAAAGGCTGTATTACATTCCTAAAAGGAGGTCATGCTAAAGACTAAGTCTACCCTTCATGCTACATGAGGGGAGAAAATAATATTCTTGGATATTATTTGGATTGCATAAGACAAAATCAGTTATCTACAAAGCTCAAATTAGCTGTAAGGAAGTACATAAGGGCTGAAGGAAGACAAAGGGATAAAGGAGAGGGGGGAACTCAACAGACAGAATGAGAGAGCATGAGCTTGCTCTTTCTGCTACATCCTTGAAGAACATCAGCCTTTCCTGGGCATCAGTCTTGCACAGTTTCCTGTTAATGGCTCTGCCTGTTCCCATATTCTTTGGGAGACACTTGGAGTTTTATGGCCCACTGTTCGAAGTTGTAAGATATTTGCGACATCCATTCGAAGGCCACTTTCATACTGCTCCCTAATAAGGAAAAAGCAGAGCAGAAAAATACAAAAACAATTAAGAGAAAAAATGATTGATTAAAAAATGATGACTCAAGCTCTCAAGCTGAATGAGGGAATATTCTTTTCAAACATAGACAGGAGATTGATTATATGTGGTAGGGATGAGAAATAAATGCATCTAAGAGAAAGCAGGAAAAATGATGCCATCTGAGAACATCATGATTTCCACAGTTCAGAGAAGAAGCAATGAAGTAATAGGATGAGATCAGGAAGTAGAACTATGTGGCTTTGTTACTGTGTGACTGAATTGGGAGAAAAGACCTTAAATTTGGAGATTGCCAGGAATAAGTTGAAATGGCAATAACAAAATCCTTAAGAAAGGGTAAAACAAAACCAAGATAAAATATGTTCTTGGTTCCAGTTATGTGTCTGCCCTGCTAACAGATGAACTAATGTTTCCTTCCAAGTCTAATTTCAAGGATGTCCTCAAAACAGTTTCTGACTCCTTGTAAGAAAAACAGTCAAATATCGGATCAATCAAAATTCAAGGGATGATCTGTTGTTTCATTACAACCAAAGATATTTTTTCGTTAGAAGCAGACATATGAGTTCACTCAGTGCATTGAATATTTCCCTTTATACTTTGTGGCATTTCCAAGTTTATCTCCTGCATATCTCCTATTAGAGAAATTTCATAGGCAATTATTTGAACAATGCACATTTTACTCTTCAAAATATCCACGAAATGGCAACTATGGCCTTGAGTTAATAATAAGGGCATTTCCAGGTACATTGTAAGAGTAAGATGTTAAGTATAAAAGATGTAGAAAGAGTAATACCATCCAAAGAAGTATTGTGTGGTTACACTAAAATAAAATAATACATTATGGTGTTATGCAATGTGGCAAACTTTGTGGGCACTTATGGGAAAGGAAAAGAATACAGGTCAGCTGATGGTGATTGCCTTTCAATTGCATTAATATACCAAATACAATATGTAATATACCAAATTTATAGAGGAGCAAACAGTATTAATGTAGTCCACTGAGATAAAGCAAACCCTACAATAGTACTTCTTGACATGTCCAAATAAAAATGATGTTTCTCATGCTGGAAATCATCTAAAATGAAATACAAGAAAAAATAGAATCTTGTTCTTGTAATGCAAAGCTATGAGATAGATATACATATTTCTTCCTAGAGAATTTAAATATCATTAATATAAATTATTAAAATAAAACCACATATCTTATGGGAAGTGACTGCAATAAATTTTCTGTTAAAATTGACTACCTCAACATCTCATAAAACTACTACTGGATTCTTATTCACAAATAATGCCATAAATTTTCTTCTCTCGATCTTATCCATAAGAGCCAATCCTATGATTTCATAGAGTTTTGAGAAATTCTCAAGCATGTTTCAAACTCTGTGAGAATGGCAGATTGATGACATAATACGAGGAATCTGCATTAGTAGTACTTTTTGGTATGATACAGTACTGGATTACAGTTGGTTATGAGCAGCTAAATGATTGCTTTACTTCAACAGCTTCAGGTAGAATGTTCTATACTTCATCTTCCCAAGAATGGCCTCGGGCTAGAACTGTGCGCATGACTGACAGGTCTCACCTCGCACCTTGCTCACCTCTGCTCACCTCTTTGTCATGCTTTATATCAGTAGCTGTGATATCCCAGTGGCAGAGAAGATGATCTGGTCAATCTTTTGTTATGATGGAGGGTATTGGTTTGATAGACTCTCTTTCCATTTCTTCGCTTTCTTCTAGAAAGGAGTAAAAGATACAGAGTATCTGCCCATGCTTGCATTGCCAAATGCAAGTTCCGCTATCCTCCTGCAGGACCTTAGTTACGAGACTGTGCAAAGTGCACAACAAAGTCCTTTGGAGGGTCCCTGTAGAGGAATAGGATGCGGAAGAATATCGAGGAGATGGGCGATGGGGCTGGCCAGACTGTCCTGGGGCACGCTGACCTAACTGTACTCGGCTCCATGCTCGGCTTATGGCCATGTCACGTACACCGCGCACACAGACTCCGCTTGCTATCGCACATTGCACCACATGATGCCTGTGTGCTGTTTACCTGCTGTTAGCGCCAATCAAATTGTAACACCAAGGATGATCACATGGACCGATGCTCTGCGGTGCCTGGAACCTCCCCGTCATTCTCTTCCTCCCACCAGGAAAGTAGGGAGCGCCTGTGCAGAAACAGAGGTAATAAAAACCCTAATTTGACCACTGTGTGCCTTGCGTTTGTGTGCCTGCTCCCACTGGGCACTTGGGCAACCACGTTGCCCCCGTCCCTTACAGTGCCAATGTAGTTTTTGCCAAAATCAACATGCAGATTGAGGTCACAGTTGGCAAATTAAGCAATCTGAAGGGAAATTTTAAAGTGTAGATACAACATAACAGTTAAATATCCTTTTATAGCTTGTTATAAATTTCTGAAATGTGTTTATAAGTGAAAAGTGATTTTTATGAATGTATTAGGTTCGTGTATGACAGAAGCAGAATTAGATTAGAATTAGAACTGGATTAGAAATATTTAGAAATGCAAGAAATACACAGTATAAAAATGTGTCCATAATTCTTCACAAGTGATGTGTGGAGGTCCTGTGTGCCCTTAAAACTCAGAAATATTAAACATGATTCATAAAGTTCATGCAAACATAAATCTGGTCCTAATTTATTGACTGGGGATGTAAAATTGTGAGGGAAAAATATTTTTTTTTTGCCCATGTGCCAGGGAGCAGTAAGAACTGATCCACAAGGGAGGACAAGCTGAGAGCTGAAGGCAAGTGTGGCACAAGCAAGCAGTGCCATCCCCGACCACAACATCAGCACAGGTGGTGAGAGGGACAAGGCTCATTGGCAGCCCCAGACCAGGCAAGGTGCCAGGGTAGGGCCAGGGTCCATCCAGGTGGTCCCATTAGGACAACAGGAGATGGTTGGAGACATGGTATCTACAGCCAGTCTGTCTCTTCCAGTCAGACTTTCAAAGCTACCATGGTTTAGAAAAATAATGAGTCATTGAATAAATATTTATGTTGCCCCTTATTGTGTGAAATAAGCCCTATTGATGAACTCCAAATACTTAAAACAACATCCACTAGATGTTTAAGAAAAGTTAAATGACCAAATTGTGTTAATTTTAGAATTGCTAGAACATTTAGATTATTTGCAAAGTCACGGTTTACTCCCATTAGCCTGTATTTCATAAAAATTCATGCACATCCCAAGGAGAGTTTGATTGAGTTCTGTTTCAAATTAAAATATATAAGATATAATTCATTTTTGGCATAAAGGCCACATTTGCACACGTTTGAAGGGGCCTAACTATGCAGATTGAAGCTCACTGCAATTTACAGTGGCAAGTCAGGCTCATTAAACAGGACTCTCTGAAGTCAATGAGTTAAACGCTTAACCTAGTGGGTGCTTCTTAAAATGCATTAACATCTTTACTCACCTTAGCTATCTTTGTTAGACCTGTCCTTTCAATTTTAACATTTCTAAAATGATACAAAAAATATTATCTGTGCATGCTGCCCTGACAGTTCTGCATTACACTTCTAACAATATTCTCTTTTGTTGCTTGTCAGAGTATTTTCCCTTATTTTTTATTTTATAGAACATTGCCATAGCCTTGCTTTCTGTCTCCAGCAGAAGTCAGGCAAGTTTAACATGCTGACTAATTTTGGAAATTTAACCAAGCATTGAAACTACAAGACATGAATAATGACTGGAAGTGATTGAGACTGATTAATCCACATGCTGCAGCACTGAAATGACAGTTATCCACTCAGTGTAATTGTATGGTCTGAGTCTTATGCAATAGTGCTCTACTTGCTTGGCTGGTGCCACTGCTGGGTAGGTTTTGAACCTTTGTCTCTGTCAACAGACTTTACTCACTATGAATGTAATAGAAGTATTTTTCCTGTCTTCCAACATAATTTATATTTTATTGTAAATAAAAACATTACCCTGACAAAAAGGCTCTGATAGGATATGTTCAAATCAAGAAGGTTTTCTGGTTCAGACTCACAGCTATATGTTACTTGAGCATGTGTTTTTCATATGTTTTCAGGAGAGTTTCTAAAATTGCGAATAAGTAAGTCCACTAGAGGGCAATAACATTGCTAATCTAGCTGAAGTGACACCATTCCCGTTAATTAGGATATCCAAGTGAATACAAAAAGACTCCAGAAAATCAGGCAAGTAACAGGGTAAACCTGTCGACTCCACAGAAGGAAAAATGCTTCTCTTGCTTCTTTGATTCTCCTGTTCCAAATCGATAACCTAACACTCGGGGCAGACACTGCAGCCTCAGATTTTGCAACCATCTATTCCATAAAGAGAAAAGGAAATGTTGAGAGGGTAATTTTTTAAGAACTTCAAGCCTCCCATTTTTCCTAGTACACTAGTGAAAAGTGGCCTGTCAGTCTTTTACCTGAACAGTGCCCACAGGTTATATTAGCTAAAATGTCCTCTACCTACCTAAAGCAGTGAGGAAGGTTAGAAACTTCACAGACAATCACCAATTTCAGTCTGATTTGGAAAATTCCATCCTGATGCAAAGCTCTTTAAAGGGCTACTTTTAGAAATATATACAAATCCTTACAGTATGAGAAGGCAAAAGTGATTAAGGGATAGCAGAAGAGAGAAAAGTTGGTAAGAGGCAGTTTCCAAAATGTTTTGACTAGAAAGAGTGGCAGAAAGCACATCCTTGAAGTGGAGAGGCTAGGACTTCTTGTCCACTTATTACTTTTGTCTGTTAATCTTCCCCACCTCATTCCTCACAGCTTTTCTAGAGCTATCTATCATTTATATTTCACGTCTGATGAAATGAGTGATTAGCAATTTCTGTAGTGAATGAAGACATATTTTACTTAATTTACTAAGAAAATAGCTAAAATCTTTTCTTTTTAACATTACCTGAGTAATGCAGAAAGTATATGAACATGTTGAATATAGTACAATTTCAGTATGTACTTTGTTCTGGGGGAAAAAAAACTCCCATTGCACGTGAATTTGGGGAACAGCTACTGAGAAAAGTCCAGAAAATGTTACTCAGTAAGGTTATGCTATTAGATAGCTCTGACGGAGATCCAGGCATTTCAGGCAGAGGAAATGGGGAAAGGAAATAAGTATGAAGCACATAAGACAGCATTAATGAAAAGGTTTATGTTAAAATATTCTTCTGAAAATAGTATGTAACTGTTAGAAAACACAAAAAATTCAGCTTTTCTATGTTTACTTATAGAAAATTTGCAGATTTAGCTAATGAATTAAAGTAGAGATAAAGGATTCTTTTTAAATTTTATCCCAATCTTAGCAATGTTTTTAATGATATCTCCAGTTATTATATAAGTTCACATACACTTACGTGTAATGTTTGAAATGGATTAAGGAAACAATAAACACGTATATGAAATTATAGGTAAATCAGTTTAAATAGAATTATATTCCAGATGCCAAGGAAGATGCTGGTAAAATGCCTGGGATATGACGTCAAAGATGATGAGCAAACAGGGTTTAGTAGTGGCATTGAATTAATCTTGAAGATAAAGTAGCGCTGATATATGCTCCAGGAGGAATTCACACAGGAAACTGTAAACTAAAGTCATAACCTTTGCTGCAGATGAACCGACGAATATATTCTGTGTGAGCCTTGTCTCTGGCACAGTGTAGGCACCCTGTAATGCCAGTGCTGCTGAAATTCTTGTATCTTATGTTCCTGGCACCAAAGGAAAATGGGTTTGAAGCCACATCTTTTCTTTTGCACCAGCAAATGTTTAGATGAGGCTATAGCCTCTCTCTGTTTTCACCAAATATACGATCCCAGTCCTATAAGATCATTGATTCTGATTTATCCTAATTTCATTTAGACTTTATGTATGCAGGCTAGAAGGTTCAGATGGTTTTTGTCTCCAAAATGTCCAAGCGAAGATTTGATGCGATGCTTTTGTAGCAAAACTGCCAATTCTACCTTGTGCATTGAACATGGGTGTCCGGGGCCTAAGGACCCCCTTTTCCTGCCCTCCCTGGGGTCCTCAGTCGCTGCCCTGTGAGGCTGCAGTGCTGCCAGCCCCAGCCCTGCCACAGGCCTGGCCCCTGCCCGGCCACAGGTCCTGATGTCCCTGAAATTCCCGGGCCATCCCCGGCCGCACAGGCGCCAGCCTGGGCCATCGGCAGCCCCTGGCACTGGAAGCCCCCATCCCGTGCAGCACCCCGACAGCAGCAGGGTGACCAAGCTTTCCGTAGTAATGGTCGTACATGATTAAGAAACAATACAATCTTGAACGGATGATCCTGAAATCATCACAAAAATCATTCCGTTCTCATGAGCTGGTGGGTATGCATTAAAGCATTACGTGGAGTACTTTATGGCATAGATCCAGTGGCAAAACAGTTAAAATAAAACCCAGGCCGTGTTATAATTAAAGCTGCTTCTGTAATAGCAGAAATTCTGTGTGATGTCTTCACAACTCCAAAACTACTTTCATTATAAGGACATTAGCAAATGTTCTGTGAAGTCTTGTCTCCCAAGAACTACATGATGCTGCAGTAAACTTTTTCTGGCAGTTTAACTATAAAATCACTCTTACAGATATTTGTTACGAAGGTATCATATCAACAAAACCATTGATACTCATCCTTAGGCAAGGATAAGTCTCTGGGTACAATAGTAGGATGAACTTTCAATAAATCAATAGCATTTGATTTTTGAATATGAAAACTTTTCAAATTAATCTTTAAAGAGGTGATGAGGCATTTGGTTTTTGCATCATGTTTATTTTTAAAAGGGAACTCTATATACTTTTTTATCTGATGGGTTTAACCAAGATCAGGATCCAAGTAGCACAGATAGATAGTATTTAATCTTAATTTTTTTAGGATAGAAAATCGAGTTATTTTTACATTTCTACCAAATGCTGAATACAAGTCCATTTTAAGTGGATTAGTGTACTTTCTGCTTTGCTAGGTACTAGCACTTGACAGGAAATGGAGTAGAAAACGGATAATATCCCATAGTCAATGAGAGATACAAAGTTCCTCCTAAATAAGCAGGACCTTGTTTCAACATCCTGAACTACCCCATGGGAGAATCTTTCTTCATGGATTGTACAGGAAGCCAAAGCACAATAACTTCACTAGGACAGAGATAATCTTTATGAATAATCCCTTACATTGCATCCTTGTGTCTTAAGACATTTTATAGAATTACTTTAACAGGTGATTCATTTAATATACCAGTATGTTATAACAAGCAGATGAAATTCAGAAAAATACATATATATCAAAATATCTTTTTTTGTAGGATCATTGTATAGCAAGTACATTCCTTCTGAAAGGACAACCTTCAGGACTAGTATTAAATTTATATTTTTAGTCTGTTTTTTCCAATATATCTATTGTTTAATATATTTATTTTTAGATTCTTTATTAATATTTGAATGATTGACATTTTAACAGTGTTGATAGATGCAGCTAATGACTGTGAAAATGGGACAAGTGGAAAAACTGCTAAAAAAGGAGGAAGAATTTCTCATAAAGGTTTTTTACAAAATTACATGCATAAATTTAATGATGAAATTTGATTATTTCAATGAATTAATACTCTGTTCCAGCCATTAGACGTCTCCATACTTTCTGACCCAAGCTTACATTTAACATAAACCTTAGAAATTCCTAAAATAAATCATCATTAACTTATTTTTAAGGTTATTCAAGTGCTTATTCTCAAAAGCAATAAGCAACCAAACAAAAATAAAACAACCACTACTGTTTAACTCTAACAGAATCCCTAGCTGTTACTTTAATGCTTGCTAATCTGACAGCAATAGTTTCTTGATCCCAGATTGTTGCCATGTATAACCATGTATAAGCATGTTTCCATGGTGCATGTTAGTTCTTTGCAAAATTTTTTTTTTTAATTAGTATATGTCAATCATGATCTGACATTTTCTCCTAAGATATACTTAGAATTTTTTTTTCTCAAGATGCGCCCAAATTTGTACTCTTTCTCTGCTAACTATGATTTTCTGAAAGTCGGAAATGGTGCAACTATGGTGCCAATAGTGTTTAGATCATAAATAGCATATTTCTGAAAATTAATAATTAAAATCCAGTGAATCATAGATGAGATGGTTGTTACTCTTTTTTTTTTTTTTTTTTTTTTTTTTTTTTTTTTTTTTGCTCAGATCAGAATCAAAGCTTATTTGCCCTATCTGAAAAGTAAGACATAATTTTATCCCAAGTTAGTCTAACTAGAAATTGTAGAAGCAGAACTTCTGGTAAAAATGCACAATTGAGTGTATTAATGTATAGGCTAACGTATTCCCTCTAAGAAGTCTGGGGTTTGTATCAGTGTCTTCATTTTCTCCACATGAATTACTAACAGTTTCAGCAAATTAAAGCAAGAAACGCCATGGGGATAGCTAGCTAATTCTTCCTATTTCTTCCAGGAAAAAGTCCTGTTATTTGAAATGGCTCAGGAAGACAGCAGCTTTTTCCAAGAATTCTTGGTGCCTACGAGTTAATGCTTCTCAAAGGTGCTGTGCCTGCGGCTGCCACGGTCATTAAAGTTTGCCATGACTTTGCCATACTGCCTTCTGTGTCTAAGGCAGTGGTGCCAGACAAATGAAACACAGTGGGAAATCCTTCCACCTACAGAAGTAGAAGTAGAGAACTTCAAAACATGACTTTGTCTGCCCCACTTTAACTTGTGCAGGCCTTAAAACTGATAAAGTCACTTACAGAGAAAGACTTAAGATCATCAGTGTGCTTTGGCTGCTTTGTCCTGCTCTGAAAATGTAAACTATAAGGGCAACTTTTTTACAAGACTGACATTTCATGTCTGTCATTAGAAATAATGAAAGAAATGTTCTCTAGCATCTTCTTATTGCAGTGCTCTAATATGAATTGTTTAGTAATTCTTAAAAGGTAAGATAATATACAGAAAAATACTCTGAAAAGGTAAAAGCCAAAGTTTACCACCAACAGAATGGTTTTTACTCTTCAGTTACTGACGCGCAGCACTAATATTTCCTTTGTGTTAAATACATGTTTGTGCATTGCACTTCCAGACGCATATACACTTAAAGCATACATATGGTGGTGACGTCCCATTGTTAAACTCACACTTGCCCACACACATGTAGTTTATAATTTCAGCAGTCTAGTCAGAAATTCATGCTGATCCATGGTGGGACCACTTCCATAGTTATACTCTTAGGTGTATAATTCCTGAAAACATACACATGCAAAATGAGACAAGTAAAAGAGCTCAAATGATCACTGTTTTTCTTCCTTGATGTGCCTCTACTGTTATTTCCCAAAGGAAACAAAAAAATAGTAGCTATTTTTGATAAATTTAAAGTGTATTTCAACCAGGTGTTGAATTATGCAATGAATATGCTTGGGCCATTATGCAGAGAATTGCCTTGGGTCCACTATAAAGTACCATTATTAGCCTAAACCACTCTCACAGCAATGTCAAAATGATATCAAAAACAGTATTTCTGAGCAAGCTCAAGCTACTCTAAATTAGCCACTGGATGTGTCCCTTTGGATGACAAGTGACTTTGGTGATTCTCCTTGAAAAGGATTTTGAATGTTCATGTTAAAAGGAATGCTAATTTCACTTTAAATACAGATTTTTTAAAAAAGATAGAAAGTAGCTATGATGATATTAGTGAAACGGAACTTATTTTAATATTTCTTTTATATTGTCACCAAGGAATATATACTATTTTGAACAAAGTAATAGGAAAAGCAGTTTTATGATTTGTTTCTCTCCTTTTTCTATTCAGAAGATTAATCTAAAATAATAAAAAAATCCTTAGAGCATCCATATCGGAATTCATCTCTTAACAAGTCAATTGTTTCTCCAGAGACTGAAAGTTATCAGCACAGATTAACAAATGGATGTCAGTGAAGTCTAAAATGCTTTTGTATGTCATCCTATATTGATGACTTTATTCTTGGTTTTTTTGCTAGTCTTTGTTCAAAGGTTGAATATAATAAAATTTGGTTTTATTCACTGCCTTTCACATTCAAGGTACCCTGAAATGTTTTACAAGATAATGAGATACAAGCTGTTTGTTTCAGTGGTTGTACAAGAAAGAGTTGACTCCATCTGGTGAAAAGAGGGGGATCATCTGCACATTCTTGTTTAGGTGATATTCGTATTGACCCCACCTGGAATATCCCAAATAAGAGTGGTAGGCGGAATATGAGCAAGGGGAGCCTGAGCAGGCAGCCCAAATGTAAAGAGTGGTAAATAAACATGCTACATAAACGGCACTGCCATGGGGTGAATACGTCTGAAATATTAGTGAAATACACGCAGAATAGGACTGTAGAAAAATACTCTGCTTACTAAAAATCAAGATGCAGGAGTGGTGCTAGATACTCATTTGAATGTTCTGTCACCTGCCTATGGCTGGAGAATCTAATTCAAGAAAGGGTCATATATGTCGCATATAGCAGAGTTTAAAAGACACTTTTCAAAAATAGCTATAATCTAAGAAAAATACCTTCAAATAGCAGAAGGATAAGCATCTATAAACAGACAGAATTGTAGCAGAGAGAAGAAAGCCTGCAAAGAAGTCATGTCATCTCACTGAAAACTAACACATCTTTGATAAATCATGAACAAAAGCTTTAGGTAATCTGAAGACTAGCAATGTCCCAAACCATTTCAGATAGCATTGAAAAGTCAGTACCATTGTCTATTGTCATTGTCATCCAACTTCTCCAGAGAAATAATGCTCTTTTTTTATGTGTGTGATAAAAATTAATTCCATTCTATTAAGCCAGATGAACCATTCAGCCACTGTGAATCCTTGAGAACCTTAGCATATAATATTTTGATATGGGAGTGACCTATGTACATAATACTGTGGGAAGAGCATGCCAGAAGACAGGCATGAACTTAGCAGCAGAGCCAAGGATAATGCAGAAAATCCAAAAGTATGATCAACCTTGGAAAAGGTGTCAAGAAAGGCTGAAATTTTTCTTCTGCCCTACACACTGGCTCTTAAGTATCTTCTCGAGAGAAACGGAAGAGGGTATGAACAGTGGGATGGAAAGCCTTTAGTCGATACTTAGCACTGTAGCTAAAGCACTGCAAAGACAAAGAAGTCTGGCTTCTCCTACTGTCTCTGGACCACATACTATTCTAACAACCAATTTGAAGTTACTGCATCAAGGATGCCTTGCCACTGGCCTGGTAACAGAGGGACATAACCAAATTTATTCAATTACCTGGGTAATTTGAATAACAGATTACAATGGATAAGGAGGCCTTAAGAACATCATGCCATAGTGGATACTGGTGCTCAGTGAATCTTATTGCACTTACTGTGTAGTAGTTATAAATCAGTCAATAATTCATGGAGATACAGGAGGAGAGACACGCAAACACTATGCGATTGCTACCCCCTACCTATTGCAACTGGCCCTGCTGCACCTGCCGTGTTTGGGACTGACATTCTTGGCCACTGTAGATGGATGAATGGGATAGGAAGGCTTAGGTTTTTTTGTAAAAGGCAGTGTGGTTTGCACAGGAGAGACCAGCTATTGTCCCCTTGGCAATCCAAGTAATTTGCCAAAAGCAGTATCATACTGACTGAGAGGCCATGGTGAAATCCCCAAATTAATTGATTCCCTAGGAAAAAAAAGAAGGGGAGATCTCCAAAACTCATTCACCTTACAACATTCCATTTTTCTGTACCTTCTGTGTAGAAGCCTACTGGAGAATGATGACTACTAGTAAACTTTTGGACTTTGAATAAAAGCACAACCCTGTTGGCTGCTCAAATTCCAGACATGTTGCAGCTGTGGTATGAAAGCCAAAGGCTATATCTGGTGTATTATACAGTTGCTGTTGCAAATATATATATTTTTTTTTTCAATCCTGCTTGACAAAGTGAGATCCCAATCTTCTCTCACCTGGAATAGCACACAAGCACCTGGAAGCAGCTGCCCCAACCATCTGCCTTGGCATCATTCACCAAAATTTAAAGTAGCGGATCTCCAGAGAATTTTTCCATTACATTGATGAGGTATTGACTGGACAGAAAACTGCTGAAGAATCAATACTAAGTAATGGGCAACAGATAATTGTTAGCTTTCTAAATGCTGGATTTGCCATTAAGAGCTCCAAAGTCAAAGGGCCTATTTGAGAAACAGTTTCAAGCATGCAGCAGCAAGATAGATGGACACATATCACAGCTACACAGATTTCTCAGACAGGTGCCACGGACCCCAATGCAATGAAGAACAGAGCCAAGCCTTCTTGGGCGTTACTAGATTTTGGTGCATGTGTATCCCTGGTTACAGCCAACTGACCAAACCCATATAGCAAGTGATCCCAAAATAGTCATTTTGAGTGGGAGGGGGAACAGCAGCAAACTAAGTAACTGATAGCCCATCCAATACCATTAGAAACAATCCAAGAAGGTATCAATGTAAAAGCATTGTCATATGCCAGTGCATGAAAGGACAATATCATATGGAGTTTGTGACAGCAAGCACCTCAAGAGGTGAGAGGGATGCCATTGGAATTAAGGATTTGGAGCTACGAAGAAGCAGAAAATAACTACATCTCTCTGGAACAAGAGGTTGAGGTTGCACTCTGGTTATGCCTGAGAATATTATGTCCCTGATTTTATATTCAAGGATTTAAAATCCACTGAGAGAAGATCAGCTACTGCTATGTGGATCCAAAAAAAATGGATCCTGACGTTTACTCAGAAGACATGTGTTGGTTCAAGCTCCGGACCAGCATCAGTTGAGCTTAGTAGATCAGCAAACCAATGATGTGAGGAAGACTGAATTCCTTGGGTTGCTGAAGTCCCAGCATATTATGATTTAAGTGCTCAAATTAAACAATGGAGTTTATTTACCAATGGATGTTGTAAAATCAGAGCAGGAAACAGGAGATGGTGAACCACGACTTGGCATCTCTCCACAAACTGCTACCTGCAAAGGGACCGGAGGCTTAAGTCAGTTTGCAGAAGTAATGGCCTTGAAAATAGACTTGGAAAATGCTGAGGAGCAGCACTGGCCCTGAGTATACTTATATACAGCCTCCTGGATGGTGGCTAATGCAGTGTGGAAATGACTCAAGCAGTGGAATGGCAATAAATGGCAGCAGTGAGCACTTGAGCCTGGGGAAGGGGGAGGAAAGATGTTTCTCTGACTGTTGAACAGATTATGTGCATGTGTGTGTGCGAAGGGTTCTGCTGTATCAGTGGTCAAAATTTTGTGCTAATCAGCAGCAAATTAAGTTAAGGAAAATTCCCCAAGCTGAGACTGTTTTGCCTGTGTCAACTGTTGGCAAGATGGTACAAACAAGATGATTTCCAGACTATAATTCTGAAAAAAACAAAAGATCGATTCTGGCAACTTGCTGCATGAAAGTACAGATTAGGATACTGCACTGATAGACAGATCTTAAGGAACAAGAATGCCCAGTTGCAGAGTTAGGAGCATACCTAAGGAAAATATCCATTTTGCACAGGACAAAAATGACTATCAGCCAGACATGCAAGCTCATTTGGCATTTGTTTGAACTGTGAGACCAGGGCAAACAGTACAAAGGAGGATATACAGCCTCAAAAACTTAATTCAACCGACATCATCAGATCAAGATTTTTTAATTCCATGAAATGCATAGGTGATAGAAGTTCAATTCTCAGATTTCTGAGAAGTGGTCTATACGGATAGCCAAAAATGTGATGAGGAAAATAAAGATAGATTTCTTTCAAGTTCTGACCTATCCGACATTGACTCAGAAAATGAGCGACAGATTGCAGGCGAATTAAAGTGATTCAGTAGCATTTGGGAATGTGGAAACAGTGGTTAGCAGTAGGTGCATGTAATCCCCTGGAAAGACTTCCAAGAAACTTATGCCATGGGCAAAACAAACAGTAAAGGATCTTTACCTGCCAGTGCTGGATCCAGAAAAACATCTTCCCAGGGAACAAAGCAGGATCTTATGAGCTAGAGTGAAAACACTTTTCTCCTCTGAAGTCATCTGGACCACAGCAGAGAAATGACCTGCATTGTTACAAGAATGCCAAGCGAAGCACACAGCGCTCTGCAGCACAGAAACCAAAGACCTAAGATGCAAAACTGGGGTCCAACCACCAAACAGCCAAAAAAAAAAAAAAAGACAGGGCCATGTTACCATGGAAAACAGTGAATTGAAGATAAACATAGACTGTAGAGAACAATGGAGAGAAAATCACGGGCAACTGCATTGGCTAACAGTGTATTAGAGAAAAAATGTCACATTCTATGACAAAAGAGTTTGCCTAGTGCGTGATCATGTAACAAGGGTTACATGATCTGACAAGCCCTCTTAGGCACCACAAGCACTTCTACAATTAGTCTAATACCAACTTTTTTTTTAGCATTTATGTTTGATAGGAAATTTTGAAATGATTTGTTCCCATTTGAATTCAGAAAAACAACCATCACAAAATGTCCTGAAATAGAAAATCTTGATTTAGCCAGCTGAGCATCCTACCTGTTTCAAACTGATGGTGAGATCTTTGGCTTTTCCATCCTGTCTATGTCATTTTAATCTCTTAGCTACTGAAAAATATTGCCTTTCTGAAAACAAAATAAATATTTTAAATAATATCAGAAATTCCCAAATGTTGAGAATTAAACAATATATTACTTGGTGCAGATTCTTTAAGAAGTTTATGCAAACACAAAGGGTTGAAAAACTGTTGTACTAGATACACCCACAGCATAATTGCTATACAATAGTAATACTAAAGTAATTACATTACTCATGTTCTCCTCTGATTTGATTATTAGGTGAGAAATGTTTCAATTACACTGTATAATCATTTCTTCAAGACATCTAAGCAGGTGTCCAGTCTACTGGGGATCCCAAGACTGGACAGAGCATTGCAGGCATGGCCTCGCCAGTGCTGACTGGTTAGGGGAGGATCACCACCTTTGACCTTTATTTAGAAATGATGCAAATATTTTCAAAGATTTTTTGTATCTGTATATTCATACAAAAGCTAAGTCTACTCAGGGAAATAAGCAAATTTATGCTATTTATAGAGAGATACCTGGGTTTAAATTTTAATCCTATATGCCATGATAAATAATAATCAAATCTGGAATAATTTACAAACAGAGGATTTTTATATCAATTCCATGCATTTTTTAAAGAACATCTCATTTTAAGGTGGGAAGATAATCTAAAATTCTAGTAAAAGAGATATTTTAGTGAATTCAGAGACTGACACAACTGAAATTGGGCACAATTAATGAAAGTAATTAACCACTAAGGCAGTTTAGCAAGGATTGTGATATAATTTTTATCACACTGAATTGAAGACTTAATATCTTCCCAAAACACATGATCTAAACAAGAAACAAGTTAAAGTTCATCATATGATGAAATTCTATTCCTTTTATTTATATGAGAGATGTAAATATAACAATATTTCTTGCCTTAAATACCCTAAAAAGAGTGTAAACATACGTGCAACATCTCATCAGAAAAAAAAATGAACATAAGGAAAATTTAAAAAACCTGTTGGTGTTGATTGCATGCTATGAGATGAGAATATTTATGATACCCTTCATTTCTGTTCTCTTCCCTCCTTGTACAACTTTTGGATGGTGATTAAAATATAGACTACATAAGAACAGAGAAGTATCCCCTGACTTGGCAAATCAGAAACCTCTCCGGAGAACAGTTTTATATTTTATGTACACAAGCTGGGAGTTTTATCTTAAATGTATATACTATAAACTTTGATTTGGCAGACTTAATAGATGCACATTCATAGATAAGCTCATATGATATTACTGTTCATAGATATCATATAATGTGAAGTGAAGAATAAAGAGTTAACATTCTGATTCCACCACCATATTTTTATCGGAATGAGCTTGCCATTTGACTGCATCATTACAGAGCTGATTTAGAGCCTTAATAGGCAGTACATAATGATTTCCTGAGGAAACAGAAAAAAAAAAAAAAAAAAAAAAAAAAAAGTGATGGTTGGAACATAGCTTACCTGAAAGGGAAATAGAGGGTTAGAAAGAAGAGAGAAAAATGTGGTTAGTTTTTTTAATGCAAATTTTAAAATGTTAAAAATAATTTTAATTGCCCTGGCATTGCATGAACATTATTGGATTAGTCATTAATTCAAGCTGGCAGCAGGTTTTTTAATACCTTTGCTATTTTGCTGAGTGAGGAAACAGATCATTTTAATGGATGCTTAAAGCCTCAAGATGTATCTCATACTGGAAAAGCTTCAATGTAAAACTGGCAGAACTACAGTGGCTTCCTAATTTTATTCAGAAATCTCTCATTACTACCAATACTTCATGTAGATACCTCTCACAAAAGACAGTTTTTGTTTAAAGCTCAGAGACAATGAAAAGTTTGGCCCCGTTTGTGCTTCGTCTTCTTCCCTTTCCTCACTTCCTATACCAAGGTTATAGTATGAGAGTGGATCATGTAGCAATTTCCTATTTCCTTCCAGTCTGTAATGGAACTTATGAATATCTTGAAAACAAGAGATTTAATAAATAATTCGAAGTTAATGGATTTTCACTGGGATATGTTTTTCTCTTCAAGGTTGGACTGAATAGAACTGAGTCTCAAAAGCAAGCAGAAAAAATTGTCTAATTGTTTTAACTTTAATTAGATATCTTCCAGATATGACTGCTGACGTTCATTTTATTTATGCAATGAACTTCTCCATAGCAATGAGAGAAGACTAGGCCTTGTTAGAGATTTAAGTGCACGGAAATGTTTGTCAACATCTGAATTACAAATCAGAGAGTTCTTTGCCTTTCTGTGTAGAGATTCCCTAATTAGCTCAAAAAGATCTGATGTCTGTAATACCATACCAGGCTGCATGCACAGTTCCAGAAATGTGCAGCTTTGTTAGCTCAGAACTCCATGTATGTGGGAAGAAGTATGCTATACAATGCAGAGCCAATCTGTGGGTTTTTTTTACAGAGTCGCAACTCATAAAGTCATGAAAATCTCAGCATTTTACTAAGCAATTGAGTAACTGAACAAACAATTTTCTCACTCTTAAGTATCTGGACATTCCAGAATGTGTCTCCATCTTAACACCAGCCAATATAATAACCAAACCTTTCCCCAGTGCTCCAACACTAACAACCATCAATTAATCTTTTAAATCCACAGGAAAGAAAAGACAAAAATAAATCAGGGAAGATAAATAAATAAATAAATAAATAAATAATCAATTAAGTAAAATAAAACATTCTGGTATTCTTTTTCACTTTAATTATATAGAGTCTTCACTAGAAAAATAATTCACTTGCCAGCATTTGACAAACATTAAAAATAGCACTGAATATGCTATTTGTGTCAAAAGAGATATAAGCTAGGCTAGGTCTGTTGAGTTGCTATATTGCTGCTGCAGAAATCCAGTAATTTTTTTTTTTTTAATATATGTAAAGACAAGAAAAAGATAAAAAGTTGGTGAGACTTAGTCACTATTGCAACATAAAAATAAGGAAATTACAAGTACAGCGTGCAGTCTTATCTGTCACTTCCAGACTTGATAACTGCTACCCATTCCTGTGAGTAGAGGAATAGGAGTCTTCTATTGGCTCCATTAAGTTAGTGCAGGCAAATTCTGTGTGTAAAACAAACTATCTCTGGGCTCATCTGTAACTAGCTGGAGAAAATGTTCTACCCCTAAATTCCAATCATGCTAAGCAATAGCTCTTCTTCAAATGTACAGACTGAAGTCTGCAAAATTGAAAAGGAAATCCAGCAAGGTTTCTGGATCCTGAGCCAACTGATTAATCTCCATTTTAGATATGATCCTCTTCCCAACAATTGCAGTTGCTATAGGATAGTTTTAGAAGGCTCCTTACTCAAGATGTGATTTCTAGATTGCCTAATACTTCAATTACGATGTGAGGGGTAAAGGGGTCTTAATTCTGTATTTTAGATTATATTCTAGTAGGTCTCATCTATCAAATCTTTATGTTCCTAGGGCTGAATCCAGTTCATTTAGCTGAGGTAACTAAAACACCTTCATTATAGGTATCTAATGAAGCAGTATCCTAGTTATAGAATGAAATTTCTCTCCAGAGCAGGGGTGTATTTGTCCAAGGTTAAACACTTAAATAAGGTAGATATTATCTCACCTTTGAGGCATTTGGAGGCATCTATTCTCTTCATTGAGCAAGTAGGAGATGTAGGCATTATTTTAGAAGATTGGTTTCTTTTTTTACAGATAAAATGGAAGCCAGATTAGGCTTGACCCTGAGGATATATTGGGTCTTTATTGCAAAGCTTGGTCTTACCTTTTTGTTTGGTATTTTTATTTCCCATTTATTTTTTGTTTCAGTCCTCAAAAACATTCAGTCATCCTTACAAGATACTAGGTGTTTAAGAAGCTTACCACTTTAATATCATCACTTCGACACTTTCTCTGCCAAGTCTCTTGTGAAATATTTAAATAATATCAGACCTTCATGGAACTCCACCAGTAACTTTCTTCTGTGAAGGCAAATCTCCTTTCATTTCAGTTCTTTCCCATGTTTCACTGGTCAGGTTCTTACCTATTGTACAGTTCTGCTAATTCCCATATTCCCCAGATTAATGACCAGCCTATGTGGCATTGCATCAATTTCTTTTAGTAAAGAGCGGATTAAATCTGCTGCATTTCTCTAAATGACTTAGGAGCAAAGACAACTTAATAATAATATAATAATATCTAATATCTAATAAAATAATAATTATATTAGATCAGACTACAAATTAAATCTTAGCCAAGTTTTACATAAAGAGATAATAATTTTGAGATTTTGATCAAAAATAAGAAGTAATACTCTCAGAATTCTCCCAGAGCCCAAAATAAAAGAGTTCTTATTAGGTAAAGAGAAACCAAAGCAACACTATCTAGAAAAATCAGTTTGTAAAAAATAATCTTGTCAAAATGGCAGTTATTAACTGAACTAAGTGATCTGATATTTAGGTACCAATCAGCTGGTACCCAGCTCCCTTGGTAACT
This sequence comes from Nothocercus julius, assembly GCA_013398735.1. Classification (NCBI taxonomy): domain Eukaryota; kingdom Metazoa; phylum Chordata; class Aves; order Tinamiformes; family Tinamidae; genus Nothocercus; species Nothocercus julius. The sequence goes on along the minus strand of VZSV01000007.1, from coordinate 11,222,450 downwards.
GCAAATACTACTCTACTGCAAATACTACTCTACAATATAGTATGATGTTATATTTCTCTCCCCCTCAGTTCTTTCTTCCTGACAATGTGATGAATGATATTGGTGTTGGAAATTATTGGGTCACTAAAGTTAGAGCACAAACTCATTTTTATGACAGCACTAGGATATTACTCTGCCTCTTCCTAGGAAATGAAAAGAGTCTTTTTGAAGTTGCAACTTTTTCTACATGCACGAAAATGATTTCTCTGGTCTCTTAAAAGAGAAATTGCTTTGTAATACACATCACATCCATGTGTCATATCTGACATCAATAAGTCTTTATATGTTTCCTTCTAGGTGCTAATGTCAGTGCCTGAAATACTGCACTGGTCCAAAGGAAAGGAATAACCTGGGAAATACAGATGATACATTGAAGGCTCCTGTGATTCACTGGCAGAGAAAAGCTGTACTGGGTGAAGCTGATGAACATGTTCTGTATACTGCTTTCCAGCCAAGACAGAGCATACTTTTTCCTCTCCTGTGAGCAGAGAAACATGAAACATTAGTACACTAGCATGTAATAATCCTTATCAGGCAGCAAAACCAAAAAATGGGCATGATCAAGAGAAGTTTAGCACATTTTATATGAACATCAGATTGGGCAACTTTGTGGGTATCATGCAGTATATGTAGAACTATGTTTTGTCCATAGTAGATTCTTCCAGCATTACTGTGGGAAAGGATGAAGTAAAGTGTCCTCTAGAGGGAACATCTCAAGTACTGTTGAGGAAGCTGTAGAAAGCAATCTAATGGAAAAAGTGAACGGTCATTAAGGGCTACTTTCATATGAAGCTCACAACTACTCTATTTCAATAGTGGCATTTCATTTTAGTGGTGTTGTGGGTATTCAGTATTTTGGAGGACTGTGCCCAAGAAGTTTCTTTCAGAAAATAATGTTGATTTGACTTTGTGAGAGCCATGGTGTCCCCATGGCTCTCCTGGGGCCTGTCTCTGGGTACATCAGCCCCCAGGGATGCTGTCCCCAGAAAAGATGTTCTATGCATCCATTTTAGTCATAACCTAGAGTATGACCTGTGTGCTTTATAGCACTGAAGGATTTTTACATTTGAATGCCTTCTTACCAGCCTTAAGAATTTTATTATTCCTATATGATTCAATATTCAAAATCAGAGTCATATTGAAATTAAATGGACTTTTACCTCAAATAAAAAATATATGAAAGTCCTGGGTTCTGCAGTGGTTTTAAAGATTGAGCATATACTTCACTATGCAATGTGCTAACATACTTTTAGGATTTTTAGAAGTTAAAATATTACTAATGATTTTCTTACTTGATACTATATTCTTAAACGCTGCAATAGTTTACTTCACCTGAAATATTTGAATATGGTTTTACAAGCTGCATGAAATTTGAATTTCTCTTTAAATAAGGATTTCTGTCCTTCCAAGCACACACTTCTAAGCAGAGATATCATCCATGTTGTAAGTTGCACAGGCACAGGATAACTTCCAGAAGACTGAGATGCTTTCCTTTAAGTCCTGCTTTTGTTTGTCTCATTTCTTCTCTACTCACTGCCCTGTTTTCTCCAGAATCTGCTTTAATTTTCAGACCTCTGAAAAACATGAGCCAACTGCTAAAAAAAAAAAAAAAAAAAAAGTGTGATGAAAAAGTATTTTCTGTCTCGCACATTTCAGACCCCAATCCTATATCCTCAGTTTCAGCCTGGAAATAATGATCTCATCATAAGTAATTTTAAGGCCCAGATTCAAATCTGACTCTATGAAATGGAATGAGTTTTACATCTCTTGCCCCAAAGAAACAAAACTATGTCTAGGAAAGGGAAAATTAAGTTTCAAATTTCTAAGAATATTAGATTTTCAAATGGAAAGAAATTTCTTCAGGGCCCTTTAAGTGTTGATATGGTTCCTCCAGGACTGTCTACGCTTAAGAAACCTGCTAACAAAAAGCTCCTATCACAGCCTGCAGACAGAATGTTTCCAGCTCTTTCTTTTTTTAGCTTAGCAACAGGTAAGTGTAAAGATATTGTGATCCTTACAGATCCATACAGTGTTAGTGGAGGGTTGTGCTGGTGTTCCCTGAAAAAGTGCCAATGAGGGAAGAAAGAGGGCACCTTGGTTTGTCAGACTGGCTTGTCACAACCCATGGCTATTGCCCGAGTCTGGACACAGGAAGCAGCCAGCGGGCTCTCAAGGAACGCAGAGCATCATCTGAGTGGTGTCTTTGCCGCTGCCCACGCTCTGGCTGGTGAGTCAGCAGAGAGCGGAAAGGGACTGGCTCAGCCGGCTGGCACCAGCGACGCTCCGGCCAGCAGCTGGAGCTGCTGCTCACCTGCTGCTGGCTGCCAGGCAGTGGCCAGCGCTGCCACAGAGGCCAAAGGGAGCCAGCCCCATGGTTGCCAGTCTCAGCAGGGCCAAGAAAGACTAAGCTGAAGGTTGAGTCTTAGATCTCTCCAGACTTCAGTGCTCACCAGTTGGCTATCGGGCCAGTTCCAACTGCTATAATGTCTACCTCTAGGGAAAGAATTTCTAGAGAACGAACGTAAAACAGCTTTTGAAATTATCTCAACTTTTTGCATCAGCTGCTTACCTAGGAAATGAAACGGGTAAACACACTGGAATCCCCCAGGCTCCACAGATTGGTGGTTCTTGAAATACCAAAGTATCAGTGAACAGCAAATAAGCATTTTCTCATGTGAAAGCTGTATTATAAAAACACTCTATAGCTCATTGTGCAAAAATAAACAGATTAGTGCCCCATGCAACTGATGTTTCGTACAGTCTGGGCATTGACATGACAAGCTTATGAAGTTGGGGCCAGGCCAGTTCTGATTCCAGGAACACAGCAAGAGATTGATTAAAGTGGGCTTTATACCATCTGTGGTCAGGTTATGCTTGGGGTAGTTCATATATTTGCAAGAGCAGCAATAAATATGCCAGTAAAGACAACAGGTTTTCATGAACCGAGAAGAGAAATAGAAGGCAACCAGGGAGATGGCTCCTGCCTGTCAGTGAGGATTCGTGGAGAATGAGTGGCCCCCTGTCACCTGTGAGAAAAGATTGCCTATAAGAGAAAGTGGGTGCTGGAAGATGCTCCTCCAAGGTGGATTTATGATTCAAATTCAAATTCATTGTAGTATTTATTCAATTAAATTTGGTACAGGCATTTTGGCAGAAATCCAAAGTCTACATTAGCAAGACAGCAGCAAAATATATATCTGGTTGGGAATGACTGGCTCTATTAATTGATTGAAAGTAAAGGCCAAATTGTAGCCGCGGCATAATCGTGCGCAGATTAATTGGCATCAGTGGTACCGTACACATCTATGCAAGGTGTAAGTCTTTCTGTAAAAGAGTCAAAAAGAGCAAAACTCCGTCCTTCCCACACCTTTGGCTCACCAGATAGCTATCATCCCCACCACAAGCATTGCTTGACTCCATATACAGGCCATTTCTGATCTATCCACATCATAGACCTTGTGCCAGTTCCTACTGTGGGTGGCTTGGCAGGGAACTCCATTAAGATCTGAATTACCAGCACACATAATCACCAATGTCAGTTGTTCAACGTGCAGCCGTTACGTCAAAGGAGAAAGCAGAGAATGTATTTTGTGATTAATCTCCTGTTTAAGATTTTGTTATCTTAAGCACCTAATTGGTGCCAGAGAAGATTTGCTAGTGCCTGTAAGCATTCTAACGCTGAACTCAAAAAGTTGGAATAATTACAGGAAAAGCTTTCCACATTTAAGGGAAGAAGGGAAGGAGATAACTTAAAACATTAAAGCATATGATTTAGGCAGGAAAAGTAATATTATGTTCTCAGACCCATTTAGTGATTGGGATAGACTTTTGTTGCCACCTTTGCTTGATATTTGATAAATAGGTTTTCACAACGGATTGTGTGTGGATTTATATCAATAAAAGTAAAAGGAGGATTTGTAGTAGCAGTGTATCTTCCTGGATTTCCCAGGTATATTCAAAGACTGGTGAATATATTGTGGAGCAATGTTTTATTTTTAAAGGGTAGCAAATACATTCTATGCTATTAATTAATGCTATCATTTAACTTTCCTACTACTGAATTCTATATACTTTCTGCCAGAGTTTACTGGGACCTCAAGTTTCCCATTAAATAATGCCGTTTCATTAAATCCCATAGAAGTATGGGATTAAGGCAATTATGCAGATAAACCAAGCAGCTGTCATCTTCTGATATTGTCTTTTAGAAATTATTCCATTCTAAAATAATTCTAATAATTCCACTCCTGCTATGAACGTCTTTTCTTACCTCCTCTTCTTCCAGCAAAGTATTTTTTAAGTATGTAGTAGCAGAGGCAATAGAGAAGATGTAGACTACTCCTTAATAAAATTATTGGTCTTCTTAAGGACATTCACATACTTGGTTACTTAATAATTTTAAGCTTCACTACTTTTTGGACTTGCTTTATGTAATTTTTGATGGTCAGGATAGCTCTGCAAATGTTATGTATTCGTCTACTCTTTTGTGATTAATATTCATATCCACAGGCTCTTATTAGCTTTACCCACGTGTGACTTTTCAGCATAGTCACAGGCTATTTCTAGTCCCTTTTTTTTTCTGGATTTCATACTTGGGCTCCTTTGCTACCACTTCTGGAGTATAAATGAAGCCATCTGCCACTATGAGGGGCTGTGTCCTTTTTGTGGTTTAGTACCATCAAGTCTTCCTGAGAACACTAAGCTATACCTCTTGGTTTGGAAAGTATTCCTTTTACATATTATATGAGATCAGCTTCGTGGTCTCATACAGATAGATGTTTTTCTCTTATTTTAGTTATTTAGAATTGCATTTTAAGCCCACTATTTGGCTTTGCCATATCTTACAGGCCTCCTCTATCTTGAACCCTTAATTAGCAGGTTTCAAAGAACCCCGGGTTTGGACTCTCTGTAAAGCAGTGGCTTTCCGAAACAAGCCAAGAATGAGAATGGCTGCTTTATTTGGGATCCAAAACCAGGGTTCTTTCAGATTTACTCAGCTATATAAATGAAAGAAAAAATAAGAAGCCAGGCTCACAGGGAAGAGTTATCTGTGGCTTAGAGAGCATGAAAGACCAATATGGTGGTACTATGTGAATGATGAAGACTCCCAAATGCAGCTCCAAACTTTGCAAATTTCAAACATGCACTGGATTGCTATGCATGTTTCTGAAGGTTAGACTTCATTCAGACCACTATGGGGTATTCTGAACGTTTAGGCCCTGAGTACCAAGTATACAACCAACAATTTTGATCAGAGTGTGACATTTCTCTAAACTATTCATAGGGAGAGTAAGGAACTGGAGAGTGGGGTTTAGAATAGTCAGTGCAGTGAATGGGTAGATGTTGAAGTCCAGCAGTGGGAGCAGTTGAAGAGACACAGACACTGAAATTCCTGCTCTTTTAGAGTTTCAGGTAATTAAGTTGGTCTTTAAAGAGCGAGAGCCTAGACTTACTGATTTTACAGAAGATGTAAGATAAAAAGTATAGTAATTCTTGTATAGCAGTTTAATACATACAAAACTTCCCTTTGGAGCAGGAGTTACAGGTCAAGCAGCCTCTTTAGCCTAAGACAGTAGAGTGCACAGGTCCATGGAGTGGCCCTCCCAACTATTCCTCTATATGGAGGTTTTGGTTGAAGTACTTATACAGTCCCACACAGAAGAGTGCTAATATAACAGTCTTTATAGAAATCTCTAAATACTCTTTGGTAATGTAAAACTCTCTGAGTTTTACAAAGACTTAGAGCTTGGCCAATTGTGTGTTTATTTTCACAGGACAGACAAAGGCATGGTGCCTCCCATGAAAAGCATCTCCAGAAAAATGTCAGTTCCTGCTTCATTCTTTGTTGTGCGCCTCATATTGTGAGAAATAGTCATCAGTTCTCTAAATAGGGGACTAGATATTTCCCACACTTCAGCTCTGGTAATGGCTAAAGCACCTTCTCTGAAAGTTCTCAAAGAAATTCAGACGAAGGCACATCTCAGGTAAGAAAAACTGTAGCTCAATTGCTGAAAGTGGGAAAAAGGATTGCAAGTAAAGATAAAAATATATAAAGGAATAGTATCATTTTATTACTAAAAGAGTCTGCTGGGACTTGCACTTTACTTACAAAGAGATCTTGGAAAATCAGTCACAAACAATTGCTTAGTGGTATCTAATTACATTATCAGAATACACTTGTCACTGAGATTATATCCTGCTGTAAGTGCAATAATAAATAATATCAGAAAAGGATTTGCTGAAGAAATTCCAAAGGCTGAATCGTCATTTTTGTTAAAATAATTACATTGGGAAGAGTTTCAAAATTAAGGGAAGAGCTATTCACTTCACCACGTAGAAAGGATTAAACAGGGGTAGTAGAATATTGCAATAGAGTTTGGCCCATCCTCAGCATAGCTGAGAATATGTGAGTACTCTTAAACTTCTTAGCTCAGCGATTTATTTCAGGGAATTTTGTATATGGAATATCAATATTATTCATTTTAATTGTTCCCCTAAGTAACATCAATTTGGGGTCCATTTTTCAAATGCAACAGTTCATAGATTTTATTTCTTTTTATTTACACGATCGACTGCCAAAATTGAGAAACAAAACCTAAATCTTAACCAAATGTTATCAATAGGTAAAAGAAAAAAAAAAAAAATGATGCTCCTTGTAAGAACCTGGACCACATATAGGAAAGGGTATGTAGAGAGTCAAAAATCTCTACAGCATCAGACATGACATGGAACTTCCCTGTTCCTGGAACAGCTCATGACATTTAAAGCCATGGGATTGTGCATGCCATTTGTCCATTTTACTGACAACAAATCCAGACTAACAGGTTCTCATTTGCTTCTCATGTAGAAAGCATTAACTTTTCATTGTTGGAAATGGAACTGATCGTTTATATGTCTGAAAGAGAAGCAGGGCCAAGAAATTTTATTTTCCTAATTTCCTCCTTTCTGGAGATTTCATGTGGGGAGGTATCATTAAGCATATATACTGCAAGAAGTTAATCATAAAAATCCATTGTTTATAGACTATTACTCTCTGCGACAAAAAGAATTCCTGTTCTGTAAGTTGGGCCTTCAAGACCCCAAACTGCAGGAGAAAATCCTCTCATGTCTTACTAATTTCTGTCATAGGAAGCCACACCTGCACACTATACTGTTACCAATGGAAGACGTCCTAAAAAATGCGTCAGGAAGATATAAATCCCTGTAGGAAATCATATGTGAGGTTTGAGAATGAATGAGAAGGGGAACTGGATTAAGGTGTTCAGGAAACCATCCATATGATTCCTCCTATCTCCTCCCCAGGGAGTAACTAAGGTGCTGGATTTATCAGCCTTGGATCTAGAAAGAACTTCACATAACTAAAAGGATTATTTGAAGGTAAGAGCTTTGGCTATACTAATGACATTCTTGTGGTAAACATACAGAAATTAAGGAAGATAAAATATGCATATATGCTGGATCATGTCCCATCTGCAGATAACTGCTCATTTCAGTTTTGAATCCTTGCTTCTGTTTTTCTTCCACTTAATGAAACACAATTTATTCTGAATTTCTAACAATACAATCACAGAATATTCTAGCATCCTTGGCTCAAAAAGGTGTAAAATGTAACTAAGCAGTTGGAAAGTCGGCATACTGGGCATCTTCTATTCCTGGATTAATTTAACTGAACAACAAAAACTAAATTCAGACTGTGATATTTTAATTATGTATTTCATTCCATAGCAACATTTATTGCTACCCCAGTTCTTCAGTGGTGTCTGGTATCAGTTTTAGGCTTTGCAATCTTTTTAAAAGCTGATCAGAAATTAAGACCTTTCTGAAAGTATTTTAAATATGTTTCAAATACAGAAATACTTTCTACACAGATAAGCATGTCATGGATTCCATCAAAGCTAAGTGCATTAAGATGCTAAGGTAAATGTGTTATATCATCCTAAGTGACATAATATTTCTTTTAGGCTAAATACTATTAATTTGTTTCATTCCTGACAAATACAAGATCATCAATTTAATCATTTCTATTACTGTAAATGGCAATACAAAAAAAAAATCCTTTTTATCTTTTCCTTATGAAGCAGCATTGAAAACACAAAGTAGGCGTTGATTAAACTGAGGAATACAAGACTGCAAATAGAATAAAGATAAAAAAATCAATATCTCTCTATGCTCCCTTTGATGAAGGCAATGTATAAAATATACATCACAGGAGAAAATTGTAAAAGCCCATCTTTTTTTTTTTGTTTTGTTTTTTGTTTTTTGTGTAATATTTTTTGTAGTAAATACAATACCAAAGCAGTTCTTCTTAAGAGAATCAGTTAGAAAGAAGGAGAAATACATGAATTAATTTTGTGTCTTTTGTTCCAGGAGAAGTAGCT
>VZSV01000007.1:11170456-11214001 GCA_013398735.1 Nothocercus julius | reverse complement strand
GCCCTAGAAATGATTTAATCACTTCAGAAGAGATCTTAAAATTTACAAAACCATACCATGTTCATGTGATAATTTAGTGTGATGAATACCCAAGGGTTAGATGAATTAAAAGGACAAAGGCTCATGGGGCACAATATGCGGTGCTCTGAAAACCAGTGAAATTTTGAAGTGAAGAGCAAGCAACTGAATTAATTTAGTATGTACATTCTTTCTTTTGCTAGCCATCTTCTAAAATTAGTTAAGCCAACAGATGTTGGGGGTTTTCCGGAGGTACATTTCCAACCTACTGCTCTTGCCTGTTCCAAAAATTGAAAATGCTTTATGTGTTATACTCAGAAGTGGCTAAGCTTGGTCTATCTGTTCACCATTATCTGAGTAGACCCAGTAGACTGATAGGGAGTTAGAAATTCACAGATATCTTGCCTAAATACAGACACCACATTCCATCCACATATTATGCCAATAGGAAGACTGTTGTGAAATGATAACAAATGTACAAGACAAATAGCTACTGCAACCTGTTTCATTTCCAAGCTTCTGAACTTTCTATAAAACTTTCTATAAAACATTACATTGAAATTTTCCTTATTAGCAGGTCACCTCTTTGAAGGTGTCAACTATTTCAAGTGCTAGAAGACAGCATGTGGTCTGCCTGGTTCTAGTAAAACGTCCAGCAACCTTTGAGTTGGGTTTTCCAACTTTTTGTTAATTGCAAGCTGAAAGAACCACAAGAAATTCGTTCACTCTAGTGATGCTTTTTCAAAGGTCACTAAAGCGTTGTGTGATATAGGATTTGGAGATCCTCAAAGGGAAAATGTTATTTAGCTTTAAAGTATCATATCCATATATTTATTCATGAAAGAAGCTGAAGTAGGATTGGCTCTCTGTCAAAAAACATCGAACAAAAATAGGATTCCTTCTGGATAGTTGTCTTAAGGATTCCTCCTGCTGTCTCAGAGATTTATGGAAATATTTACAAGTGTATTATGGTCCAGGGGAGAAAACACTGGACGAGAAATGGGAAGGCTTACATTATACTAACAAATATGACTTTAGTTATTCTGTGAGCTCTGACATGTCATTCTTTCTTTTTGTATTTTCTAACTTGTTGTCTTTTGCAAATTTACAAGGAGAAGGAGAGGGGTGGACTTAGGACTTCTAATGCCCCCAATAGCACAACTCCCAGCAGTGTTACAAGAATGCCCTCACATCTTTGCAGTCTCTTTCCATTTGCATCCAGCCTCCTGTCAGGGGCAGTGACTGGCTCCTATTGCATATTTGTATAATGAATTTAGAAATAGAGATCTAATGATTTTCTAGATGCTAATACAACATTATTATTACTGTTTTTACCACTGAGGACAGTAATAATACGAATACATTATTACATATGTAATATTATACACATATGTAATATTATACAAATGTATGTTTGTATGTATAATATATGTGTTTATAGGTATATAAAATACATACTTTTTATATGTATATATACTGTATATTTTATGCATATGTGTATATATGCAATAGTTTTGCTGGCTGCACATTGGTAGATCATGCTACAATTTCACATATTGGAGAGAGCACCTGGCCATTTCCTTACTCCATATTAGAGTGCAGCCAGACTTGCATTCCTGAGTTCAACCAGGCAGCGCTCTCATTTTTCTTAAAGAAATTTGGGGTGTAGTGCATTCTCACAGAGCCTGATCTGAACAACTAGGTGAACAGGGCTCCAGCGGCTTTAAGTAAATATTAAGTTATTTTTGTCAGCAAGTACACAAGACATAGTCCATATGCACTTTTGTTGCTGAGAAGCACCTTGAGAAATGGAGGCATTAGGATTCCATTTCAGTTAATTGCATGTGCCTATAAGACAGTCTTATTCAAAACAATCAGATTATAGATTAATTTACTCATGCAAAATTCATGCTTTGACTTTTCTTTTAAATATTATGCTTTATTGATTTTTAAATGTCACAAAAAGGACATGTAATTATTTAGCATAGAGAAAACAGTTTTAGATCTTTCAATAAACACTGGAGACAGGAGACTTTTAATGAAAAATGACAGTTTATGGACCTTATTTCATAAGTTGTTGGAAAAGAAATAGAAAGAAACTAATAGTAATTTAATGATTATAAATCAGAGTAGCAAAAATAATGCAAAGTATTTACTGTGTCTATTTGATTAATTTATTTCAGGATTCAAGTCAAACACATTTGTGACTGTTTTTTAATTAAAGTCGCTACAAATTTTTTTTCTGGTCAAAATTTTTCAAATAGGCAATTCAAAAGTCACATTTTTGGATATAATCTGAAATCTAAATTTACATTTGCATGTGCAAAAATTTGCACTAGAGATGCTTGGATTTTTATCAAATAAATATCCTATGACTTTGCTGATCAAGGTAGGTAATACATATTATGCTATAAGAATAATTCATATTTGGCCCATAAAACTAACAAACAACTTTTTTAAGACGCTATTTTAATTCTGAATGATGAATAAATTTGAGAGAACTGCAATCTGCTCACAGATATGCCATGAGAAGAAAAGAGTTTAGATAAATTATTCATAACAACTCATTCACTCATCTATGTTCTAAACAATATCCATCAGTATTCCTGGAGATGTTTATATAACAACCAAATCTCTAACTATAGATATGAGAGTGGACAGCTCTCTGCTGTTTGACAAAGTAAAGGAAAAGTAGCTTGTTAGTTTAAGCTATAATCAAAAAAAAAAAAAAAAAGGCATTTTAAAAACTGTTCAGGAGGAGAATGTCTTTTACAAAAAAGGAGAATGGCTGCAGGGCAGAGGCTCGCACCAGGCAACCTTTCGAAGAGGAGCTAAATCCGCAGTAAAAGCCGCAAAGAGTAGGGACAAGCGTAGGAACAGCAGGGAACCTCTAGCGCCAGAGCTTCCAAAAAAGTATGCAGCCGTCCGGCTGTCAATCTGCAAGGAGTGCCAAAGCTCCACACCACCTTTGGACAGCTGTGGAGACAGCAAGAGCATGTGATGCGCGCAGGAGGAAGGATCTGCTCTGCATGGTAGCTGAGAGGCAAGAGGAAGTGGAAAAAATGAGGAGTATCTGGGATTCTGAGGGGGATACAGACTGGTGCTGACAGACTCTGACCTCTGCAAAGCATGAGCAGGCACCAGGAATCCCCCACCACCACGGGAATGCAGTATCCCTCCCCCAGGTGACACAGGGCAGAAGCTGCAAAGATGAGAATGAATGGAAACTAGTCCAGGCTCAAGGTGGAAGGTGAAATCCATCTCACCCTCTCAGGTACCCCAGTGCACCAGGTATGAGGCGCTGGAAGTTGAGAGGCAATCAATGGATGAAGAAAGCAAGGGTCCCCCTGCACCAGAGATACTGCCAGGGTGAGAAAAGCCAATCCCCCATATTGTGACCACCTACATGAGGAAGAAAAGGAGGATTATAGTTGTGGGTGATTCCACAATAAGAGGAACAGAGGGTCCAATGTGTAGAAGAGATCGTCCTTTAAGGGAAGTCTACTGCCTTCCTGGGGCCTGGATTAGGGATGTCACCAGGAAATTCCCAGCCTATTTCAATCTTCTGACTATTACCCATTGCTGGTCCTACATGTGGGAGGAAAGGAAGTGGCAATGCTTAGCCTGAGGGCAGTCAAAACGGACTTTGAGGAACTGGGACAGATGATCAGGAACTTGGATGTGCAGGTCATCTTCTCCTCCATTATCCCTGATGCTGACAGCAACATGGAAAGCAACGGGAGGATACGGTCTGTATACACCATGGCTCTGTGTTGTCATCGCCAAAACTTTGGGTTCTTTGGCAACAGAAAGCCTTACATGGCACCAGGCATGCTGGCATCTTTCCCAAATGGGAAAGAGGGTCCTTGGTCATGAGCTAGCTGTCATGAGCTAGCATTGATAAGGCTTTAAATTAGATTCGACAGGAGAGGGGGATCTCATCAAGGATAAATTATGGGATGACATGCCATCCCAGTCATGCCATCTTAACACCAGAGCCAGCAGAGGCTGCCTGGAGCCTGGAAAGAGAACCCAGCCTAATAGGAGAGTTACTGAAGGCGCACAGAGTCGAGTTACAGCTGTCACAGCTAGAAAGAGAGGCACATGCGTAGCCCAACTCAAATGCCTGTATGCAAACGCAGGCAGCATGGGGAATAAACAAAGGGAATTGGAGATATGTGTGTGGTTGCAGGGCCAAGATCTCACTGCAAATACTGAGACATGGTGGGACACCTCTCATGACTGGAACATGGCCATGGATGGCTTTGTGATTTTAGGAAGGACAGGCCAGGAAGATGAGGTGGTGGAGTTGCTCTTTACGTGAGAGAGCAACTGCATGCCCTCTATAGGGCTCAGCACAGGGGATGACAAAGCGCAAGTCAAGCCCCTCTGGGTGAGGATTAAAGGGCAGGCCAACAGGGGCAACACTGTGGTGACTGTTTATTACGGGCTTTCTGCCCAGGAAGCGGATGAGGCCTTCTACAGGGAGCTTCAAGAAGCTTCACGATTACAAGCTCTGGTCCTTACGGGGGACTTCAACCACCCTGATTTCTGCTGGAATGAGCACACAGCTAGGAACAGACAGTCTAGAAGGTTCCTGCAGAACACCGTGGGTAACTTATTGATGCAGGTGGAATATGAGCCAACCAGGAGAGGGGTGCTGCTGGACCTGGTACTAATGAACAGAGATGGTCTAGTTGGAAATGTGAAGGTTGGGGGCAGTCTCGGCTGCAGTGATCACAAGATGTTGGCAGTTCAAGATCCTGCGAGGAGGAAGCTGGGAGGGCAAGAAGTAGGATTACAACCCTGGACTTCAAGAGGCCTGTTTAGCCTAGAGAAGTTAAGACTGAGAAGCGATCTTACCACCATGTACAATACCTGAGGGGAGAATGGGGCCAAACTCTTCTCAGTGGTGACCAGTGACAGGACAAGGGGTAATGGGTACAAATTGAAACACAGGAAGTTTCATCTCCATGAGGGAGAACTTCTGTGCTGTTAGGCACAGGCTGCCCTAGGTATTCCTGCTTGAGCAGCAGTGTTGGACTAGATGATCTCTAGAGGTCCTTTCTAACCTTCTGTGAAAATTTCTGATTTCTTTTGTTTCTTTTTTTTCTTTTTTTTTGAGATACTGGTTAAAATCATAGCCCTTGTTATGATTAAAATATACCATGCAAATTCAATACTATTGTACAGAAAATAAGTAACTAACTTCTGAATAAGAACAGACAAGTAATAATATCTTAAAATATTCATAAAGTAATTTTATAATAAAAAGTACCTCATGACAATAATATGATTGAGATCCAATAATACGATGAGATTTCTACAAATTATAGAAAACAGTCTAACTGTAGTTAGATGAAACCTAAGCGGGCAGTGACTTTCACATATGAGATCTATACCATATATCTGGATGTGTATGGCTAAATCTTGAACTGATGAGTGACAGTAGGACAGCAGAGGAATACAGGGACCCACAGTAGAATCAATTCAGGGATAAAGACTATAACTGAAACTTGATTTATTTCAAAATAACGAAGCCAAAATTTGAGTCCTGAAACAGCAAATGAATACGTTTACAGACACACGTAGTTCTTCTTTTCTCCCCCACATGCCAATCTGTGCCTACAATTGAAAGCATGCACTTACGCAGAAACAAAATGTGACACCTGATCTGTGTTGTACAGTTAGGTCTGATTTCTACTTCTTATTTCTCTGAAAAACAGAGTGATGGTCCAGTGTTCCCCATGGAAAAGCCATACCATGTCAATACAATAAATGTAAAATAAATAAATCCTATAGCGAATATTTAGGAAATCTTTACAATTTTTGAATTCAAATACAATAGCTTATGTTCTGCTATGTCTGTAAGGCAACCGTACCAGCAACTTCCAAAGCATTTACAAGAATTATCTATAAAAATGCAATCAACCTATGCCAAAACTGGGGTAAGGACTCTTCTAACAACTGCAGTGATCGCATTCCCATGCCTGAGAATGTTGCCAAGACATTATATAGGCATAAAAAAATTGCTTCTTGAAATTATGCATTTCATGAAATGAACCAGTACCAGGGTATGTCTCCTGCAAGTCTTCCTTTTGAAGGAAGTGTCACTAAAGCATCCTCTCTATTGATGTGGGTAAGAAAAGAGAAGGTTGCAGTTGTTTACTTCCTTTTCATGGGGCTAGAATTTAGAGCAGAGGCGTTTCCTCAGTAATAGCATATCGAAACTTTGTGTTACTACTGGGATTGAGGAATCTCAGAGAAATTTCAGAAAGATAATAACAAATGGAGAGTGGAAGAAGTGCATAATGCCTTGTTTTTGACTGCAGGACTGGCCTACGTCAAAGAAAGCTGGTAAAGACAGGACAACTTCCCAGAAAATCTAAGTGGAGAGAAATAACCTGGGGTGAGGAAGAAACTTAAGCACTAAGTGTATAGGTTTTACATTGTTTTGTCTAAATCTGCATACTGTTTTTACCAGCAAAAGAAAGCATCAAGTGTGGTTAGAAAACCTCGTGGTCTGCAACTTTGTTTTCAGTTATCTCCCATTAATTAACCTACCTCTTCGGATAGAGTTTGAAGTCTCAACAAAGGATCGAAGTAGCCAGTAAAACCGAGGGCCACCCCAAAGAGACTCGGAACTGCAGGGAGGTGCTCTGATGTTACAGGATCCTCTTTTCTTTGAAAGTATCCACTATTCTGGTGAACAGGTAGGTCGTCAACAGGGCTTCTGGCTTTAATATGAGCAAATCTCAAAGTACCTTACAAGAAAAATCACCACGTTCTTGGTCATCATAGTTTTATATAGTATTCAGTAGTACATTCATGTAATTCATAGTACATTCAAGAGTTTGCAAATCTTCATGAATGTGAAATCTCTTTCCGTTGGCTCTCCTCCCACATTTATACCATGATCCTCTACCATTAGCTATTCCTTCTTCTCAGAAAGACTCTTCTTGAAGACTTTGTGGGATGGAAAGCCATTCATCACAATGCTGAAAGTCAGTTCAGCCTGCTGAAATTTATTTTCTTCGTGCATGTCATCTCTCTGCATGTGGTTCATGGTAAACAAGACAACTTGCTCCCATATAAAAGTATGACTGTGGCTGGGCAGGGATCAAGTCTCTGCAGCAGCTACTTTATGTTCATCTTGTAAGAATGAGACATAGATGAAAATAAAATTTGGGTTGGCCATTTCAAGGTGCAGATGGTGACCCAGAGTAGCACTATTTTGTGATCACTCTTTCAAAGATACATGTCTCTTGAAGCACTGGCTGGTTTTGAAAAGAGAGGACCGCCTGAAAGGCACCAACCAAGCAAAAAGGTTAACGTTCCGGAATGCACACCAGACATAGCTGGAGAGCTCTGAGTGCACTGTAGTGTAAGATTAAAGCTTAATGCTTAAAGTAAGGTTAAGTTTAAGAACAATGAGGAGAGCAAATCTCAGTGGCATACTCTTGGTAATTTGGTAATATCATTTAGCATGTGATCATGAGACTGAACTTGCTCAACTCTGCCTCACATGAGGCAGAACAGCATTAATGTGCTAGTGCTAGTTGTATTCTTCCTTTGCTAATAACGTCTCTGTTTTGCAGATGTCAAGTGCCACTGACATTTTATTATTGGGTATTGCAGCATAGTATTTTGTAATATAGTATAGTATTACTTATATGATAGCTTATGATAACTAGTCAAGGAAGTTATGACTCTCTACTATTAAGTTTTTGCTGCTTCCTGTATAGGTTGTGGGGCCCGAAGGGCTTTCCATCTTTCCTAGGTAGTCTAATAAGATATTTCCTTTCCTGACAAACCTTACTTGTATCAATATTTGGGGCTGTATGGGTAAATAAATAACTTATAAGGTCTAATAGTAAAAATAAAACATTTGGAAAAGGATTAATTTTAATAATAATGCATTTTGCTTTGATGGCTATGTTCCCAGCTGAAGCTGAGCCTTTATCTGCAGGGATAGGGGCAATACTAAGTAGTATTTTTCTATTTCTATTTCTGTTTCTTTTTTTTCTACTATCTAACAAGGCCAAGTGCAGGGTCCTGCACCTGGGGAGGAATAACTGCAGACACCAGTACAGGCTGAGGACTGATCTGCTTTAGAGCAGCTCTGCAGTGAAGGACACAGGCATCATGGTGGATGACAAATTGACCATGAGGCAGCAGCGGGGCCTTGTGGCCAAGAAGGCCAATGGGATCCTGGGGTGCCTTAAGAAGAGTGTTTGCAGCAGGTCGAGGGAGGGGATCCTGCCCCTCTACTCAGCCCTGGGGAGGCCACACCTGGAGTACTGTGTCCAGTTCTGGGCTCCCCAGTTCAAGGGGGATGTGGAGCTGCTGGAGAGAGTCCAAGCGCAGGGCTACGAGGATGATCAGGGGCCTGGAACATCTGCCCTGTGAGGAAAGGCTGAGAGAGCTGGGCCTGTTCAGCCTGGAGAAGAGAAGGCTGAGAGGAGACCTGATCAGTGTCTAGAAGTACCTCAAGGGAGGCAGTGAGGAGGATGGGGCCGGCCTCTTCTCAGTGGTGGCCACTGATAGGACTAGAGGAAACGGCCACACACTGAAGCACCAAAAGTTCCACAGGAACTTAAGGGAAAATTTCTTGCCAGTGAGGGTGACAGAGCCCTGGCACAGGCTGCCCAGGGAGGTTGTGGAGTCTCCCTCTCTGGGGATCTTCAAAATCTTCTTGGACGCAGTCCTGAGCCACCTGCTCTAGGTGACCCTGCGTGTGCAGGAGGGCTGGACTAGATGATCTCTAGAGGTCCCTTCCAACCTTAAGGATTCTATGATTCTATGATTCTATTTGGTTTTATAGCACTTGATGTAGCATTTTTTTGTTGGGATTTCCTTGCTCAGAATTTTAATTTCAATTACTGCTATTAATTGGATCTGTTTTGCCAATGTCTCATTACATCTCTAACTGGAGAAGATCTTTCCCTTTTTTCCCTCGTCTTCGGAAGTGCCCTTATTTTTCCTGTAGAAAATAGCAATGTTTTGTGATTTTCATAAGCATAGCCTTTTAAAAGGAAAAGCTAATGTTTTTCTTGTAGATCTCCAGTAATGTAGGTACTGTTAGCAATAACCCTGGTAAAGTATAAATAAAAAGTTACTTGCAGTGGTTTTATTTCTAAATGCTAATAGGATGGCAGCAGCTCATAAATCATTAATGATGAGCCTCTAATTATGTGCCAGCATCACAGTGGGATCCAACCGAATACCAAAAATTTACATATTCATGAATACAGCCATACTTATGCATGGTAGAATTCATAATAGAGCAGAAATGAAATAACAGTCTTTGAATTCTCCAAAACTGTTATTTGGATGAATTGTCTCTTTTCCAAATCCTGCTAGTCCAGGTATGTGTTTATGATGTATATTGTCGTGTCACACAATTTTCTTTGGAGTTAAACTTTAGATTGTAGATAGCTTCAAACTCATCCAAAAGAATGTGATTAGTCTGCAATGTTATGGGTAAGGAATACCTCATGTAATTAGTGTCTACCGCATTTCTACTTGCTGACGACATTAATTTTGAGTTTAAAATGTAGCTGCCCTATGTTTAGTCTAGAACCAATGGTCTTTTATCTAAATTTTCTGTGATGTAACTTGGCATCAATGTTTTTTCTAAAATCTGCTCATTTTTTAGTGCATACTTAAAATTGCCTGGAATTTAAAAAGTTTGTTTTGGACACTGTAGGTACTTCGATAAATCATCTATAAAGGATGGCTGGTAATTGCAGATGGTAAGGTTTTGAGAGAAGAGGATGAGCTTTATTTGTTATGCTTGTTCTGTACACTTGTGATCATCAGCTTATCTGTGTGAAAGCAATTTGCCTCCTTTCCCAGGCCCAGAAGAATTTAGCATGAGAGTTTCTTCAGAGATGCAGTTTCATTCATTCTTCAGAATGAAATGTGAGCAAAACATCAAAATAGGCTCATGCCTTCTACAGATTCCAATCCCTGGAAAGTGGAGGCTTTTTTATTATTATTAGCTATTCTTTATGTCTCTTTGAGTATGATGCCCTTCTTTTTAGCCTACTCTGTCTTTGGTGTCTAGTGTGGCAGCTCACCAACAGATCCCTTTCAAATGAGTCACTTCCTAGGTTTACAATATTTTTTACTATTTTTACTGGATTCATTAATTGAAAAAGACAAGGTGGTTCCTGGTACTCTGTTCCAGGCCCATAGGCCCCCTCAGTGCAAGCCATGTTCTCTGCTTGGGGCTTGTTGGTACTTCTGTCATTCAGACAGCAGTGATAATTATTTCAGTCAAAAGTATCTATGAATAATTATGGATATTTTCAAAGGAACTATTGTTCAAGAATCTCTAAGCATTTTTGCAATAAAGAATTATTAAGATTAAAATCAAACCTGCATAGTCCATCATGATAATATGAAAATCACTATGGCTGGCACTGAGCAATCACTGTCTGTGTCATAGAATGTAGTATTTGTTAAAAAAAGTCTTGCCGAGTTCCTAGTGCCTGTTCCTCTCTTGCCCACTGCACAGCTTTATCTCACATGTGTAAGCAGCACAGCTGCACACCGCTCCTCAAGCTAGATGCTGTCAGTCACATAATGACAAAAATCCCCAAGTCAGCTAAACCATCTGTACATCATAGCCCAGCAGACCCCTAAACAAATGGCTCAACATAGCTGCTGGTGTGGGTCTGCTGAGATAAGAAATGGAAGTTCAGTATCTAAGTAAAATTGCACAGGGAGTATATGGAGCCAAAATATGGCACTAAGAAAATTGCCAAGCTGGACTGAAAGAGTGACTTCTCTGGGCCAGCTTTCTGTCTCTGACAGTGAACAGTGCCAGGTACTTTCGAGCAAGGTGCCATAAATTCTGGAGTTATAGGCTAAGGAATCAAAAAAAAAAAAAAGATCAAAAAAGCTTTTCAGACCCTAAAGTGCTGATCTGTGCTTCCTTATGCTCATCCTCCTCAGATGATCACTGCATCCTCCATCTTGATAGACCCTTCTTTTCTCTTGGCCTATTCTAATTTATGGCCAAAACTATAGTCATAGCCTTACTTATCCTCTCAGCTGAAGTTTTTCCCCTTTTGGGTGGAATATAACATGCAGAGTCCAAGGCAGTGCATCACTGAAGTTGTACCTGTCTTTTGGTCCTGGGATGCTCTGACTCTCTCTGGGGAGGATGGAACATAGCCTGAAACCCGGAACATTCTCCTTCTCCCCATGGCTCATATTCCTCATGAGAATGAAGTAAGGAAAGATAGCTCATAGTAAGGTAGAAAACTGCAAGTGGTTTTCATTGCCCATGGTTCTTAATAGTCCCAGCTTTATCCAAACATATTATTTTGGTTTCTCTCTTTTAAATAATAAACTGAAATAATTTAACCTCTTTGCCAGTGAATTAGAAGTGTAGTCAACCATTTAGATAATAGTAAAGAACATATAAAATTAATTTTGTCACAAACATTACTAAAGTATCTATAAGTAGATCACAAGTATTTACTTAGGATAGGAGATGCATCAGTGAAAAGAACAAAACATTTTCAATTTAAAGTTTTAAAATAACTCCATTGTTAATAGATTCCACGCGTGAACTGATTTGAAGTTTAATTCAGTTATTTGGTTAATAAGTTATTACTATTTAACAAAATAAATTTACTGACAAGAATTGTTGCATGCATATCCAAGTGACATAAGAAAATTTATTGCAGTAATTATAACTATACAGTGGTTACTTATATAAACTGTTTAGAACAACATAAATTAGTACATTCAAATACATTTTTAAGTTCATCTCTGATATTGTTAAATGCAAATATTTGACAGAGGACGGTGAATGTGATGATGCTCTCTCCAGAAACAAGCAAATTCTTAGTGAATTTATAGAAACTAGGAATCCCAGGAAATCTGTTATCCTATGCATGTGATTCTGCCAGTGGTACAGTAGATGTTAGGCCTATAAACATGTGATGAGACAAAATTGTGATACACGAAGTCTACCCACGGTTTCATCAGGCTGAAGCTGTTTTGTGGCTTGGATAACTTAGAGCAAGTTACTATTATTAACCACTTTTATTAAAACTACTTCATTAGAGCAATCTTCTTCATATTGAGACAATAGATAGCTTCAATATTTAGAAAACCTATTTTGCAAATAACACTAACATAGAAGTATTTTAAGAGTTCATTTTAAAAAAAAAAATCCATTCTTTATCCTTGCAATTCATCCACATATAGCATTCTCTTGCCTGCTTCTATCCCAGTTACATCCCTGTGGCTTTTAATCACAGAATCACAGAATGGTTAAGGTTGGAAGGGGCCTCTGGAGATCATCTCGTCCAACCCTTCTTCTCGAGCAGGGACACCTACAGCACGTGGCACAGGGTCACACCCAGGCGGGTTTGAGGATCTCCAGAGAAGGGGCCTCCACAGCCTCTGTGGGCAGCCTGTGCCAGGGCTCTGTCACCCTCACAGGAAAGAAGTTCTTCCTCACATGGAGATGGAACTTTCCGTGATTTAATTTGTACCCATTATCCCTTGTCTTATCACTGGCCACCACCGAGAAGTGTTTAGCCCCATCCTCCCTACATTCTCCCCTCAGGTACTTATACATATTGATTTGATCTCCTCTCAGACTTCTCTTCTATAGGCTAAACAGGCCCAGTTCCCTTAGTCTTCCCTCATACAATAGATGTTCCAGTCCCTTAATCATCTTTGTCACTCTGTGCTGGACCCTCTCTAGAGGCTCCACGTCCCTGTTGTCCTGGGCAGCCCAGAACTGCCCCCAGTACTCCAGGTGCGGCCTCACCAGAGCTGAGCAGAGGGGCAGGATCCCCTCCCTCGACCTGCTGGCAACACCGCTCCTCATGCAGGCCAGGAGACCATTGGCCTTTTTAGCCACGAGGGCACATTGCTGCCTCATGGTTAACTTCTTGTCAACCAGGACTCCCAAACTCTCCACAGAGCCACTTTCAAGCAAGTCAACCCTTAATCTGTACTGGTTCCTGGGGTTATTCCTCCCCAGGTGAAGGACCCTGCCCTTGTCCTTTTTAAACCTCCTGAGGTTCCTCTCTGCCCAACTCTCCAACCTGTCTATGTCCCTCTGAATGGCAGCACAGCCCTCTGGAGGGTCAGCCACTTCACCCAGGTTGGTATCGTCTGCAAACTTGCTCAGGGTGCACTCTGTCCCTTCATCCAAGTCATTGATGAACAAGTTGAACAGTACCAGGCCCAGTACTGATCCCTGTGGGACACCACTGGCCACAGGCCTCCAAGTAGACTCGGCCCCATTTATCACAATCCTCTGAGCTCTGCCATCCAGCCAGTTTTCAATCCACCTCACTGTCCACTCATCTAACCCACATTTCTGGAGCTTTCCTATGAGGATATTGTTGCAGACTATGTCAAAAGCTTTACTGAAGTCAAGGAAGACAACATCCACGGCTCTCCCATTGTCTATCCAGCCAGTCATCCCTGTGTAGAAGGTTGTCAGGTTCATCAAACATGACTTCACCTTGGTGAATCTTTGCTGACTACTCTTAATCACCTTCTTTTCCTTGACATGCCTAGAGATTTCTCTAGGATGAGCTGACCCATCACCTTTCCAGGGATGGAGGTGAGGCAGACCGGCCTGTAGTTTCCTGGGTCCTCCCTGTTGCCCTTTTTGAAAACTAGAGTGATGTTGGCTTTCTTCCAGTCCTCTAGCACCTCCTCTGCTCTCCATGACCACTTGAAGATGATGGAGAGTGGCTTAGCAATAACCCTCGCTAGTTCCCTCAGCACTTTTGGGTGTGTCCCATCCAGGCTCATAGATCTATGGGTGTCCAGTTGGCCTAAATAATCTCTAACCCAATCCTCCTCAACCAGTGGAAAGTCTTCTGCTGTTTACAGCTCTGGTCTCCTCACCCACCAGGGAAACCTTTTAATATGGAGAAATCTCCAGCAATGTTGTGTGGCAGCTCGATACTGCAAGGGTATTTTTAGTGTTTTCTCTCCTGATTTTCTGTTTCCTCAGGGGAAATTATTCTGTAGGATAACTTCTTTTCTAGGTTCAGAAAGTTTAAGAAATTTGTCATATGTCAAATTGGGATTTTTTTTGACATAACCAGAAGTGCTGGAAGTTGAATGCTATTCGCAAAGTATAGGACATACAAAACTACATAGAGATAAGGGATGTGCAAGGGATATTTAAAAAAAAAAAAAAAAAAAAACACACACAAAAAAAACCCCAGAATTTATATAGCAACACATGGAAATCTATTGCTTATATTACCTGGGCCTAATTCTGTATTCACTAGCAATCTCCTGGTCCTGGATCAGGCCCTCATTTAGTTAAAGCACAAAGACCAAACTTCACCCTGGACAAAGTGTGTCTCTCCCAGTAACCCCATCCTTTTCACATACTCCATTCAGATACTTATATGCAATGATAGAATTCCCCCCTCAGCCTTTTCTTCTCCAGGCTGAACAGCCCCAGCTCTCTTGGCCTTTTATCATAGGAAAGATGCTCCTGTCCCTTCATCATCTTAGTAACATTCTACTGGACTTGATCCTGTAGCTCCATGTCTCTCTTGTACTGTGTAGTCCCAAATTGGATGCAGCACTCCAGATGTGTCTCACCAGGGATGAGTAGGCGGTCAGGGTCACCTACATCAACCTGCTAGCAATGCTTCTCTGAATGCAACCCAGGATGCCACTGGGCTTTGTGGCCGCAAGGGCACATTGCTGGCTCATGGTCAACTCCAGTATCTCCAGCCTAGGTGCCTGGGTTTGATTTTGGGGCTCCTAATGTATAAGTCATGATGCTGACTTATCTTTTTGCTATTTGCCTTGTATGTGTTACCACATGAGTGATTTGCTATATTCTATGTAAAGAAACAGGAAGAGATTTTTGTATTTTATTCTGAGTCACAAACAGAAAAGCTAATTAAAAAAAAAAAAAGTGAAAGTAAAGCAGATATGCTTTTCAAATTATGGAAGATAATTTGACATCTGTGTTTTTTCAAATATGGACAATAACCTAATTGGAATTAGAATCTTAAAATCTAGATAGAAAGGGCCACTGGAGGTCTTGCTCAAAGAAAGGGAAACTTCAAAGTTAGATTGTGTTGCTGAAGCACTGTCCAGTCAGTTTTGGAAATACTCTGTGGATAGAGATTACCAGATGTGAATACAATATACTTGTATTAGTCATATATGGAATTTGCATAGATTCATAAAGATCCGCCTCAAGTATTTTATATGTGGCTTTAAAAGTAAATACAGCATTTAGTCTAGTGATTCTGATCTTCATCTCCACAGGTCTAGGAATTTTCTCTTCTTTACAATGTGAGGTGTATCCAAAAATTAATTATATACTTGCAGAATTGAATAGCACATTGTTTTCTATTATTAAGACAGACAATTAATGTTTCTTAAAAACCTTGGCCCCCCAGAAACTAACAGAAGAGTGCCAACACGTTGCAGCAAGACCAAGCCTCCAGTGGGGATATGCATAAAACATGACCGTTTTCTGATTGCTATAAATATGCAAATACTTTGGGCAATATAAAAATGAATATTTTCCATACCACACTATTTACCTTTATTGCAATATTTGTACTATTTCTGACACTTCATGGAGAAAATTCCTCAAACACTCTATAAATTTAAGGAATGGTTCTGGTAAGTGTCCAGTTCTTATTGGCTCCCAATGTAAGATAAAACATGGGACATATAATACCTTACAGTGCTGTCCTAAAAAATAAATCTTTCTACTTATGTGTTGGACATCACTTGCTTCTGAAAACTTTTAGTCAAGGTTTCACAGCTAGGGCGTAATTCCAGGCAAGGTTTTCTAGGTCACTGGCAAAAGCAGTCTTTCTTGAGTTTGTAAGGAGGCTTTTAGAAAAATTTCAAGCCACCTGAATCCTGTGCCCTTGGTCAATATTTAAATGAAACACATACATAACAGAGTTGAGGACCAGGGAGTAGACGTGGAAGTAATGACCGAATACTACCACAGTTGAAGAGGAAAACAGGAAAGATTTTGTGTGGAAAGAGGACAGAATTTTGAAAGTTGAAAGAAATTAGATATTATGGAAAATAATTATAAAACATATACGGAAAAAAAAAATATGTGATCAGATTTATATATATATATATATATTTTTTTTTTCCCCGCTCATTTTATGTCCAAGACACTTTCTCAAGCACTACAACTTAGTCTGCATTGTAAAACTGCCAGAAAGGATACTGACATGTCTGTTGCTCAGGCCAGACGCCACCCTCATGGACAATTTTGGGCCATGGTTGAGGAACTAGAGTAGACAGGGCTGCTCCTTGCAGATAATTCAAATTTTACTCTTCAGTTTTGAGAACTAATATTCCACACACAGTTTATTCGGTGCTGGTTGGCTTCAGTGAAGACCATGCTCACCCTAACAATCCCAAGCACTGTTAGCACCTTTAATTCATAAAAACAAAAATATTTTTATAGTACTTTTTTCTAGTGCATTGTATTTTCTTCTCTATCTCAGCCTATAACATTAAGGCAACATCAACTTTCTGATTACCTTTTGCCTTACTTGATATTTGAACCTGCTCTACATCTACATTATGCTTTCTTGTTTGGCACTGGGACCCATTCTTTCTATGTACTGTAAGTGATATTGAGCTCTTTGTTTTTTTAACACTGTTAGAAAAGAAGCTAAGCCAAATGAGGACCTGTGTTTCTAATCTATCTGACAGACAATTGCTTACTTAAATGACATTAATATCTATAAGTTTGAATAAGTCAAGTTGTGGGTGTTGCTGGAGCACATCTAAACTAGGGGGGAATTACTCCAGGTATCTGTCATCTATTATGACCAGAAATTGATAGTGGATATGTGAAATTCACACATGCAGGAGTAGAACGGACGGTTTTCTGTTTGATCGATAAAACCGTGGAGATTAGATTGCAGTTGCAGTTAGCAGTTTCACAGTCTGTAAATCTAAGAACATTTTAATGACATATTTTTGTTTCATAAATGGAGCTTTCTTGGTTAGAAATTAAAGATCACATGTCTCTACTGCATTTAATAGCAGTACGGGGATGCACAATTTAATAAGGACTACCTTATGAGAGCTAACATTATTAATACACCATCAATCATCCTGTTGTGGTTTATTGAAGTTCTATTGAAGTGTTTGTAATTGTGATGCTCATTCATGATATCTTTACAGTTGGCCAGATTTAGATTACAATATCTTTCATATACCATTATCTCCTCTGGTTGCCTGTAGTTCAGCTTCTCTTTTCACTCATTTCAAAGATCTTAAAACTTTTGTGTGATTTGCAGGGAGAGTAAATGCTATTTGGCTCTTTCTGTTGCAGTGCATGCCTCAGTGCAGCAGCATTTTCCTAGACAAACATAGTATTTTAATAAATGTCACTCCTTTGGCTACTCTGAGAAAATCCCACAAAATAGTGTCACTGCAAAGATTTAATGCCCAGGCCATAGTTTTACTTTTTTGGCAACACAGTGCAGGCAAACAGTCTCATTGTCCTTGCTTGGACATGCCTTCCTTGGACTTGCTTGGACACGCAAGTGACTTTCCATGTCCTCAATCTGTCAAGTGGTGGACTTGATGATGCAGTAATTTCACTTTTAGAAGGAAGAAAATAAATGCTCTTCTGTAAACTTTGTTATTCATTAGGATTTTAGGGTCCCCTTTCCATTTAGAGACATTTTTCTACTAATCAGTGATGTTGTCTATCACTACAGGGAGCCAAAAAATATTTTGACTGCTCAAAAGATTGACCAAATCTCTAGCATGGGATCAATGGAAAAAGCAGATTTTGTCTTCCTTTAGGTAGTGTAAAACACAGACGTTAAAAGAGCGACTCATAGTTTGTTATGATATAAAGGAACTAAGGCTGTGCCTTTATAAGGAAGATGTAGTTGGAAATGTTACTGTTTTTGTTGGTGGCTTTTCAACCTCCAGGAAAGGGAAATCACAATGCATGGACTTGCTATTTGATTACCATTTCCTCACTCTGCCTTAGAAGGAAGTCAGTTAAAATAAAATGTGATACTAACAAAAATTCAAAAACACAAGGCAACAACGCCGTCCCTTATGATACAGTCTTCTTGAAATAACGTGCAGAAATCTGCACCCCTGCAGCCTGGCTTTTAATTTGTATATTTTTGTAAGCACATAATAGTATAGACATCCCAGTGTAAGACTGGCACCATTCATAAGTTAAAGGAAAGAAAATTCAGTTTGTTTTTATTAATTCATGCAGGAGCAGCCCATGTCTGGTATGCACAACCTACATTCTCCAGTTTGTGTTTAAACACTGAAAGAGAAATACATTCTGTCTTTATTGCTACAGTTGCTTTAAATTAAAATTGTGAAGAAATACAATGTTAGGTAACACAAAGCTTCTTTTATTTCTCTTAAACAAAAAGCTTTATGAACATGTTGATGTATTTTGTAAACATAATAAATTTTATCTAGCGAATCAGTGGGAAAACATAGCCCCAAGGCTCAGCTCTGTGGTGTGTCTCTGAAATGATACTAGTAAAGTTATACTCAAACTATAATAAAAGCAAGAAAAAAAAAAAAAGAAAAGCTTTTAGTGAGTGCTTGCAACATTTTAATACTAATGGAATTGTATTGCTCAGATGAGAACATTTTGGTAAAAGCTTACAGAGCAAAAGGCATAGCATTTTCTTTATACAAATTAAGATAGAACATTAAAGGTCAGATGTAAAACTTTGCCAAATAGTTTTCTCTCCATTGATTTTACTGTGTGTTAAGAGGAGTGAATCTAGCATGTTCGTGACATGGAGGAAAAAGTGCTGATTTCTCTGACTTTGTGAAAGTCTGAAGGACCAATGGAGGAAAGTGACAAATGTGAAGCCATGAGCCCTGCACATGCAAAGATCTGGGCGTACCTTCAAGGTCCAAGGTGACAAAGGAGGGTCATCCCTGAAAGTTCATCAATGGAAATGAGAGGCCCCAGAGATTTTCAGTCATGCCCGTTGATTTTCCATCCTGGGCTCTGCCTGATGTAATGTCACTGCCAGGCAAAAGTCCCTTGGAAAGATTGGCAATCTGTGCTCTGTGGAGCTACCAAGGCTGGTGTTCTCACCAGGAGGTATATTTGAGAAGTTA
The DNA here is from genome assembly GCA_013398735.1 of Nothocercus julius. NCBI lineage: Eukaryota > Metazoa > Chordata > Aves > Tinamiformes > Tinamidae > Nothocercus > Nothocercus julius. Next base: position 11,194,849 of record VZSV01000007.1, on the reverse strand, counting down.
AAGGAGATGGCAAATGTTGAAAAACTGTGTTAATCTAATTTCTCTTGTTCCTAGACACTAATGTTCCTAGCCACTAGTGACAGGGAAGGTGCTTTGGTTAGGTATGAACTGCCTAGTGCTTTGGCAACCAGTCCATCGTCGTCTCCGGTGGAGCAGCAACACGAGGTCATGGTTCCCTTTCCTCTTAATATATCTTTTTTCTTACTTGAGTTGAGGTTGAAAAGATACTTAGTACAAATGACTTAAAAACTTTATTCTAAAGCCTAGCTTGGGAGTAAAATTACATCTTTTTTTTTCTCCATTTCTATGTTTATAACAGGAAAGATTTTTTTGATGTGAGCAGCTACTGTGAAGAAAAAACATTTCAGTCATAATATATAAAAATGTAGAGGAAGGTCAGAAAAATCCTATTTCAGATAGCTCACCCTTTTGGAAGTAAAAGTGATTTAAAAAATTTTTGTAGACCTAAGGGCTTTTTTTGTTTTTGTTTCTTTCTTGAAAATCAACTTGCTGCTAAGTGTTCCTTCTGCCATCAACTGAGAAATCTCCAAGGCAGGTTTTGAATGTTGGCATTTGAAGACATCCTGAAATGTACGCTAAGTAAGTCAAAGATGAATAATAACACTAGTGTCTATTGTGCTAGAGTAAGATTTTATTTGTCTTTCACTATAAACTGCTAGTTGTAAAATACTGCTCTGAGCTCAGTTTTGCCAAATAAAGTTCAAGTGTAAGAGTTGCTCGTTTTGATTGTAATTTAAAAGAAATCTGTTATCTTAGTTTTGCTTTGCCTGAAAGTAATTATGAAGTATATTATAAGACATAATTTGTCCCATTTCAAAATCACCAGAAAATGTCCTGTAAATTGTCTAGTACAATAATATTGAATTTTATATAGAATCTCTTGGCACCACAATAATGTCTTATCCAGCTAAGACAATGCTCATTGTTGTCTCCCTAAAGCTCTTTAGCCAGTTTGCATTTTATTTCCAAATCATTTTTAATGAATGTTCTGGAATCTCAGTTGGCAAACTGAAGCACTGTAGATATGGTCACAGAGCTGAAGACCTATAAAATAAGATATACATTAACATACACTGTTGCAAAATTACAAATGGGTGGGAGAAAGAATAAGTCTATAAATATTTGAAAAGATTAAGGGTCATCAAGGATCAGAGAAACTGATCTAGCATGATGAATATGAATTTAAATGGAAAAAAATAAAATTAGGAAAGAGAAATTTTAAAGTGATTATTGAAGAGAGATTATTCTGAGAAGCATCTCTATTAGGTTTCTCTAAAAAGAAACAGTGAATGTCTTCTCACTTGAGACATACAACATCACAAGTGACAGAAAACTAAAAATTATACTGTAGGGAACAGTTATGTGCTGGTAGAGAGATGGACAAAATGATCTACTGAATGTTTTCTTTTCCCAAATTCTATGATTCTATGAAAATATTTCTTTAATATTACAGCATCTTCCTTTTCTGAAACAAAATAGCAAAATAAGCTGTCCCCTATTCTCATGTGGAAAGGGTGGGTGAGAACTGGATAATGTAAAAGGAAGAATAGTTAGACTAGTTAAAGATATGAAAATAGCAGTCAGGATTTGAATCTGCACATGTTATTGTGACAGGCACCACAAACACACACACACACACACACACACACACACACAAAGTGTATTGGAATGTTACATTAGGAAGCAATCCTGCTCTTACCACTGAAGAATAATAGTCTCAAAGCTGCTTGGATATTTCTGAGCCAAGTTCCCTTCTGCTAGGAGCACAAGCAGAGAGAAAATGGAACAAAATTATGGACAAAATACATGATAAATAAGCAGAAAACAGGCTTAGTAGGATATAGAGTGCTTCCTGCATTTTTTTCAGTTCAAATCCTTCCTCAAAATATACGGCAGAAAATGAGTAGTTAAACATCCATGTCCAGAGGGGAGAAATCTGTAGGAAATTAATAGAGGAATTCAGCTATAGGAGGTTTGGTGCTATTTTATCTGAAATACTAATACTCAACTAAATGTGTCTAGGATCCATTAGCAAGCCATTATCACATCCATCAAATTTTTATGAACACAGGGTTCATCCTTATTTTTCTGTAAGACACAAAAGACACCAAGTAGGCTAGTACAAGCTTCTGACTTATCATCATCAGATTTGTGACTGAGGTGATGTTTTTGTTGGAATGAAGGCTCAAGTCCCAAGTGGAAATTGTAGGTAAGAAAATCACTCAGAAATTCACATATTAATGATCCCCTTCACACAGTACCCTGATTGAAAACTCTATTCCTAGTGTATTGTTAATAAGAATATGCATTCAGTGTCATGAACCGCAAAATATTGGAATTGTCTGAATGCTGCTCATCTTTCACTTTCCTTTTGCATAGAGATAATAACAAGCAAAAATTAAGCTGGAAAGGTACCATTCACCTGATATTTCAAAAATCTTTAACCTAGTTTGATAAGTAATCTGATTTCTGTGTTACTGATAAAGAGACTGACCAAAGCACAAAGGGGCAATTTTTAAAATATGCGTACACTTAAGAATGCTGATATTCGAAGGGTTTCGAAAGCATTTAGGTGTCTCATTCCACTAGGAACCTAAGGCAGTTAAAAATCTGACCCAAAAAGAAAAAAATAAGAAATAAATTATTGCTTTCCATCATACTTTTTGAGCCAGTGGCAAAAAATGAGAGTAACATACATCAACCTTACTGTGCAATCTTGCAGTGAAATGCTAGCTCCTCTGAAATCCAGTATAAAATATCCAGTAACTTCTGCTTTATTCATAAACATAAATGAGTTGCAACGTTTTATTCAGCTCAGCTTGATCAGGTAACCCAGACTTTAAACACTAACCAAGCAGTTTTCAATTAAACTGGAGGCCAGTACTTACTGGAGGACTTGCGCAAAGGACCAAAAGGGCTCTGAGGTTCTAAGTAAAGTGAGGCCAAATTAGAAGAGCTTTAAGAATATCTGGTCTAGCCTAATCGATTTTATAAATAGATCTAAGAAGATCATTGAATACCAGGAAAGAAGCCAATGTACATATTACAATACAGAGATCAGGAATGGCAGTTGTGAATGCTAGATAAGCATCATAAATAAGGAAGGATGGAGGTTCTCATTGAAAATTTTGCCTTTAAAATTGCATTTTATTAATAAGTTTAGTGTTTGGCTGTTTAAATCCATATTTGGTTAAACTTGAAACACAATCTCTTAGCCTCGTTTCAAATGTTTTATGTTAAAAATGGCTAATACTAGGTTAATTTTAAAACCCAGAACAATATTTCTCCATTAAAAAAAATTCAATTGGAAAACAAAAGAAAGATATTACATTAAAATTAAAAGCAAACTGTAGATTTTTCTCTGAATACATGTTCTTTATTTGCTGCTATCATTGATTGTTGCTCTCTGGTGAAGCAATTTGCCTTTTGAAAACTACTGCATCTGAGTGTTGGTTACTCTCACCAACAGCATCAATTCCTCTTGCCTGCTGTTGACTGCTGACATTGAGCTAATCTAGACACTGACATAATGTCAGACTGTCTTCTCTTCTGGGATATTCCTACATACTCGTAGTGCTTCAATAACAGAAAATAAAGGAAATTGTTTTAATGCCAAGTCCAAAGATTTTTAACAGTCTTGAAGTCTTATGCACCTAATAGTAGTATGAAGAAAAACAAAGGGAGAATGTTTAAAAATATATGAAACAAAGTTAAAGGCAGTAAAGCTTTCTCTGATTACCTGGTCATTGTGGGAGCAGAGCGGAATGAGCCTAAGTTTCCTAAATACTTTCATCCAACAAAGTAGGAATGGTGGAGATACAGCAGATAGTACTAAACTTGTGGGAACTGAACTTTTACAGTTCAAGTCAGGGGCACTGATAAATGTGTAAATGTGCACTCTTCGTCCTATATGCAGTATATGAAAATCTGACTACCCTGCTGTGCCTTAAGTTTGTCTGGGCTGTAGTAGTAGTCTTAAAAGTAAGGTTACACCAAGAAGTCTATTTTCTCCCTCTTCTCAGTACACCTTTATACTATTGATGGAGTATTGTTAGGCTAACTTTACTCCCACTGTACTACAGAAGAAACCTAAATTTACATGTAACATGTTTAGGCCAAAATTCAGATTCTGAGAAAGTCATGCCCTGCATTTTGAGATGATAAATGCCATCAGGTAGGAAATCTTCATGAATTACATAAAAGGAACTTAATGGTCATTCTGAGACATATCAACAGCTGAAAGGTCTTAGGGGCTATGAGCAGTTGCTTAGAAGAAACAGTCAAGCCCACATGATACTTCTCACTAACAGTTTTGCAACCTTAATTTCTTTTCAGGTCTGAGGATTCCTTGTCCTAAGTGTGACTGAAGGAATCTCCAAATGATTTATTTTCCTTACACTCATTCAATCTGCCCTTTGGCCCATATAAACCTTAGCATAGTACATCATTCAGTGCTGCCTAAGTGGAAAGAAAGGAATAAGGGAAGTATATCATGTTTCAGTCATATGCTTTTCCTTTCCAGTAGATATATTTCTGACTCCTTTACCCATCAATCATGGAAAAGTTAAGTTGAAAGAGACCTCTGAAAGTTATTTAGTTCAACCTCCTGCTCAAAGGAGTCAGTCCCTCTCAAAAATGCTGATAGAAATACAGTGCATGAGCTAGATCACAACTTGCAAAGACCCTAAAGCACTGATTGAGATGCTTCTATGCGCTCTTCTCTCTCATCCTCTGGACTCCAGTAGACAGCCAGGCATTTTATCTCACCTTAAATACAGAAAGGAACTGAAAAAGATAGAAAATGATGATCTCTGTAGGTTTTTGCAATAGTCAGATAGATACCAAATGAAGTACCCACAACATGTATCTGTTCTTGAATTTTTTTTTTTTCAGTACATATTAGTAAAACGTACAGCCTAAAAGAGCTGTGATAATTGCAGTCTGAATCTGGTATTTGCTTACAATAACTTCCATTGCTCATGTTTCTGCTTTTTCCACAGCTCCACTTGCACAAATTTGAAATGTATGACTTGGACACAGACACCTGCTTTGGAAAACTTGGTCAACAGTCAAAAGAAGTTTCTCAGACAGCATATTCTTGAGCAATGAAGTAGAAGTTGTCCTGAATGTGGATGCTCTGGACTAGAGTTTCATTCTGGAATGTGTGAATATACATTCATATACCCATATATAGACACATTTGTATATGCATATATATAAATGTATATGTAATATAATGTAAATGTAATGTATATATATGTATATATCAGCAGAGGACTAAATCCTATATTTTTTATAAATAGAAGTATTTTTTATAAAAAAAAATATTTTTTATATATTTTTATAAATAAATTTCTGAAAAGAAGCTGGAAAACATAATAACAAATCCAGGTGGAGCTTTGCTTCTTTCATATGGTGCCTTGGGAATATTTTTAAAACTATTTTCAGGAAACTGATAATTATCTCTGTTGTGATTTAAAAAAAAAAAAAAGTGCAGATAAGAAAATACCATCTAGATTTATACACAAAACATGCATGTTCTAATGACAGAGAAACATATGCAAAATTACACACAAAGGTCAACAGGTGTCATTAATCAGAGAGCTGAAATCGTATTATTTAGGACTAACACATATTTTAATGAATAATGGCGTGAAGGCAGGGATAACATGATTTCCTAATTGAGATAATTGTACAGATAGCTTTATTCTAATTTTCTTGGTAATGCCAGTGTGATTACTATGAAATGACAATAGCACATGAGCCTTTTGTTGATTTCTATATGTCATTATGTTAATCAAGGTCGTAACTTAAAAAAACATTGAAATCTATATTTTAATGGGCTCAGTCCTTTATTCAAACACCAAACAAAACCTATGTTACTTCACATTATACTTAGGTTGAAAAAAAAAAAAACTTCTGGGGAGAATAAGAACCCCAGAAGATTTCTATGAATAAGTTAAAGTTAGCTCTCATCTGTTAAGAACTTTTACAAATATTTTACAGACAGCATGTTTCTTCTTCTGTGCAGTCAAAATTTTTATATTATTTATGAAAGACAGCAAAAGATTTTAGCTTCTAAGACATGGAGTGGTATCATAAATCAGTTGTGACTGCACCGTATATTTAAACACTTGGCAGTTAGCCTATTTTATACAGTTTAATTTACCTGGAATGATGAGGTTTATGAAAAAAATTTGCAAGAACATGTATGAATGAAAGTATGCAAGTGCATATGTGTTTTTGTGCATGAAATATATAAATGATCTACCCTTTTGATATGTTCCTGCTTAAAACAGAAGAGTGCAAGGCAGTATTCTTCCCTTCAAAAATCAACAAGTAAACTTACCTCTTAAAGTACTTTTAAACAATGCTATATGCAATGTGCCAGATTGGAATTACTCTATTATAAAGTAGCTGGATAGCTCTCTTGTGACATGAATACAATTTCTGCTTACCTCTACAGCCTGCGTGAGTCTCAAGTAAGGGGAGGAGGAATTTTTCTTACTCAGACTGGTGTGGACTGACACACTACCACAGTGTCTGGAACTATCTATTATATCTAACCAAAATTATCAAATTACATTTTCAGGGAGTTCATTCATTCTCATTTCTATGAGGCAGATGATCCTGATGGGGAAGAAGTTCACAGGTTTGTGTAATATTTTACTAGGGTGTCCTATTATGGTACTACAGAAGGGTGGCCCTTGGAAGTCCTGCTACTTAAATTTTCTCCAGTCAAGAAACATCTAAATCCAAAGCTATTTTCAAACATCTAAATCCAAAGCTATTTTCAAACCAAACTACTTCGATTAAATTCATAGATTTTATTAATACGTAAGTGCTATGTTTATACCTGTCTTTAAGTGCAGCCTCTGGATTTAGTCCCCAAAGATGTTTAACTGGAAGCTTGTGGACTTCCTGCAAGTGTTTTGTGTGAGGCTTTAAGGTTTAGGATTTACACAAATGCCTGGTCCAGGCTCAGCCCATCACTATCACTGTGGCTCTGCCTGGCCATAGCAGGACCTGATCCTAACCTTGAGCTGTGGAGTGACTTCCTAACTTACATTCAGCCCTACTTCATCACCTTATGACCTGCACTCTTGGCTGGACCTGGCCAACACTTATGGGGACGCCTTGTTCCTGCATTTGGGTTCCTCAGGGCCAGCCCTGGCCAGCAAGGACCCTGCTCTGCTGCCATGTTACTGGCTCCTGGATCCCATCCTAGAAGAACCTCCCAGCCTTTGCAGCTCCCTGACGCATGTGGGTTTTTCTTCTTTTGAAACATATAAGAAGAAATATTAATTCCAAGTGAATCTTTCATTACAGAAGTAATTTCTCCCCACATTTCACCTCAAAGTGAACTTCACATTGTATTACAAGAATCTCTTTGATTGAGAAGATGAGTAATTTATGCCAAGTGTGAAAAGGAGGTCAAGCTGCATGTAGGTCTTGAACTTATTTTTTTACTGTTTGCACACACACACAAAAATCTAGTTACTATGTTTCTTAGGAATATATTCAGTAGCTTTATCCATGTCTATGGTAATGCCTCTATTTTTAAGAGAGCATGTATCAAAGTGATGTGTGTGTGCGTGTGAGTGTGCATGCACATTTCAGGAGAAAATAAAAACGATAAAACTGTGTCTTACATTTCTGAAGCAAGATATAGTTCATTGCATTTCACATGCTGAATACAAATGGCTAAAATATTCAGAGACTATTCAGAGACTGGTGTTGACTCCATAAGAATATTTTGTTTTATACCTCATCTATTGTCTTTGAGCTCTGCTTTTTGATTAGGGGATAAAAGATACTGCTGACCATTTTTTGTTCTCCTTTCTGTTGGAACAAAACCAAGGATGGTAGCAGTGGCTTAAATGAAGGAATGGTCCAGCCCTACTCATCATATACAAAACAGTGTGTCAAGAACTTTAAAAATCTTCCTATAGAAAATAAGTACAATTTGAAAATTTTAGAAAATCAAGGGGATATTAGGTACTTATCCATGACCAACAATCTTGAGTGCAGTAACATTATATATTGTCTATACTAGCAAGGCAGATAAACCAGTATGAGATAACATTTTTATGCACATAGGACTCTACTTGTTGCTAAGCAGCTAAAGCTTTATCTCATATCTCACATCCATAAAAAAAAAATAGTTTCAGAATTTGATGAACAGTGATGAAAGAAAATAATTTACAAATTCAAATTGAGTACTGCTCAAATGGTAGGCTAAAAGAGAAATACTGAACTGTTCACTTCCTCAAAGGCAAAGATACCTTATGTACTGGCAAATCTTTGTGCCATGTAACTAAAGTGTTCATTGGCTATAGACAGCAAGCTAAAGACATATAAAAACTTTTACCAACCAGAAAGCTGTGATGACAGAAGGTATTTTTTTTTCTGTAATCTTGACCCATGTAACTTAAAAATATCTTTCACTCCCTCTCTTTATAAAGAATTCCCACTTATACTTGTGATGAGGAAATGCCAGTCTCTTCAACACTGGAAACTGGCTGTGGTTGAAAAAAAAAGATTTTTCGGGTTTCAGCTATGTATTAAAATTCACTTTGAATAAAAATAGGTCTATAAAGTAAAGCCAAAATTATAATTATCCAGCAGCATTTGTGGTGTTTTGGTCAGGAAATAATTGAAAGTGAAAACAGAGTCTGTGTGTTCTTATTCAAATAAAATATTTGGGCAGAGAGACTTTGATTTCTATATTTTTAATATTCATAAAAACTCATTTATGCTGTCTTTATTCTAATACTTTAGTTTGAGCATTAAGACTGTTTTTTAGAGACAAACAAAAAGATAAGACCTTAAATAAAGTCTTTCTAGGAAAATGTTATCCTTCATTATGAAATAGGATATTTTAAAAATACTGTGCATATCTAAAAATACTGTGCATTGTTATTACTGGTAGAGTTTAAGTCTTATTGCACATTCAATATGTAGCATTTTAACTTCAAAAGATGTTAAAATCCGATTCTGTTTGCATGAATAATCAGTAGAAGAATCTAAACTCTTTTTGTTATAAAACATTGGAGTAGTCCAGAAGCTGATGTTTTCTTGTAATACTGTGTTCTCTCACTCCAAAGAAAGAACTGATTGAGTAATGAGGATAGAGAAAAGGAGTGAGTTTGATGTCTTTTTAAAATAAACATTAGCATAGAAGATTCAAATCAATGGCATGAGCAGTCGCACCTCTTACTGAAAATTCAGGTAACATCTTTACTTTTGAAAAAGCAACAATATTTTACATCAAAGTGTATATCAACAATCTTGCATCTTTTACATATCGTCTTTGAATGAATTTATTTGTCAGTTTTATTGTTCACTATTGCATTATATTTCACTTATTTTTGCTTTCTGAAGCAGTTTATTACATATTTGGTCAGCATATCTATGCAATAAGAATTCTGTATAAATAAATCCAGGGCACTGACTACCAGAGGAATGCTGTTGTAATCCCACAATAGATATTCCTTGTTTTACACACACATTTAAATGTATCACACAGTCAGTTCTCTGCTATTATATGTTGTGACAAATTCTTTAAATCGGTAATATCCTGTCATGAATAAAAACAAATAAAGCATCTGAAATTTTGTTTGGTTCCTGTAACTCTCTTTTGACTTGTGTCCCAGTTTTTGGTTCTGGTGGGAGAAAAGTTATATTTTGGAACCTTTTATCAAAATGGTTGTCAAGAATTTTTATGGTAATTTTGGAAGATACCTTTAATCAGTTAGAAGTGGAAGATTTTGAGATGTCAGCCAGCACAACTGGGTCTAGTTGTGTGACAAAACAGCAGAATGACAGAAAAATAATCATGGAAGAAAATAAAGAGTAAGAACACTATGCACCACACCTGGGTACCCTTTGGGACACCAAGTTCTAATTGAAGGCAGTAATAAAGTAATGAGATCTAGTTTAAAAAGAGCAATTTCCCCAGCTGTACACAACACCTGAATTCAGCCTCTTTTTTCTTCACTTCCCACCATATGATGGCCTTGGATAGCTCCATACCTATCAGTGCTGATCCTGCACAGACTGAAAGCATGGCTTTTCCCTAGATTCTCCCTAGACTTACAGAAACAGCATCAAGTCCTTAGGCTGTGATGTTTGAGTGTGCCTTGAATTTAATTAGCTTTGGAAAACTTATCAGCCACCTCATAGAGGTAGGTTTAAATCACGCATATGAGGCTTCCATTAAGTATATATACTACTTCCTGAAAATAAAATAGGACCACTGAGCTAGTAAACACAAAATATTAAGAGTCTTTCTCTGACAGGAAAACTCAAGGACAGTCAGTCAGAAAGCAGAGCAATCTGTTCCATCTGAAATGTCATTTCACTGGCCAGGATAATGGAATTATCAGAACTTTCTCCCTGGCTAAGTATCAAATTGTGCAGGCAAGAAAAGTCTGGGGAACAAAGTGTGGACATTAAATTATAGTTTTGTACAGAAGAGAAAGACAAAATAGCCTCCAAAATAGACAATGTCAGAGACAGGACCTTTAATTTGATCCAGAATGGTGATTTCTATCTTCTTGTGACAGAAGAGAAAGACAAAATAGCCTCCAAAATAGACAATGTCAGAGACAGGACCTTTAATTTGATCCAGAATGGTGATTTCTATCTTCTTGTGAAAGAAAAAAAAAAAAAAAAGGAATTTTGTGGAAAGAAAGTATAGACATTTATGGCCATGTTGCTGGCCAAAGAACTACCCACACCCTTGTGCTCATTCCCTTTCATACAACAAAGAATTGCTGCTTTTAGAATCAAAGGATAACTTAAAATTGTATGTATTTCACATAGAGACTGCATACCACTTCCCAAACATCAGCAAACCCTATATCCTCAGTGGTGGGATACCAAGGGATCTAAGGACTGACAACACCCAATTCCTTAGTGAAGTCCCTCTGTCCGGGAGTGGGGTGATACACACTTTGTAATTTTTCACCCTTTCTGTGTCACTGAGAGTGTTATCCTGCAAATATTAGTACTATCAGTGACTGGTTGTTGTGGTTTGATGAGGGGGGCAAATTTGATAAGAGATGAATCCCCTTGTGTTCCAGCCAGTCCTCAAAGGTTAGAGGCAGTGGGGGTGGCTGGACTCATCTCTTAATAGGGATACCAAATACTGTGTTAGCTATACGTCCAACTCTGGCAGTATCGGATTCACCAACAGTCTACTGACCGTCGGTCTGATCGCCTTCCTAGGAGCGAACCGTGTTCCAAATAGTGTGATCAACTATAAGCTCGATTCTGGCAGTATCATATTCACCAACAGCCTGTGGTCTGATTGCCTTCAAAACAAGTGGTTGGGTTCACAAATAGCACAATTTATTCAAATGCAACATTTGGAAAACAGGTTTCAGATGTCAGTATAGGAAAATTTCTACTCCAGTGTGGGGTTCTTAACTAGTGCCTGGTGTACAAATGCACAATCATCACTCATCCAGAGGATGGGACTCTCAATCTTGAGGAGTCTCCTCAGATAGTGTCCTGACCTGAGGGGAAGAAAGGGGTTCAGTCTGTTGACTGATCCAGAAGTTATGACTGAATCCCTCTGTCCTCTTCCTTATTCCTTTAGTTCCTCTTCCTCCGTTCTTAGCAGCCCATTCTTCCTTCCCTCCTATCTCAAAGGAGGGATGTCCTTTGTTCACCTTTTATATATTTTCTTTTACATTTAGGTGGAGTTTGAGTGACTCTAGTCATATTTACTTTCATTATCCTTTGATTTAAAAAAGTCTCCAGAGTTAACCGGAAATCTAGAGAACATGCTCAGTGAGGAGTTGTGCTCAGTGGAATGGGGTTGTGCATTGGTATTACAATGAGATTAGAAGGAGGAGAAGTTTGAGCAAAGCCTATTGGAAGGGACTGATCTGCCACCATTCTTGGCCCAGCACCAGACATCACACTGTGGGTTCTCAGTTGTGTGGTACGAACAGGTTGCCACCTCTGCAGGGAATACAACAGAGTTCGGGCACGGTGTCTTTGCTCCACCCTCCATTCACTCGACATCTGCACGGCACCATCAGATTATCCCCTCAGCAGGGAATCCAACCGAGTTTGGCCATGGTGTCTCCACTCTGCTCCACTCTTCGTTTACTCTTATTACTACATGCTATTGTGTTGCCGAAGGGAATCGTGGAGAAGTAGATGCCACACATACCCACCATCCTGGAAGTGGTAACTGTCTCTCTCCTCAAGAAAGCCTCTGTAATGCCATACTTTCTATTAGGCTCTAGTTTGCTCTAAGTTCCCTTTTCTTGAGGAATTGTCTCACACTGGTTATGTCAACTGGTTCCTTGTGAGTTATATTCATGTATTTCTAAAGTAACAGCTGTTAAAACTGAGATAAAAATTAAGACAGAAACAAAGATTTCTGCGTACTTTCTTCACCCTTAATACAACCTGTGGCAGACTCCTTTCCAAGGATGCTGACACAGTGGGCAGTTGAGTCTGAAACTCTTTTGCATATTATCACTCTCTAAAATTTCTTGAGAGAAACTGTATCATCTAAGGTAAGATATTTGTTCTGTCTAAACAAAAACTCAAGAAAAAAAATACTAGTGTTTAAAAGGCATTTTTATTCTATAATACTAGGAATAGAACCTCATCGTTTCTTATTACTTTTTCTAATACTAAAAGACATTTTTCTTCACTGAAAACAAGCTTTCTACTCAAAATGTCTGTTTTTTAGGACACAGACCTCAGGTTAATGGAAAATCTCTTGAACATCTGAGTATTGCTTGATCTGAAAATAAGTGTTCTAATAAGGGTCATTTACTAGCTTTTTTTAGAAAAAACACTTACATTATGAAAGTTATCATGCTGAAATTCCAGTGAAATATTTTACCATTATGGTGTTGCTCTTATAAGCTTCCTGTGAGTTGCTGGTCCCTTTGTTTATAACTCTAACCAAGATAATTGTTACTTGCACTGTAGGAGTTATTGAGGATTTCCCACGTGGATAAGAAAAGAAAGTGAATGCCATTAAAGGATCAAAAAGTATTATACAAGTATAATTTTAAGTATACAAATACTTAAAATATATTTAACTTGAAATGTGAAAATTCATGGAAATAATATATTTTGATTTTTTTTCTAACTTCAGGAAAATATATTTCAGAATTTTCAGAGAACAAAATATATGGCATCTGTCTGTCTCAAAGGAAATTAAGTTACACATCACAGTTACAATGATGCTAACAGGTTTGGTATTAAGATACGTAAATGTAGATGTCTATACACCACTTGCTATCTATGAGCTCGGGATTCAGTATCCTGCTACAACTAGTGGAGATCTAGAGCTCTGTTCAGTTGCCCAACAAGTATCATCTGAGATGCCTTAGGGAACCTGAAGGGCCTCCGGCTTTTCCTGTGGGATATAGCTCCTGAGTCATCTGTTGACAGCCCCATGAGGATGGCTCAGATACCATAAGTCATTTTAAATGTCACTAGGCACTTATATTTAGGCTGTTAAGCCGTGTGTACCTGCAGTACTATGGCTGGCTATAAAATGATTATCCTACATATCTGAGAGGATGAAGGAAAAAAAAATCCTTAGTACTAGAAACTTGATGAGCTTTTCTTTTTGCTTTTTTCATCTTTTTCCTTTCAATAATTATTAAAATTAATTATTAAATTATTAAAAATAATTTCCTTTTAATTTCTCCATCTCCTCATGCAGTTCAGAAATCTAGTGTCATACAGTAGCAGCACTTTAGAGCCTTGTAATGACTGAATAAAAAAGAGGGACAAATCTTAAAGTGTGACATTAAACTACTCAAGCTTTGCATTTTCAGACTTATACAGAGTACTTAGGTCTTACACAGGATTATCCACACAAAACAAAAGTATCGAGCCCGGAGACAATTGTTCAATTTTCCTTCATGCCTGCTGCCAGTTTACCTAAGTATTGCTTCCCAGAATACACCTGAAAAACATAGTTATTTATGCAGTGTTAGTCAGATATATTCCAACAGCATTTAGTCAAATAAATGAATAAATAGCTGCTTTTCAGATAGAAGTCATAATCCTGATGGATATACATATGTGACATATTTGATCTTAGAGAGCAGAATCAGTGAGCAATTTCTTCCCTGTGTTACCTATCAAAATATAAAATTGTGAAAAATAAGCAGTAATAGTTGCTACTTTTGTGCCAGTGATTAATCCTAGCCCATTGCAATGAAAATTTGCAGCAAACTTTTTAGGGCTTGTTGTCACCATGTAGGAAAGCGTAAGGGGTCCACTCATCAACGTTTGGCTGTGGTACAAATCACCTCTTGCTAAATGTTGAAAAGTTTTCCATGGTTTCACCTTGCATGAAGGAGAATGACAGAGCAGCAAAGAAAAGAGAGTTGTCGTCAAAGCTTAGCCCTGTTGAACAACTGTCAAAACTGTCATATTGCTCATGACCATGTTGAGCTGTAACCTTCCTGCCTTTGTGGAAGAGTTGAATCAGAGTAAGGAGACCAGGAAGGAGGAGGTATGAATAGGTGGGTAAAACACTTCTTAACAATAATTGGCAATGTCATAATCTTCCTTTGTTATTGCAATTACCTTACAAAAAAACACTTGCCAATATGCCATTTTCTAGGTTAAATCCCCATTATGTTCCTGGATATATGCACTCAGCACTGCAATGCATTGCTCACAACTTGCTGGGGTCTTTCTCTTTTAATTTTTGTGAATTCATCCTGTTTGTTTCTGTATAAGAGAGTGATGCTAGAATTATTCATGTCTAGTTTTATGCTCTTTTTTCCTCTGGTAGACAAACAACACAAGGGGTTCCACTTAGAGTATTTCAGCTGGTGTTTCTGTGTCCTGTTGATACATGCCACTGCTTCCAAGTGCTATTAAGAAAGCAATGCTTGAGGTCATGTGCAGGTGTCTCTGTGGGAAGGTCTGTAATGGCTCACTCCTAAATTTCTATTAACTAATTTCTCCGAGCGAGCAGCATCTCATAAGCAGTATTCATGAGCATGAGTGTTTAGTGTTGGCTATGCCACTTTCTGAAAAGTTGACACCTTGGTTCAGAAAACAAAAATTGAAGTCTTGCTGAATAAAAGATTTTGCTTCCTTTATATAACCCTCTTAAATCACCATTCCGATGTTTGTACCTTTTTGCAAAGATCAAGACAATAAACATGAAATTATAGCTCCTTCCAATGAGCTCTTGGTTGATTTGCAATTAGCATGTGTCGCATTACAGTAATGTCAGTCTGAACTTTTGGCTCTAATTTGGAGACAATAAGGTAAGACATTTCTCTTAGTATAGTGTATCTTACGTTTCTTGCAATGAAGCACTTTTGACACTGAACAGAAGAACAACAAAAAAGCAACAAGTGTTAAAATAATATAAAATACTATAAGCAATGTGTAATAAAACCAACTTACGCAATTGAAAAAATGTTGTAAATTAGATAATGTAAATATTATATGTTAGCTAATGTATCTTGCACTAATATAATATGACATGCCCATAGTGGTAGTGCCTAATATGAAATGACGTGATGTCTAATACTGAAGAAAAACAAGTTTTGAAATGTTGGAATTTCCTGTGCACCAGAAAACTTGACTGTCGACTAGATCAAAAACAGAGGAGTGGTGAGGGTATGAAGAAAAACTGATGAGTGGAAAGAGAAAAGAACGAACCAACTGGGATGACTCATAGTTTGGGGTTAGGGAGATTGGTCACCAGCAGAAATTTATAATCTTCCATAACACCTTTTGTCAGGAAGCAGGGAGGCGGCCGCGCTGGTGCCCCCGGGCACTGCAGCTGGCATACAGCACGGCTGGCTTGCAAGGGTGCTCTGCTGCCCATGGCCATTTAAACTCCTTGCTGAGACACATGCTTCTTCATGGGGAGCTACAGGGAGCCCTGGCTGGGCTTTATTTCCTATGAGTACAAGTAAATGTGGCCTCTAACCCCCAAAATGAAGAGGGTTTTTGAAATGTATGTGATACAGATGTCTGTCTCAGCATGTTAGAAAAGCAGAGGTAAAGTGCTCATTAATAGAATTAGGAGTATCAAAGTAGGTTTGGATCATAATTTTGTAAATTCATAGCTCTAGACATGTGCATATAATGAGGATGCAACTTAAGACACATATGAGTTTAAAACGAAGGGGAACTGCTACTTGAGGAAATAACTCTGCAAAACAGAAAGAACAGGTGAGGAACAGGTTTACCGTTTGTGTGTTAGTTCATTTGTGTATTACCCTATTCTCAGTGGTGTTTATCTAGAAATAAAATGTCCAGGTCTAAAGTGTTAATAGTCTCAATTTAAGAGCAAACCATTCACAATTTTTATATAAATAGTCTGATATATTTAGTATAAAATTTGCTTCAATCTACTTGCATTAAACTGAGATTGCGTGCCAAATCTAGACTGTGTAACTCAAGGAATTTTATTTCCAGTAGAAGAAAGCAGAATTGAAATTGATTCCTCAATTTTAGAATTCAATGAGCATTTGCTCTAGCATCTTCAATTTGTCTGTCCAAGATTTCCCAGTAATTTCTAAGCAGGAAGTGGAGACATTTGCTGAGATATATCATGAACACTTTGAAAAATATTCTGTTTTCCAAAAGAAATTGGCTTGCAGGTAAGTGGGAATTCTGAAAATGCTAGGGATATGTTGGTCTCACTTTTACTGATCTCCCAGGCTAATCACAGGGAAACTGACATGTTGTGACTCAGCAGGAACGAGTAGGAAAATTATCCCTTATACCTAGTATATGTATTTTCTTATGTTTTCTTTGAACTGTGGGTAAAAGAATCCTCTAAAATCCAACTTTTTTAAAAAAATCTCTTTAACAAGATTATCCTTTGCTCTACCAATAAATAATCTAAAGGAAAAGAAAGAAGAGGATAACTTTCACATCGTAATGATATTTTTTCTTTCTTTAGCAAAACAAACAAACAACAAAACAAACAAACAAGCAAACAAATAAAAACTTATTTTCTGTCTACATTAACAAGACCTGTAAGTATATATTCAGATTTGGTGTAAGCAACTGATTTTTACCTGAAGGCAACAGGCTTATATAAAGGTTGAATTTAATTCAGTCCTACTTTAATAGCATTTCGGAACTTAATTAGAAACTATCAAATACAGTAAAAACATTCTTATGTATTTGCTTTTTAAACTGCAGCCTTATATTCTAGCAAATGTACTAAAATTTCTACAAGAATAACTTAACTGTTTTCAGTCAGGGAATTATAGATTGTGAATAGAATCCCAAGAGAAAGATTTTAACAGTATTTTTGTATGGGTATTATAATCCATTAAGCCTCTAATTTGTAAAGCAGTACTTATTCATAGATGATTAGGCTTTGCAGATTTTTGTTACAGCATTGGAATCAAAGTGATTAATAAAAATAATAGTAATAATAATAGCAACAATAATATAAGAAATTATATAGAGGCTACTTTGTAATTTTGAGAGGTATACATTTGTTATGCTGAGAGGCTTGCTTAGGTAGTGACCCATTAAATAATTTTAATTTACTGATGTTCATTGTAACTAGTTTGGCTCCAAGAGGCAGGAAATCTCCGACTCAGAGAATAGGAACTTATACATATGGTTGACATTATTTAATACCCTATTTTCTGCACCGAGTTTCAATTACTGGAAGATATGGGCAGTATTACAAATTATGATGCCTGTAGAGTATAAGTCAGAGAGAGATAATTCCCTGCTTTTGCATTTCGTCCAGTTGATCCTCTATATTTCTTTTTTTCCAAGCAGGTGAAGATTTATAAGGTATTCAGGCTTCAGGATTGTTATTACCCATCTCTGCACAGTGTTTGATTAAGCAAGTCTTTGCAGACTTATCGTTAAAATGAATTCCTACTTTAATTAATTCTAATGTTTCTGATTTGCTTATGCTCACAGATTCAAGTTGCATGTTAATTTTCTTTGGCTTTTTGAAGAATCCATTGTAATCCAAGTATTTGTAAAAAAAAAAAAATAATAATACTTCAAATTTTGTAAGTGACACTCTGCAGTCAAAATGCATTTATGAGAAGGAATTACATTTGTTTAGTTTTCCTCACTTTTTATCAAGGTAAATGGGATTGTCTGAGGTATCTGTTTCCTCAAGAAAACTTGACATTTTAAATTAAAGGTTCTTTAGAGTAGATGAAGTGTAAGTTGTATGCTCAATAACAATAAAAATATCCTAAGCAAAGTATAACAGTGTTAAATTTGGCTCATATTTCCTCAGGTGATTTCAGCTCTTAATCTCATACAGTCAGGAAGGAACGCTCGGTTTTGGACTTCTCTAATTCTCAAGCAAGGCCTAATAATACATTCAAAATGAAAATTGTGTTTATAGACCATCTGCCTAGGTTTTCAAAATATATTTTGTCTAAAGTTTAGTAAACCAGAAAACATTCCTTTCAGTATGTAAAGTGGATTTTTTTTGTTTGTTTGTTAAAGTAATTCTCTTTAAATTTCAGTTGCCTTTACTACCAGGAATAGAAAATAACAGGAAGTGAAAATGTGCTATAGGCCGGTGCCATAACTATTAACGGAAACCTTTTTCTGACAGCTTCTGCATCTCAACTACTTTCATGGTGGGTACCTTCATATTGTTTCAACTTTCTGCACAGATATGCTGTTTTGTTTTCTTCTAATACAGCCTTATAGTGTCAATATTACTCTGAAATAGTGTAGAAATAAAAAAGCATTCAACATAAAGAGCTCTATTTCTTTGTCTCACTTTGATTTCACAGTTCCATCTCTTTACACATCTTATTGTCTTCACATTTTCCTACATAGTATTTTAATCTATATAAATCTATTTATAAAATATCTATTCTTTATGGCTTTGTGGATTTAAATTCACAAAAATGATTTTGTCACCAAAAGACTGCTTTTAGAACATCCTTTCTTAAGATTTAATAGAGATTTAACAAAAATTCAGTTAGAGATTTTATTAAATTCATAGTGCATTTTTAATTAGTGTCATACAAGGGAAAATATTCAGACTTTGAAAAGAGGTTTGTAAAAATAGAAGTACTGTGCTCTTAAAATGAAAGGGATTCACCTTCACAGATATTTTTGAGAAGGAATCTTCCTCAATCTGCTGTGATGTTTCCCTCCAAAGAAGAACTATTAATCCTGAGAGAACTGTATACTGAAATGCTTTCACTGATATGGCCCGTGGAGATTTCAAGTGAAGGAGAGGTAGAAACATTTCAATAGCTACAAGTATGTTCAGAATGCCTAAATTCTCCTTAAGTTTCTGTCTTGGTCTATGAAGTAAGGTTATTTTAGATATCAGAGAGCATTCCAAAAGCCTATGTAAAGCAGTCCCTAATGAATTATCCAAAAAGAAATTCTACATAGAGAATTTAGGTGGAATTTAGGTTTTCAGAATATGTAAAATACATGTATATATATAGCAATAGACGGACTGAAAGTAAAGGCTATACTAAATTTATTTTTAATTTTTTTTCAGTGGGAGCCAATCAAGGCAGCATGTAGTTCTAAGATTCATTTTCTCGAACCAAGAGTTATTGCTATGATCTGATTTTATTTAATAAAATAGCTGTATATGAGGAGGTATTACTTTCACAGAATAGAAGAATACATTACATGAATATTCTGTGATATGAAATATAAATATGGAATGTATTATATGCAGATAACTAACAATATTATTTCTCTTAACCACATTAAAAGCAATCTGTTATCAGCAAGTTATACTGTGTTTGAGGGTGCACTCATTTACATGCTTATCTTATCTACCTGTTTCTTTAGATTTTTTTCTACTTATAGATTGCCAAATGTTAGGGACAAAACTATAATCTATTTTCTTTAAAAATTTTTATTTGCTATGGTAGGTTGTAAAAATGTTTATAAGTCCAATCAGGTATTAACAGGCATTATTACTATTGTTATTATTGCTAGTAATAATAATTTCTTTATTTTTCTCTTTAATTATAATGTAAAAAAAAAAAAAAGAAAAGAAGAAGAGGGAAGAAAGAGAACATATCAATTATGGCATTAAAAATTGTTTCTGTGGAATAGCTTCTAACTTTCATTTTACAAAATTTAAATGAAAGAGGCAAGATATCCTCTATCTTTGCTTCAGGCAAAAAGAAATCTGCATTTTCACATATCACATTTATTAAATAATCTGGTAATTACTTTTATGACAGCAAGGCGCTTGTTGGAGGTGTGTGCAATGGAAATGAAACAGTGAACAATGCTAGGAAGAAGGAATAGAAAAGTGATGACTTTTAGACTAGGTGTGTGTAAGTGAGTTTGGTAAGGCTGAATATGGCAGAAACTGACAGAAGGAAGAGATTGTTTAGTGGAAGAGGAATATGAAAAGAAAGAAACTCACAGATGAAAAGGGAGAGACTCTACCAGAAGAGGGAAAGCAGAAAGTAAATAGATAAAATATAATAAAAATGCAAACTAATATTCAAAGAAACATCAAAATCTAAAATAGAAAATGAAATCATATATGAAAGAGACGTGAATAAAATAGAATTTTACATATTTAGGAAACTTAATTCCTCCATGCAGTCAGTGCTACTACCTCAGCACCCTATTTCTCTGCTCCAGTAGATAATACAAGCCAAGGTCCCCATGGATAACATCCACACTCAGCTCGCTACCCCCAAAATCATCTACAGTCCTCTCATCCTGATTCATCATCTCTTGCAGCCACTTTGCCTCCAGCCCTGTCCCACTATCACTGTGCACACTGCAGCTGTCTCCCAGACCCGAAGGCCACCCATCCTTGTGAGGAGAAGTCTGCATGACCTGTGGCAGACAGAAACGTGTCTCTCTGTAGAAGCAGCTGGATGTGCATTTGTCTCCCCTGCCAGCACACAGCTTCTTGATGCTTTGTGGTGCCCTTCAGGTCTAAGGGTCATCAGGTTTACACAGACAGAATACTTTTTTACCAGAATCTAGATTATTGTTTTTTGATTGGCTTATTGTGCGGCCAAAGAAGGGCAAAGATTTAAGTTTAGTCTCAAATCACCTAAATCATGCAAATGTCCTTCAGTCATTGACAGTAAGAAAATGTTTGGACTGAGGATGTGTGGAGAAGGTGCCTGAGTGACATGGATCACATTTGCCTTTGGAAACACTTTTCATTCTTCTGCACTGTGTTCCTGATTCATTTTGTTCTTCCTTAAAAGTGCCTTCTTTTGACAGCTGTTGTAGAAAACAGGAATACCATAGGACAATTGTTTCTCTTTTTTTCTATTGTAATAGATTTTCCTGTTTAGAAACATTACCAGGCCTATTGAGAACAGGATGTTTGTTTTTCCTATACCAGCTTCCCACAGAAAATTACTTACAGACTTAGATATCCTTCTCAGAATTTTGTGTCTGTTTCACATACACATGTGCTTTTAGGGACTAGTTCTCAAGTGCCATAGAAATTTCTTATCCAAACTTTAGATTTTAAGTTGAAGCAGGACATGAGGAAATTCTGTCCATAATTTATCCAGTGATGACAAGTTCATATTAAATCACAATAAATATAGTAAAATTATCTTATCATATAAAAATAAAATGCTGTACGAATTTAATAAAAATAATTATATATGTTATAAGTCACATTGAATACCAAGTAAATATATGTTCATATAACTAGCTGACCTTAGCCAATTTAACAAACAAATTTATGATTTGCAACGACAACTCACAGAAGTCACCTACAATGCCTTATATATCATATATCTTTTTATATCTTTCATATGGGTGTGATAACCAAATGACCTTCTATCATCGTTATGATGGATACAGAGTGAAATAGACTTGAGATGCTCTTAATCAGCTGTTTGATTCTTTTGACATATTTTAATTTGTGAGTTTGACAGCTTAGAGATAGCCAAGTGGTTCACAAATTAATGTATACTGCTATATTTTCAATAGAATTTTGCATTTGGTGCTTGTATGCCTGTGAGAGAAATTCATTTATGTGTGAAATAAGTAACACCAACAATGTCCAGCCAAGTCCGTTAATGACCTATCTTACTTGTCTCTTTTTTTCAGAAAACGAAACAAACAAACAAACAAAATCCAAATAAGCATAAAACAAATATTTTGACATCATTTGGGGGCTGGTTCTTGTTATGAACTTCCCTTTAATCTAATCCGTCTCATTGCAGCACTGGATTGATGGCCATTCTTGGTTTGATATAAGTCCATTTTAAACACAGAACCTTTGGATGCATCTATTTGCTCCAATATATTTTGTGGTATCCAAAGTCTCCTGACTGAGAGTTCTTTGTCCTCAGGATTTTTCTTATGCTGCTATTGTTCTAAAATACACAGGACAGACTTCATCAGACTGCAAGGTCATTAAAAAGACCAAAAAATGGACCATCAGTGATTATCTAGTTCATATTTATTATCGTATGCCTAAACTGTGCCTATTCCTGACACATATTTGCACATTGACATATATGATGCTGTAATTTTGTTATGGAAGCAATTCGTTAATTGTCCTTATCTATCATTCCTGTTCCCCAAGGATCAAATTATATCTTAAATACAATCCAGGAAACTCATTATTTCTCTTCCCATCCACTGTGACACTTAAGACCAGAGTACTTCCATCTTCATTTTCTTATAATATCAATCTGAAGACTTACTGTTCCTCCTTTTGTTTCCTCTTCCTCTAGATCTGCCAGATTCAGTTCTTTATTCTCTGTAATATTTTCTAGACTTTGGTCGTTTTCAAAGTTGTTGCTTGGACTATCTCTTTATCTGGGCAGTTTTTTGTATAATAGAATCTAATTGTATTTAATACAAGTATTTCTCTTAAAAGGGAGAGGAGGATCCTGCATGTATTTTTGAGGAACTATTCCTTTTATTTTTATTGTAATCATCTTGAGCCAGTTTGTGATGATATCTTGACAATCTTCTGCTTCTGTGCACTACAATCTTCAAATAATTTTGTAGAATTGCTGCCTATCTACTTGTTTACCATCCAGTTTGCCTGTGATTGATCATTCTTGGCCAAATGGAGATTGCTTGTATTTACTTATACTGAACTGCAAACTTAAAAAAAAAAAAAAAAAAAAAAAAAAAAAAAAAAAAAAAAAAAAAAAAAAAAATTTAAAGTTTTAAAAATTTAAAAAAAAAAAAAAAAAAAAAAAAAAAAAAAGTTTTTTTTTCTCTAACTTATGAAGACTGTATTGAACTCTGGACTGGCCCTCTGCTAATATTTTCAGCTTTGCAAAATGCAAGCAAAGGAAAGTTAGACCTGGAAATTTGCTTGACATAAACAGCTATTTTAAAGAGTTATATGCTGAAACTACCCGTCTCATAGAAAGGGTTTAACAGTAATTCATTCTCCTTTGTAAAATAGAAAGGAAAATGAAGTTTCACTATTTTAACTTTTAATTGGTGGCATCGATTGGTAGATTGTTTTCAGGTAAGGAATAAAGTTAAATTATAATGATAATATAAATAATATATGTATATTATATTATTTATGATAATATAATTTTGGTAATATAAATTTCATACAAATCACTTCATAAATCTGCATGACCTATAAGATTTAATATGTTAACATACATGAAATAACAATGCCTTACAAAAAAAAAAAAAAAGATAGATAGATAGATAGATAGATAGACAGACAGATAGATAGAGGTGAATAGTGGTTTTTGGGGCTTATCCAATGTCAATGTTTACTCTAATTCACTGTTCCCTTCTGTCTCCCCATAGTGAGTACTGTGTGGCCATTTTCTAGTTTGAATGACAACACATACTCATTTGGGCAAATCTAATTAAATTTAATTTAATCTGACAGAACAAGGCTAAAGTCTCTCTTTGCTTGGTCCACTGACAACTGAACTTGTCCTCTCTGTGCAAGTTTTTAATGTAAATATGTACAAGATGGCAAATATCATCCCGATGTATCCTTTCAGTTTGTTGATGAAGTGCTGATAATAGATGAACATTTTCTTAAAGCTAGTATTGCACTTCAGTAATTTCCCTTAGATCATGTTTTCCTAGAGCACCTATGAGAATATAAAGTGAAGTACTGTTTGCAGCCTTGCTGAATTCAAGATGCATGACATCTACTCTCTGTCTTCCACCTCCAAGACCCCTGACTCCATCAGTGAAGGCTGTTTCTCACTTTTTCTTCCTTCTTGATGTTTACAAGTAGTTTGACTGTTCTGCTATTTTTATTTTTGAAGAATTCAGGTTAAATTGACAGATCTGCAGTCGTCTGTCTCCTCTTTCCTATTTTAAAGACAGGTGGTATGGGAGACATTCAGACTACATCGCATAATTTTAGACACCTCATTTAGATGCCTGAGTTAACTGCATATGCAATCAATAAAAAAAAAAAAA